>OV725078.1:83727242-84292242 GCA_928085145.1 Nezara viridula
AACACTAATTCAAAAGTTTTTGTGTAGTATATCGATGAACAGAAATTCGCAAAAACGGAAAGGTTCACTACCAGATAGGGGTTACTTGCTCTACGACGCCAATCGGATTAAAATTACATGTCTAAAATATATTGATATATGTAAAATGTACAAACAGATATATGTAAAACTCTTACAAAGCATCGTTTTAGGTGGTTAGGATAAGAAAAACATTACTAAAAGAAGTGACGAAAATTTTCGTGTGCTTTTACTTATCGTTGGTCTTAACGTGAATAGTTGCGAATTTTACGTGAGCTCAGCAGATTTCAACTCTTACCAAAACGAAGTCATAACTCCGTGAATGTACAAATACTATTGTTTTTATTGTATTATAATTACTCCGTGTACTACTATAAACGAAGTAACCTTTCTTGTTCAAGGATTGTATTTCGAGGCTAACCAACGCCCGAGAGTTATGAAATAATCCTTGGCCTAATCTAATGTGCTATTCCCTTTCAATTGTATAATCAATTGATTGCTATTTGTACGTTATTTTATCTTTTTAATGTATCTATTTCATAAAATTGTAATAAATAAAGGCCTTATTAAGGTACAAAGACGGATCAACGGTGGGGAGGGGCTTTCGGGCTGAAGCCCTCCCCTCCAAAAATTAAATCTTGGATTGGATCCGCTAGTGTTAAGGTATAATTTATTATTTAAAACAACGATTTTATAATACGTTCCTCCTCCTTCCATAATAACCCTATATACAAGGTCTCGTATTTCTAAATTGTACAGAATCTTTGCCAAAAGGCATATTACTAGTAAAACTCGGGGTTTTACGCCTCTAAGTTCTAAACAACAACAACAACTTGTATAACAATACTTTTTTGACTTTTAGTGAAACATCAGCTTATACAAAAATATACTAAGAAAAAAACATAGGTAATACTCGATAACAAAATATGAATTAAAAAATGCACAAAACAAATAAAAGCAAAGATTATAAATGGAACATCGAAAAGTGAAAAGTGTGGAAAAGTGAGGCAAACAGTACAAAATAAATAAAATTAAAAAAAAAAAAAACTATCATAACTGAGAACTGATTAAATTATCGTTGTTCTTCATTTTTTTATCTATTTTTCTCAACAGTCTTTTTATAACTCTCTATATCGCCGTTTCTTACTACATCGAGAAATATTGGACACGTTCTAACATTCGTTTAGTCCCTAGGAGCCGATTTTTTTAGAATAATTTAAAACAAAATAAGTTATTTATTTTTGTCTTTGCTTTGTCCAGCGTTTTAGGCTATTATATATCGATTGACTTATTTTATTTTATTTTTTTTTTTTTTTTTGTAGAATAAGAAAAAAATATTGACTATGGTGTTAAATGAGTTATAATGTGTCATAAATTACAAAAACCAGAAGACGCTACCAGAAAAGTACATTAAGTAATTTTTTGTTATGAAAGATCAAGTTAGATTCATTTTTAGTATCCTTAAAGAATTTTAAATACAAATTTTTATATAAATAAAAAATTTCAATTGAATACTTGCTTTCCTAGGATTTTTTTTTTCTGGCCGGTAAATAAACCATTCATAACTTCTCAGGATTTTACCAAATTCAACGTCAGTACAACCGTTTGGAAAACTAAACTAATAAAAATAACAACTTAAATACAGTCATACTTATATACAATATTTACAAATATTCATTCAGGAGAACCCAGAGCCAAGCCCACATGTGGAAGGAAAAGCAGGACTATACGAGATCCCAATGCCTCTCTCTTTTAACCATATTCCTGGTTTTGATTACCAATGGATGCTGAGAGAAAGTGAGAAGGTGCTATAACCACAGACATAAATGGCTTGTATGGAGAATAGACAATAACCATTGCCGTAACTTCAGTATATGCTTAATCACAAAAGGTTTCGGGGCACTGCCGATTCAAACTTCGAGGAGGATTTTATGGATGGGTGGTGCTAGATATAGATTGTGTAAGGGTATTTGGATGAGGTTCTCGTTAAATTTGGAGAAGTGTAAGATTTTGTTGGTTACATAGAACGGAACATCGACTATTGTTCAAAGGACTTTGGATTGAACGGGTTTGATGTTAGAAAATATTCCTGTCCGCAGTTCTACTCCGTACTCCATACATTAACATAGACATGATAAAATTTGCTCTTTTTTGTTCATGTATGGTTCGAATTCATGTTGGAGGCTGAGCAGTTATGAAGCTTTCCAAAAAAGTGTGATGCTGAAGAGCCAAGTTCAAGAACGGGCCTCTGTCAGGATCTTACAAGTTAAAATAAACACAAGTTGGGGTTTTTTCCTCTTATTTATTCGGATCTAACGGTTATACTCATTCATTGATCTTTTCCTAACAGGACTTACCAGGTACTATTATCTTGTATAAATTGACAAGACTGAACGATGCATATAAATACTTATCCTCACTAGGGAAGGGCCGGGTTTCGTGTCTGGAAATGGCTGGTACTGAGGGTGCAGCAAGCCCTAAGCCACTCATGTTGGGAACTTCCAAGTGGAATCCAGATTCACCATGATTACTTCCTCAAACAAGAATGACTTAACAGTTTATTGTAAAGAAAGTTTCTCAAAATCCAAACTGATTAAATATATTGATCTTCTTTATTCAAAGTACAGTAAAAACTATTACTTTTATGCTTATATTTTCAACAAAGAAGGAAGTACACTGTGAAATTTTAATATTTACCATGGACTGTCCTAATTATTCTATTGAGCATGCCTAGCATTTTGCAACATTTTAAGTCAAACATAGACTTTTTTTACATCCACTGCTAATTTGAAATACGCTCATTGCTTAAAAAAAAAAAAAAAAAAGGATCGTGATGAAAAGAACTTCGCCATTGACGTTCAATTTTCCTCTTATTTTATAATTTAAAAAAACGAAAACGGCTTAAATTGTTTTAATAATAATAAACAGAGAAATAAAAACGTTGGCAATTATTACACAATGATTAATTTTTTCATAAATCATTCTATTCGCAATATCTTAATTTTATTATTTATTCTCATTTCTAATATAACTTCATATTCCTTTTTTCTGTTTTACATTTTATTGTGAGATTAATATTTTAATACTAATGTCACACTTTTTGATTATGTTTACTTCATCATTCCACACTTTGTAACGGTTATTATTATTTATCTCTTCGTTCTTACTATTGTCATTATTCTACCCACTTTATTTTACTTTAATTTTTTTTACCTATATTATTTATGTTTCTCATACCTAGTTATCTGGTTCTTTTTTTAGCCCATGACGAAGGCCTAAACTTCAGGTCGAAACTTCGGCAAATGTTAAAATAAATATTATTATTTATTTTTGTCTTCTTATTTCTGACTGATCACGCTAACCATCCTTCTCTTCATTATTCACGACAGTCAACCATTAACCCACAATTGTTTGATAAATCGAATATGTATGTCTTATCCACACACACAGCTTTCACTACCATCTAGCACAAAATTTCTTCGGTAATATAACACCAACTTAATATACATACTAAATTTCAACCTTCCAATTTAATTAGAAGGAATTGTAGAGTTGTTTAATACTTTAAAACAGAGGAAATCCGAGAAAAACTGTTCTTATACGCCGAAATTTAAATTTAATAGTATTCTTCCGCATGGGAATCAATTTTACGTACCGAATTTCAGGTAATTTAATCCAACGTGGGTCGCTGGAGAGGCAGAAATATTTGGCTCAAGTGGCTGTTAAGGCGAAGATGGACTTTAGATTCACGAAGAATGCGCCTCCATTGCTCCCTGAACCTTTCTTCTCCAGCCAGTTACTCCAGTTTTCCTGAGATTCTCCTTCAGGTCCTTTTGCCATATTTTCCTAGAGCGTTCTCTCTTCGTCTTCCTGATGAAGGATCCTTTTGTGGCCTTAGATATTCGTACGTTGAGTAACTTTGCAGCATGCCCAAGCCAGCTAATTCTTCTTGACTTGATAAATCTTACAATATCCTCATGCTGATTTAGCCCACTCAATAAAAGCCGCAATTTAGCGGGGAAAAATTATACAAGATTGACATCTATTTATATATAAAATATTCATAATTGTGTTCTAGTTGTTCTAAAACGAATAGAACCCGCCTTCCTCAGACGACAGTCGATATATTACAAATTTGTCTATTTTTTCCGAAGGAAAATAGACGAAAAATTAGTATCACTAAAATTTACCTGGACGCCATTTTATTTTGAACAAATTGTATTTAATTCCAAATATAATTTCATTTCAACAACCGTTAAAGGATACGAACTCCTTTTTCATTTATAAAATGAAAACCTATTTTACCTATTAAACAGGGTGTCCTGTAAGTTGAGGGAAATATTTATAAGAATGACAGCAGAACTCAAGTGCTACAAAAAATGATTTGTATAAACAATGGTCCGATTTTCAGTAGGCAATTTGGGCTGTTTTTTTTTTCATGTAAGTCACGTTTTTTGTTGAATAGTTAGCGATAACTAAAAAAAATATTTAATTTAAATAATTAAAAATTGCTCCGTAGTAAACTAGACAAAATTTATTTAAAATGAAATACATGTTTCTAGTACTAAATTTACGTTTAAAATGAAGAAACCTACGCTTGCTTCAATTGTTTTCATGAAAATGCAAATATTAGGATCAGTAACATTTAGTTTGTCACTTATAAATACGGATCAATTCCTATAATAGAGATATTAGTAAAAAAACACATTTTTATTGTCACTTTAGATGACGAATAATTGAAAAATCATTATTTTTATTTTATATAAATTAAAAGTGTATTTAGAAAATTATGTTTATTATAATACTTCCGATGTCATGGAAATACATGAAATATAAGCTTTGTAGTAATTTTTCTTTTAGGTTACAGGATATAAAATCATATAAATATTTTACACAACATGAGGTGAATTTCAACTTTTCCCTAATAAACCTACACTTAAAGCTTATTAAATGAGAAAGCTTTTCTGAAAGTGGGGTATCTGTCGTCCAGTTGGAGGATGATAAAAAAAAATCGCGAACCATTTATGAGATTTTTAAAAACAGAACTTAGTTTAGTTTAACCGCTCAAAAGTACTCAATGGTTTTAGCATCGACAAGTTATACTTTCATTTGAAGTAATTTTTTTCTAGTTTGTTGAGGAGTATTGTTTCCCATAATCGGTCTTGGTCTTGCACTTTGCAAGACCAAGACCAGGACTGCTAAAAAAAAGTCGATTTTTTAAAGTAAAAATTAAGAGAAAACAGTTACTAATACTCGACAATCTTAGTTACTATATGTAAAGAATTGGCATAACCAATATACTTTTGCATTTAACTCCTCTAATTTATCATTCGGTGTTAGTTAGGTTTCTCCTATCTAAAAAAATACAGTAATAAGCTAATAAGTAACTGTAAGATTGTGGGGAGACTCTTGCGCAAGACTAAGACTGAGTTTCCAAGACCAAGACGGTCTCGCATTTGGGAAATACTATTGAGGAGCTGTTAATTATTTAATTAAACATTTCTTTTTATATCGCTTATTATTCAACAAAATACGTGACATACTTAAAATCAAAAATCTTGAAGTTTCTACTTTTCAGTCGAAAATTGGACCTATGTTTATATAAACTTTTTTGCAGCTCTCGAGTTCTCTTATCACACCTATAATTATTTCCCTCTACTTACGGAACAACCTTTATATCAAAGGCGCAATGACTCTCAAACTAATACATAATTCAGAAATTTCTTTATAAAGTGTACATTCATTGGTACTTGTTTTTTTTTTTAATAAATTGATAAAAACATATAAAAGATTGACATATGTGTCATTCGATACTTGACTTTTAAACCATGCTTAGGACATTAAACGTAGCCATGGGGGAGTTAATCGTGCCTGCATGTTGAGGAATCTACTGAGTAGGAACCAAATGAGTCATTGGATGGTAACACCCATGGCTCAAACGCTACGTCATCAGCATGCAACGTGTCAAGAAACCGAAATCTACTTACCTGCTCCAACCCCGCCGGCTTAACGGCTAGTTAACAATCTGACATTCAATAATATATTATCAATAATATATATATAAATATATATATATATATATATATATATATATATATTGTAAATATCAGCTGGTATTGGACAGACAGTTATATTGTTGGTAACAAGTTGTTCAGATTTGTTATCGTTTGCTTATATTGTTCTTATTAATGTATTTTTTACCGAATATCAATGTAATACTTACAGATTAATAAAATCAGTTGTAAAAAAATAAAGTTAAATATATATATATAAAGTGTAAAGGAAATATATTACTTTGATAGAAATATTATTAATTATTCATATTGTTAACAATTTTTCACCTGTGAATTATATCATATGAATTTTATTATTTAAATTGTTAAAATTAAAGTTACAAATTGTTGAGTTAGGAATTGACTTATATATATTTTTTTTTTTAATGTATTTATTGAGTAATATAACGTTCTTTTACTTAGACAATGGTTATAGTGAGATTAGACCGCATTCACACTATATATACAGAAAATATATAGTAAACAGAAGCAAAATAACAACTAAATAATAATAAAAAAGTATATACAGGATGTTCCGTAATTAGAGGGAATTGTTTGAAATATTGATAGTGTACATCAAAATCTACAACAAAAAATTATATAAACAATTGCCCAATTTCCATCAGAAAAGTAGGAAATTTAATATAAGAGTCCCGTTTTCTGTGTAATAGGAAGCGATAACTTAAAAAATATTTGATTAAAGTAATCAAACATTCGTCCATAGTAAACTAGACAAATTTTAATTTAAACGAAAGTAGAGCTTGTCATTGTTTAAACTATTTAAAGAGGACTATTGAGCGAACAAACACAGCAAAGTTCCGTTTAAAAAAAAAGTCATAAATTAATTGTGATTATTTTATCAACCTTCAACTGTATTACATTTACCCCACTTTTTGAATAACTATCTCGTTTAATAAGCTTAAGTCTGTATTAATTAATTTGAAGTTTAACTCAACTATATATCTAATCGCTTCCTATTCAACAAAAAACATGACAAATCTTAAATTTCCTACTTTTCTGCTGGAAATCGGGCAATTGTTTATACGAACCTTTTTGTAGATCTTGATGCCTACTATCAACCTTTTAAATACTTCCCTCTACTTAAGGAACATCCTGTATAACAAATACAAATAAAATTACTTAAAGATAAGTAAATTTATAAAATAAAATAAAACACAGGCATACCTAAATACAATATTTAAACCAGGCCTATCCGTCCAACTTTAAAGGAAAAAGCAGGCCTGCAGGAGATCTCTGATAATCTCTCAACCATGTCACTGCTGCTAAAGTCAGTGGAGATTGAGCGAGACCGCTTTATGTAATTATTATCATTAAATTCAGTTTATTTTCTTATAAAGAAACTCAGTTGTGTTTTTCTTATCAGTTTCACTAGTACTCATCATATATTTATTTGTTAATCTTATAATTTTTACTTATATTAAAGTGAATCGATAAACTACGATTCCATTTCGCAATATTAGAAGCAGCGGACGCTATTTGTTTAACTTCAATCAGAGATTCCTGGTGGGCGTGTTTTTAAGGTCTCTGACGGATACGAGCCACTAAATAAAAACAGGTACATTGCGAATTAAAACAAATTCGCAAAGATAAAAAAACTCGCTTAATTAAAGAAATCAGAAACGAAATATTATTCGATTCATGAAGGAATAAGACAAATCTACCTGGATGAAGTTGCAAAAATGCAGTTTGGAGAACAATATTGATTATATTATTAATATTAATGTGTTTCACCGTAAATATAAAGTGGCACTTCCGGATAGCCGATTTAAAGGAAAAAGTTGCTGTGATATTCAAGGCATAAACGTATCTTAAATACGTAATATCGGTTTTGTACAACTTTTCCTTTTTGAGTTAGATTTACCCCATACACACACACAGACGATTTTGCGGGACATGGTTATTTGCGCTGACGAGACCTCAAAACATGTATTTCCCTTGAAAACTCAGAATCGAAAATTTTCACGACCGCAATACTTACCTTTACTATATATTTCATATATAGGTAACTGAAAGTAATTAGTGCATCAGTGCTTTTTACATATATCACAATTATAGCTATTACGGTATTAGGCGTTTTTAGTATTTACGTGATCATGAAAATAATTCAAGCAATAGGTTTTTTTTTTTTTTTAACTGTTAAGTAACAATAGTTAACTATTACCATAAATTTGTATTTATTTCCACTTTGCCTTGTAGCAAATTCATTTTAATGCGACCGACTATAGCTATTTCTGAAATTAAATATACAAAAAAAAAAAAACCTGTAACATTACAACGCATGTAGGGTTTTAAGTTCAGTACAATGTGAGGAAATACTGTAACAATACCAACGGTTGTGGTTGTGCAGGCAGGTGATTGGGCCGATATCACGCTAATCACAGTCAAGTTTTTACTCGTAAGTAAGGGAAATGTTGAGCATTTCATCCTCTTTGTAATGAGCTATTATTTGTACTTTGACATGACACCACTAGCTGATCCAGGGTTTAATTTTTGGGGGGGAGGGAGGGACTTCAACCTTTTTTTCATATAAAACAACATTTTTTTTATTTATTTTTTATTATTTTTTTTTTTATTTATTGATGATATTTACAACTGTATTACAATTAAAAATACATTCAGTAAATGTGAACAAAAGAATATAATAGCATGAAATCATTTGTTGAGAAACTACCCACTGGTAGCACTCTAAAAATGTATTTACAAAAGGAGATCTCGAGGCCATCTTCTTTTCAGACGCCTCGGAGGGTTGTCAGGGATCGAAAAGGAACATTTAATTTGAAAAAATAAAGTTTTATTAAATGTATTTACACGAACAGTAATACTTTAAGAGATAGTTTTTAATATTTTTTTTCTATAAAACATGATTATATTTTACCATTTTTTTTTTTGGGGGGGGGGCTTCAGCCCGAAAGCCAACTCCCCCCTCCCTGTAGATCCGCCTGTGCGTGGCACCTAGTGAGAGCGAACTGGAATGGGAGAAAGATTTGTATTGAAATAATTCAAATTTAAATACCATGGAGAATTAAGAAAAAAATTCGCAGCCGATATTTATGTTCATAGCTTATTTTAATCATGATAAACCTATGGTTTTATTTTTAGAGCATGATAAAAATGACTATAGACCAGGTCAAAGTCTAACAGAGTAATTTATAATTGTGAATTCTATTACTTTGTAAATATAGAAAAATAAATATATTATTAATCCCGACTTGTTGATGTTTTCAATTCTATCGGCTATTCTTAAGCGCACACCGTAGTGTAATAAATTAAAAATAACATTGATTTTTGTTGTTGTTTATATGAGCATGATAGAGAGCGAGTATAAAAAATGAGGTAATCATTTTGTTGAATAAATTCTTGAAGACGATTATTAAATGTTGGTCAGATTTTTTTTTTTTTGTCTTATTTTCCGTTGTTTTATATATGTTTTCTTCCTGTGACAGAAGATAAAGCGTAGATATGCTTTTGCACTGGGAAGAGTGTGGTATTAGTAACTCATTATTAAAAATAGTAGCGCGAGTAGTGGGGACCCGACGTCGCCGTGGAGGGGGATACGCGGCGTTGCCACATGCTATACCTAATAACTTAATGGTTCCGCTAGGCCTACGCCCCTATCACATAATGTGTACACTGGTTCCCTCCTCCATCACCAAGGTCTTCCGCGGCAGCATCCCGGACTGCAGGTGGATATCCCAACTCGGTTCCATGTCCCGGAAGTCTAGGAGACGGGAAGGATTCGATAAGGGAGTGACGAACTCCGATGAACGTCACGTACTGAGTACCTTACTTAACGAGGAGCAATAAAATCATGAGTGAAAGTACCACACGGCCTCTCTTGCGTCATGAAATAAAGGGACGTCCCGTTTTCTGGTACTTTAAACCCTTTTACTTAAAGGTTCCTCAGATAGGGCAACAATGCTAAACAGCACTAGAGGAAAACTGGCTGGTATATTAAGCGAACTATCTGATGGAGCGTTGGCGGTTGAGGTAGGTCCGGAAATAGAAGCGGTGTAGTCCTGCCTCGTTCGTCAGCTCAGCCCCACTCGCTGCTTGTATCGGCGTCAGCTCCGGATCTGAAAAAGAACTATTACATCTCACATCAGTAGGATTTAATTTTGGGAGGGGGGCTTGTTTTTTTTTTTTCTTGTTCCTTTTTTTCCAAGAATGGCAATTATTATTAATGAAAATGAAAGAAACCATAAAAAATAATATTTAAGTAGTCCTTGGAGCTCTGTTAGAAAAAATTAAAAATCTGGTGCGCTCATCACACGACTTTCACTTACTCTTCTTAGCAGAAAGAAATGAGTATTTTCGGACAAAGCGGAAGTGAAAGTAAAAATTATAGACGCTTTATTTATTTACATTTCATTGTGGATTTTTTATTTTTTAAATACCCTCACTTATACAAATTTTAATTTTTATGTTTTTAATTGTATTCTATACGATTAAATATTAAATAATACCTGCGATAGCATTTATGAAAACCGCATATGTATGTGTACATAATATTGTCGGAATCCGTATTATATTAAGCTCATTTTACGTATGGAAGACTATTGTAATTTTTAGTGCTAGCTCATATTCGCAAAATAAATTAAAATAATCTATTTAAAATAATACATTTAATATTGTTCAAATTTCCAACATCCTAACGTAAATAAATTAAAACAGTAGCTAAACAGCTGTTAAAATATGATTTGGGTTTATTAAAGTTTCATTCATTAAAGATTGATTTAAAAAAATTGATTAAAAGTCAACTTTAAAAAAAAGCTGTGCAAAGTTAATAGCTGAAGCTATTAAAACAACATACAATTTACAAAATCCTTACCAGAGTTATGAAGTTCCTAGACAATAAAAAAATTATAAAACATATATAACAAGTTTTTAACTAATGATCCTTTGCAGATTTAGTTTTTATTTTAAAATTTCATTGATTTATTAATTTCAATTAATTTATTGATTTTATTGCTCTTTTTTTAGTTTAGTTATTTATCTATTCTATCTTATTATCGATAAGTTCTATCATATTAATTAGGTTCCTCCATTACAAATATTATCCATTACGATCTCTTATTTCTCCTTTAGTTAGTTACGAAATTCTTTCATATTTTATATTTCACTATCTTTTATATCAAAGATTAACGTGAATTGGTTAATTATATCAAATATAAAAAAATAAAGGTACTTTATGGGAAGCTAATATTGAAAATTAGTCATTTAAGCCCTGTTAGAGAACATCAATGAGAATAAAACATTACACATTATATTAAAGCCTGCTTAATAATACACTGATATACTGAGCTTAATCAAAATCGTTGGAGCTGTTTTTTGAGAAAATCGTAAAAATGTGTTAAATTGATTATATGAAGTACCATTTCCAGTTTGCAGATTTGGACGAAAATGTTGCTGTAACGTCCAAGGCTTATAAAAAGCTTAAATATGCAATTTTAGTATCGTACGACTTTTCGTTTTTGAGCTATTCTGTTCACATACATACACAGACCATTTAGCGGAACTTGGTTATTTGGACTCAGGATACCTCAAAACATATATTTCCGTTCAAAATTCGGATTCGAAAATTTTCACTATATATTTCATACGTAGGTAAGTGAAAGTAAAAAACAGTTCACAGGAACAATAATGTATTTATGGATAATTTTTTTATATATTTTGACAGGTGCTTCCATTTAGTAGCTGGGATGCAATCATTATAATTTTAAAATAATGCATATTTTTCTTGTTTAATTATTTAGCTTAAACTTTAAAAAAAACTTGTCATTCCATTTTGGGAGGGTCTTCAGCCCGAAAGCCTTGGAATTAAATTTTTATTTTTTTATTTTCGGTATGACTTTCGGTATAACTGGAATCTTTATTTTATTTTATTTGTCTATTATTTTTCTATTATTGGTTACTTACATACATAACCTTTAAAAAAGTTCTTTTAAACTTTTTAAAAAAGTTTTATTTAAAAGTTCTTTCGATTTCACCAAAAAGTCTACCTGAACAACAACTTTCATTCTTTGCAACTCAAACAAGCTACACATTAAAATCAAGTAATAACTGTTTATTTCTAATATAACGCGATTTTTTTTTTTTTGAGAACGTTAATAAATAAAAGTTGAACTGTTACCAGAAACTTAGAACTTAAGCGACTTCGTAGACATGCCACTCATTCTAATAAGTCATTCAAAACATTTTCGAACCCCAGTCAATGTTTGTGCTCCAGCTTACGAAAGAGAGAACTCACAATGGGATTTACCCATGCGAATAATAGTCATGTTTACGAGCCTTTGGTGCGAAGTTCCTCTTCGTCCTGTTGAATTTATTGAGTACTTATCCTCTTTATATATATATATATATATATATATATATATATATATATATATATATATATATATATATATATAAATCTATGTGTAATAGTAGTAATAAAAATAATAATACGAATTACAAAAATATTTGGTATTTAACTAAAGGGATAAATGGGGGATATAAATTTCCGAAGTTTGAAAACAAATATCTGGGAATAAGATCAATAAGATATAAGAATAATATAACGTTGCAAAGCTTAAGGTTTCATTAAAAATACAATAACAAACATTTTAAGCCCAATGAAGTAAAAAAAGAGATTTTTAAGTTGTTTAATAAAAATAAAATGTTCCCAGAGAAACTTTTAAAATTCTCTTTCAGCTTAAAAAATCAAAAATATATAGTTCACAGAATTCTCAAACTTTTTACTAATTCAATTAAAATAAACTTCTAAGTAATCCGTGTGGTAAAGAGATGTGGCTTGATGCGCACTCGGAGCCATATGTGTGCTCATTGATAATTAACATAAATATCTCTAAAGTTTAATAAAAAAATTAACTGTTACTAATAAAAAAAACGGTGTGTGCCTAAGACCACTTAAAAGGTAGAAACGAAAACATCATTAAGGCGGGATTAATAATATGAAATCTAATTTATAAATTTACGTTTTATTTTTACAAAGTAATAACGTTTACAATATACAGATAGATAGAAAAAAAAACCTTTATTCTGGGACTAAGTCCCTTTAGAATAACAATATTGTACAAAAGAATAGAATATTACTGGCCTAAAAGTTTGAAACAATAAATAAAATTTATAAAATAAAATGTCCTTAAACTGTGACAAATTGTAATATTTCTGAATAAAGTGTTTTAATAATAAAATAAAATAAAACGTAAAGAAAACCTTGGGTGCACAAGCTATATACAATACAGATAAAACTATGTACAGAGCATTTAAAACTATGAACAAAACACTTAAAACTATGAAACAATCACTTGAAACTATGAACAAAACTATAAACATAAACATATGAACAACATAAACATACACTTTGAGAAATGAAGAACGAAAAAGAGATAGAATGAGTTCATTTCATAAAAAAAAACTTTACTTGAATATATATATAAAAATAAACAGTTAATTATAATTTAATAAAAAAAAAAAAATGTATGTATTGAAATTCCTACGTCGATAGTAGGAAATGCATGTACTATCTCTTACCAAGTATTATGATTATTTGATTGCTACACAATACATATATAATATTAATAGTTAGCTGGTATCTGACTGTTTTTTGGAACAGGAATTAGAATAGGAGGTTTTTGAATGTGTATAGCGAAGGGGCATGTCGAATTTTGATGGAGAGGGAATTCCAAAAGTTGACAGAGCGGGCTATAAAGGAGTTTTGGAAAGAAGTGTATATATGAATGAATATATACAATTATAATTGTGTATAAATTACTTTAGTAAACTTTGCTCTGACTGATTCTCATTTATAGCATACTATAAAAATGAAACGATAACTAAAATATGCTATGAATACTTTTGATTGAAATCTATTTGGTAAATATCTAACAAAAACTTCGTTGTTGCATATTTTGTTGTGCTTCCATTTTGATCATTCGACATATCCAAATTTCATGTTGATCTCAAAAAATCAACTAAAGGCTTCTATGTGTATTTTGAGAAATTGACATTGAAATTGATTATTTACATTGACTTCTAGAAATTGGTTTCAGAATTCTCTATGGCATTTCAATTTTGAGATATTTTTGTCCCAACGTTCAAAATAGCTGTTATTATTTAGGTTAAGCATTAGGTTATGTTATTAGGTTATGCTATTAATTAGGTTATGCATGTTATGAATTAGGTTAGGAAAAGAGAGGAGAAAATCTAGGGAATGAGAAAAATGTATAAGGGGAGAGAAGGAACAGAAAGGGATGTATAAAGCTAATAAATGAATGAATGAAATAGTAAAATAAAAAATAAAAATATAGGAAAAAAATTATAATAAAAAAAATATATATATAGATAAAAAAAAAAAGTTGTATACTATGCTCATACCTATTGTTAATACTATATAATTGTATATTAGTTTTGGAAAATTGTCTGTAGCGATTAATAAGCATGCTGTGTTTAAAACAACCCAATGTAATTGGGCAGCACTCTTTTATGATAATAAAGTGATTCTCTCTTAGGCGCCATCTTTTTCCCTTTTTGCCTCTCTAACACTGGGTCGCGTCAAGATACAATTTTGAATAGCTTATTACAAAGAGGGTGAAATTCTGAACATTTCCATTACTTACAGTATGCAGGTCCGAGTTTTAGTTTATGAGATATTTTAAGAAAAAATTAGTCGTCACGAGCCGACTTCACACGAATGAGCGTTACATAGCCGAGCGTGACGGCTCAATCTCAGTACCCAAAAAATAAAGTTCTAAGCGTGTCTAATGAAGGTTTCACTTCAAAAAAACCTATGCTTTATATTAGTATATACACAATTTTTTATACATGTTGATATTTGGAAGTAAGTTTTATTTTTCAGTTTTGAGTATTTTTTTTACTTTGGGGTAGTCTCATTCATTGTGATAGGTATTAGGGACAGGTGATAGAACCTTCCCCAAACAGTCCTAGGTTAGCCGGGGCAAGATGACCCCTCCTTATCTTGATCTGATATGAAAACGCTGCAATTATCTCTTCAGCTACGTGTATCTTCTATGTTTCGAAACTCACGTAGGCCATCGCTGACTTACAGTCTATTAAACCCCCTTATTTTCGAATAATTTTAAATTATTAAAAATTAAATAAGCCCGCGAAATTTTTTAAGTAAAATCTTTTATTTGAGTCATTTATTTTCAATGTGAATCCTAATCATCATTGGCATTTTTTTCAGGAAACGCGGAAAACTATATTTTCTAATCCTATTTTAATATGAAAAAATAAATTGTCCTACAGTATCCTTCAATAATAGTCCACTTATTCCCGTGGAACAAATTCGCTACCTAGGACTCCACATGGACAAATGTCTTACTTGGAACCCGCATACTAGACTGAAAAGACAAGAAACTGCTCGACGTTTCCGACTGCTCCAACTCTTACTAGACAAACGCTCTAAACTTTCAATTAATTACAAAAGACTCATCTATACGACTATGATAAGACCTATATGGACATACGAATTTGAGCTTTGGGGCTGCAACAAACCATCGAATTCTAATCGTATCTATTCCTTGCAATCCAAAATCCTTCTTTAAAATCCTTAATGCCCCATATTTTGTCACAAAAAAAAACATTCATAAAGACCTTAATGTTCCATATGTCGCTGATTTAGCCCAAGCCAGATATGTATCCTTACATGATAAACTCCAGTCCCATCCGAATCCACTTGTTTCTAGCCTAGCTACTTTCTCGATTCCTGACAATCCTCCTAGACGTCTGAAAAGAAGATCTTCTTACCTAGATTTATTTAGGCAGTGCTACCACTGGGTAGTATTTCTCATGTCATTATTTCTAATTTATGCATATTTACTGCTTGTATTTACTTAATATAGTTGTAAATTTCAATAAATAACCAAAAAGAATTTTAAAAACAACTATTTTTAAAATAAACATTAAGAAATAATTTATTTGTAGCACATATTTCCGATAATGATTATTTCAAAAGCAAACTTCAAGGCCTGGTTTTTGAATAAAAATTATAATAACGTATTCATTCGGTGTTTGATTTCGTGCTATATGCTTATATAAGTAATGTTGCTTGTGGAGGTGCTGTATGTCCACAGAGTTTTGTTGGTTGTGGATGTTAAATATACCTTCAAGCTTTTTTTTGTTTGGTATTTATACAATTTTTAAATTTTAATTTAATTAACTTCTATTTATCTTATTTACTTTATCTTTTTATCTCCTCTCTCTCTCTCTCTCTCTCTCTCTATATATATATATATATATATATATATATATATATATATATATATATATATATATATATATTGACATATTTCTGTATTATAATATTTTAGGTATGTGTATTTTTCTCTTTTATCCCTGCTAATCAGTTGTTTAATATTATAACCTTCCTCTGTTGTGTTTATGGAGCCATCTGTTTCCTTCGGATGTCTATTGCAAATATATATATTTTTTTCTTTTACTTTCTTTCTATATATATTTGATCTTGTTTTTTTTCTGATGATGCCTGAATTGACCAAGCATTGGCAGATTTTATGGATAAATGGGGGATATAAATTCACGAAGTTTGAAAACAAATATCTGGGAATAAGAGCAATAAAATATAAGAATAATATAACGTTGCAAAGCTTAAGGTTTCATTAAAAAAATAATAACAAACATGTTAAGCCGTAAAAAATTAAGTAGAAAATACAACAGATTTTTAAGTTGTTCAATATTATATGTATAACTTGTATATTATATAACTTGTGTATATAATAACTGCTCACCTGTATGTTAGAAACTCGTGGCTTTATAGTTTAGGCTTTGCTATTTATAATGTAATCACTGTATGTCTCTTTTCGAACCATATGTTTATTTATAAAAAAGGGAAAAAAAATACTATTGGTGTATGATTTGGAGAGGGGAGGAGGGAGTTGTAATATATAGAAAAAAATGTACTTTAAAAATTAACTATTTGTTCACAATAATAGTTCAATAAAATAAATTTATTTTTAATTTCTATTTGAATAAAACTTTTAAAAAAGGTTTTGACGAGCATTTTTTAAAGAATATTTAAGAAATGCAAGTTATTCCTATAAAAAAATATAAAAAAAACTTTTTCATAAATACATTTATTTTCCATCCTCTTTTTTAATATTTAGGTTTAAAAAAAAAAATCCCAAAGAGAGTGGGGTAGCTCAGCGGTTAGGTACTGTGCTTCCAATGCTAAAAATCCCAGGTTCGAACCCCGTCTCATGGCAAAAAATTTATTTATCTGTTTCATTGACTGTGGGCGAACCTTGGTCGGGAGACCCTCCTGGGGCACGCTCTATAAAGTGGGTGTCCTTAATTAAATAATCAATTAAGGGGGGAAACCAGGCAGTTGAGCGTGATCTCGGTCAAATCACCTCCTTGCACAACCGTCGACCTAGAAACAGTGCTTTCCCTAAATAGTAATGAACCCAAGACCCTACATGGTTTGTAGAGGTACAGTTTCTTTCTTTTTTTTTTTTTAAATAATAATAGCGCTATCGTTGTTTTTTTCACATGTGAATCGACACTTTTTTCGATTTCCATAAATTCTATTAGTACTCAATTTGGAAATAAGCGATTCTTTTTTTAAACCTATCTGTTCATTTAAATTTACAATAAGTAAATGTGGCATCTGATTAATAAAACAGACAACAGCTTTTCTTCGGTGGTTCTTAGCTCTTCAATCCAACAGTATAGTCTATCTCATACAAATCTGCATCAAAACAGTTAAAATTTTGTAATTTAACTTATTTAAATAAAATAATTACGTATGCTACAAAACTCTTCATAATGCCCTTAATATTCAATTTGTGCTAGACCTCGCCCTAGACAAATTTTACGTTTTTTTTTTATTTTCGCTCGTTATCCAAATCCGCTAGGAAAATCTTTATCCTCCTTCACCCATCCTTTACAATCGTCTTCGAAGGTTGAAACGGCAATGGGTCCGAAACCTTTTATAAATATGTATTTATTGGAGTTCCAGCAATGGTCAAATTCTCGAATCAAAACCATATTCGTCTGCGGTTATTGCGCCCTTCATCAACCTCCACTGAATTTAATTTTAATATCAGCGACGCGGATGTGGAGAAAGCGCTGTGATCTATTGGAGCCTCGCTTTTCCCTGTGCAATTGGAGGGAAAAGACTGGTTAGAAGGTCTCCAGGCTGATTGCAAACAGTGTATAGCATGCCTGCGTTTTATTTTATTTTTTTCTTCATTCTATGAGTTATATTCCTGTCACTTAATTTATTTATCTATATTATCTGTAAATATAGTGTGAATGTTATATATGTGAGATAGAATGTGATATTTCTCAATAGAGACAAATAAAAAAATGACGTAGATGGTTTTCTTTTTTCGTGATTAGTCGCTTTTAAAATTTTTAAATAATAACAATTTGTTGTTAAGTCAATGTAATAACCCTCACGAGTGATAATTCGTTAGATCTGAAGTCTGCAAGTGTTGTCATTTATCGGTTTTAGATATCATATCATTGCAAACAACTCACAAAGAAAATTTCCAATGTTTATAAATTGCATAATGGAATAAAGATATTAGGGATTTATCCGCATTTAGTTTATGACTGATTTGTATTAGAAAGATATTAAGAATCAACTGATAAAATTATTGTGGTGAAGAGAATTTTTAGTTTTGTTTACCTAATAAATAAAATATAATTGCATATGAGTTACTTTGAGAAATTGTTGACTCAAAATAAAGAAATAGATATTAGCAAATACAGAAAATTATAAAAATTTATACGTAATATTAAATAATAAAAATAAGTTTATTTAAATGACATTTTACAATTTACAAATACGAACATAGTAATCGTTCATGTTTTGGTGCACAACATTTCATACTATAGGTAAAACTAAATTTATTAACTTAAGTACCATTCCGTCGTGTATTTGACAGTAGGAACAAATAATTTAAAAAAAACCAACATATAAAATTATATTAATATAAATACAAAGAGATATATTCTTTTGTCTTTTATCGAAAATAAAAAAATGTAAATAAAAATTAATATAAAAATGAAATAAGCAATAATAATAAATTAAAAAAATTATAAATTTAAATAAAAATGTTAAATCAAGTGGCACTGTCTGTAGTTCCAAATCATTTAACATGTTGCTTATTATTATGTATCTGGGTTAATATAATATTAATTTGACCCTAACTAAGGTGGCGCGAACTCCCCTCCTAAGAAAATGTATTGCTCTCTTATTTTAAACAGTGCAAAGGAAATAAAAATTGTATTGCAATTTAAATTCCACAATAATATGGTTCCCTTCGAAATTTCTTTACGTAGAAAATATATACACCTCCCCCCCTCCCTCAAAAATTAACAATCCCATAAAAATTTGCTCCCCATCCATAAAACTTTTAATGACGCAACTTGCGGCTCGCAACTCACTTCTGGACACCTCTGAGCATAACTTCACTCACATTTGATGTAAATTTTATTCGGACTCATCCGATCTAAATATACATAAATTAATCACACCAAGTTCCATCCATAAATTTCAAATTTTCGGAGTGCAAGGAAGGTTTTAATCGTGTCTTAAACACCCTATACAGGTGAAATAAACGTAGAATAAAGGAAGCAATATACATAACAACAAATAAAAAAAACTCGGTAAATAATCATACAGACGTGAATAATATGAATACATTTTACGCGAGTTCAATTGAAAAAATAAAAATTTGATATGAATTAGCTAATTTTACTTAAAATAGGTCCACATATAATATTGGTAAACATCATTGTATATGTTTTAAGATAAATAGTCTTCCCCTACTCCATCAAGAATAACCAGGCACTGAATAGAAATGAGACTGATGACATGTCGGTGACACATGATAAGGTAATTTTAACTTAATTGAATCATTTAAAAAGAAATAATTGAATAATAATAATGTTATAAAATAATTAAAGGTGGACATGACAAAATTAAAAATTTTATTATGAGTGGACGCATGCATTTCGCATAAGTTGAAAAGGACAGGTACATGGTGGGTATTTAGGTATATAAAATGAACATCTAAATGTTGAAATATGTAATGTTTTAAATATGATTGTAAATTGTAAAACAATTTTTAGACTTGAAAATGGCTCAATGAGCCGAAACGTCGTAATTAGATGTGATGTATTTAAGTTGACAAAATTTTAAAAATTGGTGTAAAATTGGCTGATAATAAATAAACTTGAAAATAAATAGTATGCACCGAAGAAGAAGTTGAGAAATATTGTGAGACAAAAATTGTATGTTTGTTTGGATGTCTAAGCGCAAAACATCCAGGTCGTCAGCGTACGATCAACTAAATAACACTAATTTTATACTGTTCAGGTGGTTGGTACAAAAAATAAAAAATAAAATAAAAAAAATGATAAAAAAAAGGATAAAAATAAAAAATACAAATAAAAGAATTAATAGAATTAAATAAATAAATAATGATACTAATAGACACTTATCGATAATAAGATAGAATAGATGAATAACTAAATTTAAAAAAAATAGCGATGAAATCAATGAATGAATTGAAATTAATAAATCAATGAAATTTTAAAATAATAAAAAATAAATCTGCAAAGGATCATTAGTTAAAAACTTGTCATATATGTTTTCTAAGTTTTTCATTATTCAGGAACTTCATAACTTTGGTAAGAATTTGGAAATTGTATGTTGTTAATAGCTTCAGCTATTCACTTTGCACATTTTTTTTAAGTTGACGTTTAATAATTTTTTTAAAATCAATCTTTAATTAATGAGACTTTAATAAATCCAAATAACATTGTAACAGCTTTTCTTGCTGCTTTAATTTATTTACGTTAGGAAATTTGAAAAAAATTAAAGATTATTTTAATTTATTTTGCGAATTTCTGATCTTACGAGATCTAAAGAAATCAATCTATTCGATTGTATTTTCGTCATTTTTTTTATATTCTCTAATTCACATATTTTTCACAGTTTTACGATTAAAATAAAAATTAATGTTTTTCAGCCGACCCTTATAGCTAGTGTATATTCAACATAAAACTAAAAAGGTTTTATCAGAATGAATCCATTAAGTAGCAAACTATTTATGAGAATAAAAAAATAAATTTATGAATAAATTATATTAAAAAGAAGTGTTAATAAAAATAATTCAGACGAAAATGAAAGGCTTCATTCGTAATCTCAGAGGTAATAATTAAATCTTATTTCGAAGCTAAGGTAATTAATTATTAGTCAATAAATGTAAATTTTCTTTTCTTCTAAGGAAAGGGTAAATTAACCCTATTTACATACTTGCTACATTAATAAATGCACATATGAATTAGGTTGGAAAGGTGTGCGTAACGGTTGGGAGTTCATTCTCATCTCTTTTTGTAAAGCTATAAAGAAAATACACAACATATGTTTTTGTATTCTAGGTGTTTTATGTTGTAAGATTACACGATTCGTTATTATGAAACAATGTTAAGACTACCGTTGTTTTTAAAGATTTATAGATGTTTTGATGAGATATAAAGCATAAAAACGATGTAATGATAAACTTTACCAAACGTTAATATGCATCAGAACAAATGTCAAGATTTCCATAATATTAAATGTTTCCTTTAAAATTAAATAATGATCCAAACCAAATATTTATTAAAATAGTAATTTTTTTTTTTTTTTTGGAGGAGGATAGGTGTTTTCACAAAATATATTCTGTTAATTAAAAATCCTTCTTGGTTTACAACTTTTTGTTTTAACAGATGTTTTTAAAATTTCTTAATTTGGCAATTTTTGGTATTGTGAAACCATTTACGTGTTTATTATTTATTTATTATTCATAGAAAAAAACTGTGCACCAGAATAAAAAATATTTATAAAAATCAAGAAATAAAATTCCAGTTTTAAACTTACATTTTTATAAACAAAGTTTCTACAAAATGATATAACGAAATATCGAACAAGAGACCCAGTTCAATGAAAATAATAATGAAGCATAAAATATAATTATATACAAAGCTTACCTTTTGTGATTAAATTATGCAATTGTAGATTTAGTAATTTTCTCATATATATGGCCAAATATGTTGTTGAAATATTAGCTACGAAGGAATATTTAAAAAAATTATTGTTGGATTTTATTAATTAATAAGATTTATCTAGTAAAATACTTATATTCCAGAATTACCATTTTAAAGTATAAAATACTTTTCAATTCTAAATTAATTTTAAGGTTGAAGCATTATATATATTGAGCATTTATGTGAAATAAATCTCTTACTGTTTCACTTTTTTTATTGATTTTACATTTTTTTTTAAGGAAAAAAACATCCCTGAAGTTTTCCCCATCATCTGGATTTTATTCAAAATTATTCCACGATTAATCACTTAACCTAAATTAATTAATTAATTAAACCGCAAGCAGAAATATTTTACATAATATATATTTATATATATTTTACCATCTTACAATTTGAATTTTTTTTTATTTATGAATCAAATTCTCCGCAATCAAAAAATAAATTTTCCACCACGTTTATTCATCATAATATAATTCTAAAGTATCCGTATCGCTTCTCATCCATTCTTTTAAGATAAAATATAATATATTTTATATATATAATATATATATATATATTTTTTTTTTCAGTTGACTCTACAAACCTTGTAGATCTTGGGCCGCCTGAACCAGCCTTCTCCACCTCTGCCTATCTTGGGCTACTGCTTTCCAGTTTGCAGTATGAAGCTTAGCCGTATCTTTGTTTATCCTATCTATCCATCTGGTTTTGGCCTTCCGCGTGGTCTCTTGCCTACTATTCTGGCATTCATTGTCGTGTAAAGGCGTCATGATGGATTGCTACGAGCTACATGCCCTGCCCATCTTAACCTCCTTGCCTACATGTTATGAGATATTGACTTACCCGTTTCTTTCAATAGTTCTTTATTGTTCCTTCTCCTCCATGTGTCAAGGTTCTGGTCCCATATAGGTCCTGTTATCCTACGTAGAATTTTTCTTTCGAATCTTTCAATTCTGGCTTCTAGTGTGCTGGTTAGAGCCCAGGTTTCACGACCGTACAGCAGAACTGGCTTAATTACAGCGGTGTACACCCTTATTTTGAGATTTCTGGAGACTTTTCTGGATCTCAATATATATATATATATATATATATATATATATATATATATATATATATATATATATATATATATATATATATGCGGTTGAGCGTGATCTCGGTCAAATCACCTCCTTGCACAACCGTTGACCTAGAAACAGTACTTTCCCTAAATAGTACTGAACCCCAGACCCTTCATGGGCTGTAGTGGTACAGGTATATATATATATATATATATATATATATATATATATATATATATATGTGATATAAATGGAAACATCAAAACCAAAATCAATGAGTCTCAAATATACTGGTGAACAGTTAAACTACCAATGTTTCGCCTATTTAGGCATCTTAGGATTGAAAAAACAATATCACATATATGAAAAATGAAAACAAAATATTTACTTGCGACATTTTACCAAACCATCCAAATAAATAGTGAAGGGATGGGGTTTTTTCATAAACATAGTAGAGGAAGGTTATATTAAACAGCTGATTATATAGATGGAATAAGAAAAAAATACGCATATCAAAAATCTCAAAATACAGGGTGTTTCAGGATAAGTGGCCAAACTGAAAATATGAATTCGGGATCTCAAAACAAGAAAAAAAATTCCTCTGAAGGTATGTCCGCAAACACTTTGTTTAGGAGATATTCACAACTAAAGATTTTCATTGTTAAGACGTAAATAATTCATAAAGGAAGGAGATGGTCCGGGGTGGCGGTCATAAATAGGCTAAATAGTGACAAAACTATTTTATTAAAAGCCGACTTTGCAGGTCTTCTTCAGGGAGGTGTGTTCAGCTAGGAGTTTCACTTAGAACTGAACTAAGTGAAACTCCTTGCTGAACACACATCCCTGAAGAAGACCTGCATGGTCAGGTCGAAACGTTGACTTTTATTAAAATAGTTTTGCAACTATTTAGCCTATTTAGGGCCGCCACCGCGGACCATCTCCTTCCTTTATGAATTATTTACGTTATACTAAGTAAATAAAACTTATTTATTTGTCCCAACTACTTTATTAATTAAACATAAACATTAAGTTCATATTAAATGTTGTTCAAAGTGATTTGGGCTATTGTTCACAAAGTGAAGGGGCAAAAATACCATCAGCACGTGCTATTATAGCGAATTTACCAGTTTCCCTAAGACGTTGAAACGTGGAGCTAAAGATAGATCTGTTTGGTAATCTTCTATTCGGGAATCGCCTGGCATATTCAGGACGGGCAGAATTAGCATTACCATTGCAAAAACCATATGAAAATACCATATCGGCATATTCACCATTAGTATAAAAGGATGGCATAATGATGAGTACTATGCGAAAGCCTCTTACAAACTGATAAATGTTATTGAGAGTTCCCAATGCTAATTCCAAATAGTATTAATCCTTATGTTGCCAATAGTTTTTATACAGTTATGGATAAAATGCCATATTAGTATTCTATCTAATCCATCTCCTAAACAAAAAGTTTTCGGACATACCTACACTTAGAACAACATTTAATATGAGTGTTAATTTCTACATTTAATTAATAAAATAGTTAGAACAAATAAATAGGTTTTATTTATTTCATAAATAATTCATAACAACGAAAATCTTTAGGTGTGAATATTTCCTAAACAAAGCGTTTGCGGCAATACATTGAGAGGTAAATTCTTTCTTGTTTTGAGATCCTTAGTTCATTTTTGCAGTTTGGCCACTTAACCCTGAAACACCCTGTATAATAATATAAAAATGTGTTAAATAAATTAAATTAATAAATATAGAGAAAAATGTTCCAAGATATATTTAACATCCATACTCAACAAATTACTATAAATGAACATATTGTTCAAAAAATATCTGAAGAAATTAGGATTTCTGACGAAGCCCGAATTGGCAAAAGGTTGGTGTAGGTTAACTGGCTCATGTACTCATTCATATTATATAACTTTTAGTCTTTGAGTATTCTAATTATTTTGAGTGCCTTATATTGTTTATTATGTATTCTGTAGTACATTAAATGTACAATTTTTTTTTTTATATTAGTTAATTTTACATTATTATTTTAATAAAAATAGTATATATGCAAAATAATTAATTCATCCAGTATTTCAATTAAAATATTTTAGCTATGTTAAATATTGTAGAACCCCCCCCCTTTTTTTTTACTCCTGGTAAAAACGGCTTGGGGGCCGACCTGGTCACTAGTATACATTAAAAAAAAAAAAAAATTACCTCCGAGTGTGATGGGTGTCTAAAAGGGTAGGGACAGGTATATACGAGGTAATTGCACTCCATCTTCTATAGTATCCCATATTCAAGGAGACAAATGAAAATAAGACATTATAACCACAAAAGAAAAAACGTCTGTCAAGTAGTTTAGTATAGCATCCTCAACATTGGGTACATTAGGAAAAACAATTGAAAGTAACAATGCTTTAAAAATAAAAGAAGAAGACTGCGCATGCGTAAGAGAAAGTGGGTGGTAGATGGGACTTGACGAAATTGATGAGGAGCCGTCTCTAAACTAAACCCAAGTTTCACCCAACTCGAGTTACAGCTATGAGGTCAAATCAGACGACCAACTTGAAATATGGGCGTAACGTAAAAAACACTTTTAAAGATATATATTATAATCCAAAGAAATATATTTCATTTCTCATTATAGAACATTTTAAAAACTAAATCATTAATTTATTGTAATATCCACTAAACTAAAAAAAAAAATACAATTCAAGCAGTTTAATTAAGTCAAAGCTGAAGGAGAGTTAGGAATTAATATCTGAAGCTCGCATCACACGACTTTCAGTTACCACCCACTTCTTAGCAGAAATAAGTATTTTCAGACAAAGGGGAATTGAAATTAAAAATTATAGACGCTATATTTATTTAAATTTCATTGAGGGTATTTGTATTTGTTTAATTATCCTTAAATATAAAAATTTTAACTTTTAAATCGCTGTAATCTATACAACTAAATATTAAATAATACCAACGGTAGCATTTATGAAAAAACAGCCTATGTATATGTACATATTATTGTCGGAGTCCGTATGATATTATGGTACGTATGGATTCCATAGTATGGAAGCCAAATTCGGGCGAGCTCGAGTGATCGGAGCCTCGTATTCCTTTGGTTCCTTCATTTCAACTATTATCCGTTACGATCTCTTATTTCTCCTTTAGTTAATTATCAAATTATTTCATATTTTATATTTAACTTATTTTTTTATATCAAAGATTAATGTGAAATGGTTAATTATTTCAAATAAAAAAAAATAAAGGTACTTTAGAGGAAGCAAATATTGAAATATAGCCATTTAAGTCCTGTAAGAGAACATCAATGAGGATAAAACCGATATTATATTAAAAACTACTTAATAATACACTGATATACTGAGTTTAATCTAAAATCTTTAGAGTCGTTTTTGAGATAATCGTAAAAATGTGTTAAATCGTTAGAAATGCCACTTTCGGTAAATAAATTTTGACAAAAAAGTTGCTGTAATTTCCAAGGTATATGCAAAACTTAAAAATGCAATGTTACTTTCATACGACTTTTCGTTTTTGAACTACACTAATTACATACATACACACATGCACCCACAAACCATTTTGCGAGACTTGGTTATTTGGACTCAGGATACCTCAAAACATATATTTCCGTTGAAAACTCAGATTCGAAAATTTTCACGATACTTACCCTTACGATACATTGCATATGTAGGTAAGTGAAAATAAAATGATCCATTATCAAACCCATCTAATTCTATTCACCATTTTTCTTGGCACTTCCGCATTAAAGAAATGGCTTTTCTAATTGGACTTTGTTAAAATTTGTACCAAATTTAAAAACAAAGTTTCAATATCATATTCTTTTTTGTTGGAGTGAAGCAAAGTAAACTTAATTCTAAGATCCCTCATTGAGGTCCTCTTAGAATAATATAAATGAACCACTAGTATAGCATAAGTATATTCTTACATCAAGGTGGAAGATTAATAGTTCAAAAGGTGAAGAAATATTTAATGTTTGAATTAAGTTAATGATGAACTTTTAGGAACGAAAATGAGTAAGAAATTACAAAACGAGGTAGCTCGTATGATTAAACTATTTCTTAAAGGATACTGTTCTATGAGAATGAACGTAAACGTTTATGGATTGAGTTCTTGTGCAAAGATCCACTCCAAAGAGAGGGCATTCTATGAATGTAACTAATAAAAATGGTGAGAATATTATTCTGTTATCTACTTGGCAGACTATTTATTTATTTTTCGTTAAAAAAGCTTAACATGAAAAGCTAAAGCTTTCCCCTTTAACCTATCGAATACAAACCAACCTCCAGTGTCTTACTAAGAGAAATACAAAAAATTTAAAATATTACAGAATAAAAAAATAAATAAAACTTTACAGGTTAAACAAAAATTAACAACCTAAAGAAAACATATTTTTATTTTTACTTCTTAAAAAAAATAAAGTTGTTCTTAGTGTGACGAAAAATAATGTAATCATTTAGCTTTTGAGGCTGTAGATATACATTAAGATGTGCAATTAAATGCCATCTTTCGTAAAGTGTTCCTTAAAAACCTTCTTCTTTTCTTGTTCTTGTATTATACCCTACCAGGATTTTTGATTTTTTTTTCCAATCCCAAAAAAACTCTTCATGAAGTTTGTGTAATATTTCTTTGCCGAAACAGCTACAAATCTTACCCACCAAATTTCTCTCCCACTGACTACCATTTTTTACACATCGGCCACTATTCAAAAGGTAAACTTTTTATTGCTTGAAATTCGTTAGAAATTGTATTTTCAGATTTTTTTAGTGATAACGGTTCAACATTCTATTCTGATGGAAAGAAAAATTGTCCAACACGTAGGCAGAAATTTATCGCGAGCGATGGAGAGTATTTTGTTTAATAAACATAGTTTCGTATCATTTATCTTATTTGTTTTATTTTAAAACCGTACAATGCTATAGAATATCCAACTCCACGGCATTATTACAAGCAGCAGTTTAATAAACGTGGCCTGATGTCTCCTAGTAAATTCGAAGAATCCGTTCCTCTAGGCAAGGTGAATGCCTCTAGTGCCGACTTAAGTGAATTCTACGGAGAATACATTATGTAAATTTTCCCCTCACATTCCGATTCTCAATCAACGGGGTCATGCATCAGCCGCGAAAAAGAGGATTCCGTCTGTCACACTTGCCCTATTGCATCCAGCTCAAGATATCATTTTTATATTATTGTCACATTCCATAATTAATCACATTTAAGTAACATGAACCAAATAAAGATTCTGACAATAAAAATAAATTATATCATGAACCGAAAAGAAAATGTTCCATTATTTCGTTTTATTTATAGTTAAATAATTTCTTATTCATAGATAGAAATGTAGGAGATTTTTTTTCATATACAACCAATTGTTGGTCAAATAGCAAATAATCAATTGCTGATTCCATCCATCATTCACAATACCACTTATATGCTGACTATCTCCAAATCTACCTTTCCTTCCATCCTACCGGGATGCTTGAGGCGGTCTTTCCAATGTTGATAAATAAACAGAGTAGCGGGTTTGGGATTATTTATTAGGTGTGGACCTGGGACAGAAGGGATTGACCAAGATCAATGGAGGGAGGCTGTGGCCGCACAAAGCCACCAGCGCGAGACCCCAAGGCAGCGGTCTTGGAGCGATGCCTCCTCGATACTTCCTCTACGATCCTCACAGATAACGAGTCAATGGCAGCTAATCGTTTCCAGTGAATCCGATTCCGTTAGCGAGAGACTACAATGTGCTCTTTATTTCTTTAGCTATGCCTAGGGCTTACATTCTTTCTATCACCTAGCATAGGCGTAGACTTCGGTGTGGGGGGGTGGAGGGGAAAAGGGGGGGAGGCAATTACCCCCCTTAATAAAAAGAGAGAAGGGGTGAGAATATCGTTTCACACCCTCCCCCAGTGTTTTGAGAAACAAAAATCAAATCAAAATCAACAACTAAAATTAGTTAAGGAAATAGGAAAAGTCGACCATATTGCTCAGCTAAGGCCTAAAAATAGGACGCAAGTATTTTACCAAGCCCTATGTTCCTATTATTGAAAATTTAGGTTAAATTAAAAGATAATTAATTATATGTAGCAACTTATCCTAGCATTTTATGATTCATTCATGTGGACCCTTCGATTTTTACAGAGGGACTATGTCACATTTCCCGCGGTGAAGTTGAAGCATCGGAGAATTGAGAGTTTATCTCACTACGTCAAAGCTTTAAAGAAAAAAACGTGATATATTCCAATTGCTGTTTTAATATATTATTATCAGCTGATGAGAAGGTTGTCTCCTCAACTCCTCTCTCAGTTTTTACCAATTTTATAGCGGAATCTCTCTGATTATTCACGTGATACAGTTAAAGTGTATATCAGAGCAGTTGATATTTACTGTTGGCATCTTTTTTTTTTGTTATTTTAAGGAAAAAAAAAAAAAAAAAAATTTTTTTTTTTTCTTTTTTTTATTTATTTATTTATTTTTCTCTTATGATATGCGGTATGATCAGCAAGTGATGGCCAGTAAGGTGCCCAAGAGGTCTCGGTCAGACGGAGTTAGCTCACCAGCCAAACAAAGGACTCGTCGCTGCCTACGAGAAATACCTCCAGTGACCAAAATGAACACTTCAGAACCAGAACCTCAGCCCCAACCAGGTACGTCTGCACAAGAAACGATTGAAGAATCACCTTTCTTTACTCCAAACCCCTACCAAGTGCTTCAAAATGACAAAGAAGTAATGGAGTCTGCAGCAATACCCAGAGAACCAAAGCCTCCTCCGATATTTGTGAAAAATATAAAAAATTTCCAGATGTTCTGCACCCAACTAAATAAAATCTGCTCTGGCAGTTATTCATGCCTTAACAGGACCAATGACACCAAGATAACACCTGATTCTGCAGAAGCCTACCGAAAAATAGTGAAGTACTTATCAGAAACAAATGCGAATTTTCACACTTACCAGCTGAGGCAGGAAAGAGCTTTACGAGTGGTGATAAGAAATTTACATTCCTCAACCCCCACTGAAGTTATTAAAGAAGAACTAACGACGCTTGGTTTCAATGTACGCCAGGTAACAAACGTTTTGAAGGAGGACAGGGAGCAGCCAGGATTACGAAATAGGATCCCACTACCATTGTTTTTCGTGGACTTGGAGCCATCACCAGGTATCGAAAAAATATATGATATCACAAGAATATACTATACAATGGTGAAAGTTGAGAAGCCATATCCCAAGAGAGACATCGTGCAGTGCCATAATTGTCAGACCTATGGCCACACGAAGACATATTGCCACCATCTGCCGCGTTGCGTGAAGTGCGGTGAACAGCACAAATCTGTAGAGTGCACCAAACCTATACAAGATCCAGCAGTATGTGCCCTATGCTTGGAGGGACACCCGGCCAACTACAAAGGCTGCCAAATTTACAAGAATCTCAAAACCAGACACCAGAAAAACCGGATTCAAGATGAAGCACTAAGAACAAGAAGAGAGAGAGAGCCTTCCAGAATTGTAAACAATGATGTATCATTCTCCCAACTACTTAGAGGTAAGACTTTAACCGATAAATGTCAAGCCCTGCCACAACAACAACCTCAAACCCAACCTCAAAATCCTCTTCATCCTAATATACCTAACCACCAACAACAAATTCCTCATATTCCTCCTCCTTCAAATGCAACAGATCTCACAAGTTTGTTAGCATCTTTCCTCACCGATTTCAAATCCCTTGTTACTCCACTCATATCACTCCTCACGAATCTCGTATCTCACCTCATCCCTCCTTTGAAAAATCCTTAAATGACTCACATCCCTAAACCCATATCCATTCTCCTTTGGAATGCGAATGGTGTTAGAAATCATACAGACGAACTATCTACTTTACTACTTGACAAGAACATTGATGTGGCACTAATTACTGAAACTCGACTAACCACTAAACAGCACTTCAATATACCACAATACCTGACATATCGTACTGACCACCCTGACGGAAAAGCACATGCCGGTACTGCTGTAATTGTACACCAATCCCTCTCCCATCACCTACTCCCATTACCAATACATGATTTCCTACAGTCCACCGCTATCGTGATAAAAACCTTCTCCTTTCCGGTCACTCTTGCATCAGCGTATTGCCCTCCTAACCGATCCATATCCAATGCCCAATTCAGTTCTCTCCTCGACTCCTTAGGACATCACTTCATCTTGGGTGCAGACCTAAATGCCAAGCACCAACAATGGGGTTCCAGAACCACGAATTCTCGTGGCCGAACCCTGCTGTCTGCACTCAATTCCCAACGTTTTCACCTCCTTTCCCCCAACTCTCCTACCTACTGGCCCACAGATCCCAACCGTAATCCTGATCTTCTTGATTTCTTTATCCACAGCGGCTTAAGTCCCCTCAATTGTTCCATTACACGTCTAAATGAACTTTCCTCTGACCATAGTCCTCTAATCCTTAATGTTTCACTTGAACCTGTTCCCAAACCTTCTCCACCGTCATTCATTAGGGGCCCAGTAAACTGGGACCTTTTCCGCCAAATAATCTCCGATAATATTGATCTCAACATATCCCTCAAAACTCCCGATGACCTTGATAGTGCCGTAAATTCCTTTACTACCACAATCCAACAAGCCGCCTGGACTGCCTCCTTTCCAAAAGACTCCTCCAGAATTCCTATAAAGACCATTCTACCCCAACACCTCCTTAACCTAATCCGCACCAAACGCCGTGCCAGATTATTATGGCAACGATCCCGACATCCTACCGACCGCTGCTCCTATAATTACTACTGCAAACAATTAAAACTGGAATTAGCCACCTTCAGATCACAATCCTTCAACTCCTACCTATCCTCCCTCTCTTCTCGCGACAATTCCCTTTGGAAAACCACAACAAAAATCCTAAATCCTCACCGCATTTCCCATCCTCTCCGACGAGGTGATGGCTCCTGGGCAGCATCTGACGAAGATAAAGCTGAGGAGTTCGCCATTCACCTATCCAATACATTTATTTCACATCCGGAATCCCATCCTGCCCACACCGTAACAGTAGAAGAACTCCTTACATCACCAATCCCACTTTCCTTGCCCCCAAAAGCTATTCATCCTTCCGAAGTAAAATTTCAATTAAAAAAACTAATCCTCCGTAAAGCTCCTGGACATGATCTCCTTACACCTCAAATCCTTCGACAACTTCCATCCAAAGCAGTCATATTCCTTACATATATCTACAATTGTATCCTACGCACCACCCACTTCCCTCTGTTATGGAAACACTCCACTATTATCCTTTTCCCAAAACCAGGAAAACCTCTCAATAGCTCAACATCCTATAGACCAATCAGCCTACTCCCAATCCTTTCAAAAATTTTTGAAAAGATCCTTTTGAAACGAATCCTACCCATTATAGAATCCCAAAATATCCCTTCCCATCAGTTTGGTTTTCGCTCTCAACATTCTACTGTTCAACAAGGACTCCGGTTGTTGATCATATTTCCTCAGCCCTAGAAAACAAGGAATACTGTTCGGGTGCCTTTCTGGACATTGCACAGGCATTTGACCGGGTATGGCACTCCGGACTGCTCTCCAAGCTTAAAATCCATTTACCTCAGTCCTTGTACCTAGTCCTCCGATCCTACCTCTCTGACCGCTCCTTTCGAGTTCGCTGTGGAACAGAATTTTCCAATATCTACTCCGTTAAAGCCGGTGTTCCCCAAGGCAGCGTCTTGGGTCCCGTGCTTTACATCCTCTTTACTGCTGACATCCCTGTTCATCCCGATACTTTTCTTGCAACATTCGCTGACGACACCGCAATCTTATCATCCAACTCTGATCCCGAAATAGCATCCTTAAATCTCCAAAGTCATCTCACCTTGATTGAGCACTGGTGTAATAACTGGCGCATTAAAGTTAATGAATCTAAATGCCAACACATTACTTTTACACTCCGACGCAATTCCTGTCCACCAGTACTCTTTAATTCCATCCAGCTTCCTTATTCAGACACAGTCCGGTATCTTGGCTTTCATTTAGACCGAAGACTAACTTGGAACCCGCATACTAGACTCAAAAGACAAGAACTCAACCGACGATACGGCCAACTATACCGACTACTAAGCAGAAAATCTAAACTTTCCATTGAAAACAAGCTACTGATCTACAAGACAATACTGAAACCTATTTGGACTTACGGACTAGAACTGTGGGGATCAGCAAAATTTTCTAACATCAAGCGCATCCAATCCTTCCAGTCTAAAGTCCTTCGAACAATAGTCGATGCTCCTTTCTATGTATCCAACAAAACCCTACATCATGACCTTAACATCCCATTTGTCCTAGACCTTATCCCAGAAAAGTTCTCCAAATTTCACCAGAACCTTACTTACCACCCAAATCCTCTTGCACAATCCCTATCAAGCATCTCCCATCCCTATAATCCTCCAAGAAGGTTGAAACGGCAGTGGCCTCGCGACCTTTTGTAAATTATATAAATTGGAGTTCTGGCAATGGCCAGATTCTTCACTCAAGACATGTGTGTATGTGGCTAAAGTGCTCTCGACCAATCTCCGCTGGCTTTAGTACCAGTGACGCGGTTGGAAGAGTAGCGCAGGGTTCTCCTGGAGTTCCCTCGCCTGATTGTATATAGGTATGCATGTTATTTTTTTTTTTTTTCCTTAGTTTTAATTTTCTTATTTTTTAGGTTATTTTATTTTATTGTCTATTGTATATACTTTTGATTATTATTTTGTTCTATTTATTTTATTTTTTTGTACATATGGTGTGAATGTCATCCTACCTCACTATAACCAATGTCGAACAGACAGATTGTTATAATACTCAATAAAGAAAAAAAAAAAAAATATATATTATTAATAACAATACTAATATATAAACATTTATATAAGTTCATTTTATATATACATATAGAATTATATTGTTCGTTTTACAATAATGATGTTAATTATGACTCATAATTTTTATACATCATATAAACTCCCGAGACCCTCCCAACAAGAACGGAAGGTAAAAAATTTGTTGTTACACAGGAAATCTTCGAATAATTTATTTAAAAAGACTATACACAAGTTTTAATAATTGTTCGAAAATAACACCATTGACTTCTCAACATTAGGAAGTAAGATTCCCAGACCGTTGGATTGGTCGCGATGGCCTCCAAGATCTTTAAACCTCATAGTGCGGGATTATGGGTCATGGTACTTGTTCAAAAATGGAGTATACGAAGTAAAAGTTGGCGCTCATATTAAAAGTGCGAGAAGCGCCATTAATGGAAGAAGTGATACAATCAGGAGAACTGTCGCCCTTCGAAGAGGAATCCAAAAATATTTAGAAGTCAATGGTGGTATTTTCGATCACTTTTGTCACTACCGAAGTTAAAGTGAGTTAAGACATTTTACAAACTATTACAACATTCTATCACTTCAACATTAGTTAAAGTAAGGAAAGATCACATTCACACTATATGTACAAAAAATATTAAATAAACAGAAGCAAAATAATAATAAAAATTTATAAACAGTAATAAAATGACATAACTTAAAAATAAGAACATTAAAAAGAAAAAAAACAAATACATGCCTATAAACAATATTTACAATCAGGCGAGGGAACTCCGAGGCAGGCTTGTCCCTCCAACTATGGCGGGAAAAGCAGGACTCCAGGAGATCCCTGCGCTATTCTCTCAGCCGTATCACTGGTACTAAACCCAGCGGAAATTGATCGGGAGCGCTTTAGCCACATACACTCATGTCGTGATTGGAGAATCTAACTATTGCCAGAACTCCAATATAAACAACATAAAAAAGGTTGCGGAGCCACAGCCGTTTTAACCTTTCTGGAGAATTATAGAGATGAGTGGTGCTTGATAGGGATTGTGCAAGAGAATTTGGATGATAGGTAAGGTTCTGATGAAATTTGGATAGTTTTTCTGGGATAAGGTCCAGGACAAATGGGATGTTGAGGTCATGATGTAGGCTTTTGTTGGTTACATAGAAAGGATCATCTACTATTGTTCGAAGGACTTTGGACTGGAAGAATTGGATCCGTTTGATGTTAGAAAATTTGCTGTCCCCCCCCCCGTTATAGTTGGTATGTCCAAATAGGTTTCACTTGATATCACTTCAATCACTATGCTAGTATTTTTGTTTCTTTTTTTTTTTTTTTTAAATTTCCATCTGCTGTCGGTATCAAGTGAAATAAAATAAATATTTTGGTTTAGCAATAATGCCGTTGTCCCTGCTGTAAGTTAGATAATTGTGTATCCCATAGTTTGTGAAATGTCTAAACGCACCTTAAGAAGTACGCTCAGGCTATTGCTTCTTTAATTTATCGTAAAACATGATCCATGTGTTTCATGTTTTTTTTAAGACAAATTTATTGAATGATACCATCGCCCACATGGAAGGGCATCTAGTATTGGATCTACAAGTATTCATTCATACAACATATATTTATAAAAGGGAAATAAACATAAATAATTGAGTTTTTTTTAATTTTATTATTTTTATGCATGATATTTACAACTGTATCAATAAATAAAATACATTTAGTAAATTTGATAACAGAAAATAATAACATAAAATCACTTGTTGAGAAACTACCCACTGGTAATACTCTAAAAGCAAAATGTATTTACAATAGGAGATCTCGAGGCCATCTTCTTTTCAGACGCCTCGGAGAGTTATCAGGGATAGAAGAGGAAGCAAGGTTAGAGACGAGAGGATTCGGATGGTTCTGAAGTTTATTATGGAAGGATTGGTATCTGGATCGGGCCAAATCGGAAACAAAAGGAACATTAAGGTCGTTATGGATTATTTTATTGGTGACAAAGTAAGGAGCATTGAGGATTTTCCAAAGGATTTTGGATTGTAAGGATTGGATACGAGAGGAATTCGATGGCTTAGTGGAACCTCAAAGCTCAACTCAAGTCCAATTAGGTCTTACTGTAGTCATGTATATGAGTCTTTTGTAATTAACTGTAAGCTTAGAGCGTTTTTCTAGAAAGTGTTGGATTAGTCGGAAACGTCGAGCGGTTTCTTGTCGTTTCAGTCTGGTATGAGGATTCCAAGTGAGACGTTTGTCCAAGTCCAAGGTATTGGATTTTTTCTACAGGGATAAATGGGGTGTTATCAAAGGATACTATAGGGCAGCAAGTCATTGGTTTACACCGAAGGGTAAAGGTGATTTGGTGGGATTTATTAGAATTTATTTTAATCCTCCAGTTTCGACACCATTCTTGAAGGTTTATGGTGTGTGATTGAAGAGGTTAATAATTGAAATTAATAAAAAATAAATAAAATAAAAATAACATATATAAATAAATTAAACAATAGATTTAAGTTGTTCAAAATAAAATCAATATTCTAAATAATAACACTGTCATAACTATTTACAATATTTACACTCGCCCAAGGGACTCTGAGCCAAGCTCTTCTTCGACATATATAAGGCTAATCAGGACTCCAAGAGATCCCAGTGCTTCTCTTACAACCACGTTACTGGTATTGAAATCTAGTGGAGACTAAAACTATAGACGCTCAGGACTTTCAAAATAATTAAAGAAGCGTTAAAGAACTGGTTGGCATACCTATATTGGTAAAAGAATTTTTTTTCCAGTCTGTTACAATTGATCTCATTATAAAGCTTATCTGGCCATGAACCTGTTGGACTGTTTCCATTCAATGAAGTCATTAGGGTGACTGAGCCTTCATTTAAACCCTTTCATCGTCAATCGCTGGTGGCATACTTAACTCCCTCAGCCGCGGGGTCTTGAGCACCTCACATTTAGCGGTCCCCTGAGGCGTCTCCTTTAAAATGTATTGTTGCCTTTATTTTTAATTGTATAAAACAAAAAAAAAATATTATTTCATCCCATCAATTTAAAGGAAGAAAATGGAATCTTTGACACTTATTAATAATAATTATTTGAACAAATCAAACGTTAGAATGTGTTGGTGTGCATATATGTATGTTAGGGATATTTGAAATCGATATTTTTGTCCGATAGCTTTATTTCGAAATATTGCAGTATCTAAATTAAAATGAGTATCGTAAAAAAATAAATAAAAATAAAATATATAGGTTTATATGATAAACAACCTTATTTTTTTAAAAACCTTTTTTATCTTGGTATAATTATTATATTTAATCAATAAACGATTAATGTTTCACCAAAAGACCTCATTAATCTCACATATTTTATTTCATTTATAGAAAATCTTTTTAACAAGAAACATTATTTCCTCCAAATTATTTCTGCATTTCATGTCATTTTCAAATATTCTAGAAAAAATACAACAGTACTTGTTGCTGTAGTATTTTTTTTTTTTTTTCTTAAATATTTTTCTTTTATTTTAATGAAATTTACAACTGTATTACATGACAAATACAACAAGTAAATGTGACATTGGTAACATGACATGTACAACATGAAGAGAAACTACCCATTGGTAGGACTCAAATTAAAGTTCTACATTAGAAGGTCCCGAGGCCATCTTCTTTTCAGTCGCCTCGGAGGGTTATCAGGGATCGAGGAGGAAGCAAGGTTTGAAACGAGAGGGTTCGGATGGTTCTGCGGTTTGTTATGGAAGGATAGGTATCTGGATTGGGCCAAATCGGAAACATATGGAACATTAAGGTCTTTATGGATGATTTTATTTGTGACAAAGTAAGGAGCGTTGAGGATTTTACGAAGGATTTGATTAGGATTATCGAGAGGATTCGATGGTTAGTGGAGCCCAAGCTCTAAGTCCAAAGTTATTATGTCATATATGAGTCGTTTGTAATTGATTGAAAGCTTAGAGCGTTTGTCTAGTAAGTGCTGCAGCAGTCGAATCTAAAATATTTAAAAATGAAATTGAATGCCAAAACGTTATAATATAGAGGAAATAAAATAAAATAAATAAAATAAAAGATTCTTTATTAATGATTTGAAATCTGTCTAATTAATGAGTTCTTTTTGTAGAGTATTAATTGTTTATTGATTAAATATAATGCAAATGTATTTATTTGTTCCAGTTATTTTTGAAAATTTAAAAAATTCACCTCCATTATTCTTAGACTTTTGGTTTATCCGTACTTCTTATTTATTTATTTGTACTATTATTTTATTTTTTTTATTATTTTTTTTTTTTTGGAGTACTTTATATCACTATTATGTGTACATTCCATCTATTTATCTTAGGTTATTTATGTCTACATCTTATATTTCTGATGCAACTTTTATTTTTATTTTTAGCCTTGATAATTTTTTTGGAATAACCAATATCCATTAAATATTTAGTTATTTTCAGCATTTAAGGAGCCTTTAAATCGATACATGTCCCAGCAAAATTTAGATGAGAGCTCTGGGTCGACAAGCAGAGGTATTTCAGATTTGGACTAGAGCCAGGGTGTGGTTGACTAGGGCCGTTGCGAAGTGGGAAGGAATGTCTTTATTACACTGTTCAATGGTGTCTCTAGTAGACACTATTGAAAACTGTAATGGAGAATCTCTCTAGTACATAGCCCATTTAATAGGTATCTTAGGTATTGTAGGTTTATGATTGGTGTTGCCCAAATGCAAAGACGAGTATTGGTCTTGCGCACTCAGTCTTGAACCTGGTCTTGGTCTTGCGCACTCAATCTTGAACCAGGTCTTGGTCTTGCGCACTCAATCTTGAACCTGGTCTTGGTCTTTCGCAAGAGTCTCGCAAGTCTTGCAGTCAACTATCAGCTTATTGTTATGTATTAAACATGTTACCTTAGACGTTAGGAAAACGCTAAAGAATAGTTACATTTAGATGTTTATTGACATAATCATTGTAAAATCCAACCAAATTAATAAAATTAACTTGACAATACGTTGAAAGAATTGTCAAGAAATATAGTGATAGGCCCCTTCCTTGGTCATGCGCAAGAGTCTCACAAGTGCTTATAGTTGTGAGAGTTACCTATTAGCTTATTACTATTTATTAAACATGTTACTTTAGATCTTACAAAAATACTACAGAATAGGTACATTTAGATGTTTTATTAACGTGTTATAGTAAGATCGAACCAAATTAATAAAATTTACTGTCAATACATTTTTTTTTATTTATTTATTTAGACATATAATATTCTGTCACGGGGACAATAATTATATCGATAAATGAACACATTCACACCGTATATACAAAAAAAATAAAATTAACAAAAGTAAAATAATAATAAAAAAAACTATATACAATAAAAAAATAAAATAACCTAAATATAAGTAAATTAAAAACATAAAAACACAGTCATACCTATATACAATATATACAACAGGCGGGGAACCCAAATCCCTGCGCTACTATCTCAACTGCCTCACTGGTGCTAAAGCCGGTGGAGTTTGAGCGAGAGCGCTTTAGCCACATACACTCATGTCTTGAGTGGAGAATCTGGCCATTGCCAGAACTCCAAAATAAATACTATAAAATATCTCTGGGCCACTGCCGCTTCAACCTACGAGGAGGGTTGTAGGGATGAGTGGAACTATACAGGGTTTGGGCTAGGGGATTTGGATGATTGATAAGGTTCTGATGGAATTTTGAAAAAAATTTCAGGGATAAGGTCAAGGTCAAATGGGATATTAAGATCATGATTTAGGGTTTTATTGGTTACATAGAACGGAGCATCGACTATTGTTCGGAGGACTTTTGATTGAAAGGATTGGATGCGTTTGATGTTAGAGAATTTTGCTGTCACCCAAAGTTCAAGTCCGTCAATACATTAAAGAAATATAGTGATAGGCTCTCACGTTGGAATGAAAGAGTTGTAGAATAAAGACAATCTGTACAATGACACCAATTATTTAAATAAAAATCTGGTGTGTCTACTTACATGACTTTCCTACCGATGTGTAACTTTTTTTTCAATTTGAAATATGTTCATTAAAAATTAGCAAAATTTAATTGGACTAATTTTGCCGAAAACTGATAGGAGAAGTCATTAAAGTGCGTTTTTTTTTTTTATGAAAGAAAGCAATGTAAACGGGCAAGTGAACAGTTATTAAAATTAGTGTATAAGATTCAATACACTGAAACGTTGCTAAACCTGGTTCGATTTAGACAATATTTATTATAGTTATGTCAGAAATGACCTTTTAAAAAATGCTACCGCTAAATTTTTTTTTTTTTTTATATTGTTTATTTAGAAATATTACATTCTGTCACATCAAGGACATTTATAATAGTGTTCAGAGAAAGCACACTCACACTCTATTTACAATAAAAAAAAAAAAATAATACAGAAACTTAATAATAATAAATACAATAAAATAAAATAAAAATAAATACAATAAAATAAAATAAATGTATATAAACAAAAGAACTAACCTAATCATACACACTCGGGCTTGAGTGGAGGATCTGGCCATTGCCAAAACTCCAATAGATGCTTATTTACAAAAGGTCTCTGGGCCACTGCCGCTTCAACCTTCGAGGAGGATTGTAAGGATGGGTGGTGCTGGATAGAGATTGTGCAAGGGGATTTGGATGATAGGTAAGGTTCTGGTGAAATTTGGAGAATTTTTCTGGAATAAGGTCTAGGACAAATGGGATATTAAGGTCATGGTGTAGGATTTTGTTATTTACATAGAACGGAGCATCAACTATTGTTCGAAGGACTTTAGATTGAAAGGATTGAATACGTTTGATGTTAGAAGCTTTTGCTGTCCCCCACAGTTCAAGTCCGTATGTCCATATAGGTTTCAGTATTGTCTTGTAGATAAGTAATTTGTTTTCAATAGAAAGTTTGGATTTTCTGTTTAGTAGTCTGTATAGCTGGCCGTATCGTCGGTTGAGTTCTTGTCTTTTGAGTCTAGTATGTGGGTTCCACGTTAGTCTTCGGTCTAAATGAAAGCCAAGATACCGGACTGTGTCTGAGTAAGGAAGCTGGATGGAATTAAAGTGTACTGGTGGACAGGAACTGCGTCGGAGTGTAAAGGTAATGTGTTGGCATTTAGATTCATTAACTTTAATGCGCCAGTTATTACACCAGTGCTCAATCAAGGTGAGGTGGTTTTGGAGATTTAAGGATGCTATTTCGGGATCAGAGTTGGATGATAAGATTGCGGTGTCGTCAGCGAATGTTGCAAGAAAAGTATCGGGATGAACAGGGATGTCAGCAGTAAAGAGGATGTAAAGCACGGGACCCAAGACGCTGCCTTGGGGAACACCGGCTTTAACGGAGTAGATATTGGAAAATTCTGTTCCACAGCGAACTCGAAAGGAGCGGTCAGAGAGGTAGGATCGGAGGACTAGGTACAAGGACTGAGGTAAATGGATTTTAAGACGCTACATATTAAAGATATATTACTGTTATTTTTCACAACGCGGAAACCTAACTAAACTCCGAATAAAAAGTTGGAACAGTTAAATGCAAAAGTATATGGGTTCTACCAATTCTTAACGTAAAATCAATAAAATTGTCTAGTATTAGAAACTATTTTGCACTAAATTTTATTCACAACCACCGGTCTTGGTCTTGCAACAATTAGGCGGTCTTGGTCTTGGTCTTACAAATTATATTAACATGCAGGGGTGCTCAGAAGGGGGTTTTTCGCAAGTTGCGAATTTTTTTATGGGGGCACATTTTAACGGGGTTTTGAATTTTCGGAATAGTTTCAAACCAAGATACAAGGTTAAAACGCGGAATAGACCGCTGCAAGTGTATATATGATCTACAATTTTTAAATTCTACTTTCGCTTATACTGTTTTTAATAAAATAACAATCTTTGAAAGGGGGAAAGATTCTTGCACCTTCGACCTTGGGGTTGAGGGCCACCCCTGTTAATATGTACATGTTTCTTATACAAGATGGAATATAACAATTTAACTTTAAATAATTATTGGAATCCTAAGTTAAAGAAACAACACTATCATATTTAAAGTGGACCTATCAAAATCCTCCATTTTCAACAAAAATATCGCTAATAAATTATTTTTAGATAATATAATTCATTTTGTTGCCTACTTATATATGCCATCGATGAGGTTAGTGCTTCCAAGCTTTCATCGTTTCATAATTTTTATTTACTTAATTATGACGATCTGAGATGAACATTTCATCTTCATAATTATTGGTAATATTGATTATTAATATTTCTTACCCTTAAAAAACCTTGGTGTTACATTCGATCAAACCCTCTCCTGGAAACCACACATCTCCTAAATTTCCCGTCGTACTTTCTCTACCCTGAAACAGTTTAACCGTCTCCGCTATCTCCTTCCATATAAATCCCGTCAATTCCTGGTTTCCTCCCTTGTGTTCCCCCACTTCGACAATGGCTGTCTGGTGTACGGCGGACTCTCGGGAGAATTTGAGGCTAAACTTAAACGCCTAAAATGAACTGCGCAATGCGTTTTGTTTTCGGAATCTCAATAGATGCTCTATATAATCCAGTATTACAACAAGTTTAAGTGGCTCTATCCATCCAACCGTCGTCTATACTTCCTTGCTACCTTTCTATACTAAGTCATCAGAACTCAGTGGCCTTCCTATATTTTTCACAGCCTACAATTCAAATATTCTATTCAATCCTGTCACACTAGATCTCGTACCTCCGACCTCTATCCACCTCCCCACCGAACTGCAGCGTTTAACAAATCCTTTATAATTCAAGCCGTCTCCTTCTGGAATACCATCCCTCCCGATATCCGACACGTACAATCGGTTTCCTCATTTAAATCTCCTTTTTTTAACCACCTACTCCTTTCCTAACACGATTGATCATGAAATGTAGATAAGGGAACTTTTTAAAGTTCCCCCAAAAATGATTTTCTTTACTTATGCTATTTTATTTTCACATGTTTGTATTATACATATCAGTATGTTTTTAGTGTAATTGTTTTATTTTTTGTTTTATTCTTTTTTCAAAATATTAATCTTAATAAGAATTGTAAATAATTAATTTTATGTATGGCCACACAGGCATTTATTCTGTATCTGTAATTTGTCCTAAAGGGACAACAGTCACATGATAATAAAAAAATATTTTCATTTTCATTTCATTTCATCAACAAATTTTCATATATTATTTTGTATATTTACAAAATATTTTTTAAATCTTTATCCTATTGCTATCTGTAACATCCTTGTTTCCCAGAAATTAAAAAAATAATTCACAATATATCTTACTATGTTTTTGTGTATAAGGTACATTAGGTAGGTTGAAAAAAAAATATTTTGTCATATTGAATACTTAATAGTTGACCGTTGTATTATTAAGGAAGGAGATGGTCCGGGGTGGCGGTCATAAACAGACAAAATAGCGGCAAAACTATTTTATTAAAAGGCGACGTTTCGACACCTGATAAACTTATTAATAAGTTTATTCACATTGTTTATGATTTTTTGTCTAAATATTATGAAACTTCCACAATTCGCTATATCTTTTAGTATCTTGTCCGTCATAGCCCTGAAGAAGGCCTGCGAAGTCGGGTCGAAACGTTGTCTTTTAATAAAATAGTTTTCCCACTATTTAGTCTATTTATGACCGCCACCCCGAACCATCTCCATCCTTATTTTTTTTTAATGTTTTGATAGCACAGTGATTAATTAAATGAGAAATGCATTGAAGATTTAATGTTGCCAACCATCTATTTTACTACTAAGGAAAAACTCTCTAGAAAAGTTCTAAATCTTCCAACTATGGATTACATTATAAAAATCACCCGACCATGATAAGTGGATTGCGACGAAAGCAGAGCGCCGTAAGCTTCAAACATACGGTAGGTAGTCACTCCATAAAACTTTTATTCTTATCTTCCTCTAGGAAGTTTATGGCTCGTACGAGGAGATGGATATTGCTGAACAATAAAACAGGGATCGGTTCCAGTGGATGAGTCACGTTGCGCGATACGTTCCCCAAGAAGAGCGTCGACGAAGAATAGAGTCGCTCACGAAAGGCAAACTGCGTTATTGCAGATGTTAAAAATTTTTGGATCGAGTATTGGACACCAGCAAATGATAGAGAATCCTGGGAATTAGAAGAGGCAAAGAATAGTTTACGAGTTTTAGAGCCGCACTAATAAGAAATGGGGTTTAGCAATTTTTTTTTTCCTGTAGGTACAAGGGGAAACGAATTTCCACTTCAGGGCAGTTGGTGGGTCACTAGGTAACCGTTAATTAGCCAGAATCATTCGTTGGAGTAGCGGTTAGGTTATCCAGCCATCCGTAGCCTAGGACGACATTTGCACTATCCTACAAGGTAGCATTCCCCCGAGTTTAATCTTTATAGTTACATCAGCTGATACGTAAAAAGAAATACTTTGAGCTCAACACTGCGTAATTCTATAATTAATTTATTTATATATATATATATATATATATACATATATATATATATATATATATATATATATATATATATATATATATACATATATATATATATATATATATATATATATATATACATATATACATATCCAGAAATAACGTAATTGTTCAAGAGGTAACAAGGTATAATCATCCACTTGCAACGATATTAGGGGATACTTGCAAACAGCAATAAGTAATGTTTGTAAACCTCTTAAATGTGTTAAAGTCGAGAAACTTATTTAACATTAGTGAGTCAAATATGACTGCGAGCACACTCGATTTTAAGATGGCCTGGGTTCTGATAAAGCAAGTGTTAATTTTACAAATGTACGTGAATGAAAGAAAAAATAAGCGGAAGAAATCTGGAAAACGTTAGACACAAGAGGATAATATTCTGTTTACATAGTTACGGGAAACCAGATGAAGTTCGATGAGTATATTTTTTTTTTCTTAAATACTTATAAATTTATGGTTTACACACTTCATATATTAAACAGGGTTCAAATTAAAGAAAAATAAGTCCTTAAGAACTAAAATCAACAAGTGAAGCCCAATGTATGACAAGTGGAGGTTTGGTTTAAACTTACTATAACCAATAACACTTTAGCAGGATAGCACGATGGTCGTTCACTCAAGATTCATGTTAACTCTTTAGCACCACAACACATTAATCATTTATCACAAGTTACGTGAAAACCTCATATTTCTTATGTATCTGTGGTGGTGTTTAAACAGAAAATAGATTCCAAATATTTTTACAACCTATGCACAATTCGCCATTGAACTAAAAATGTTCCATAACGCTATATTTGTTTTCAAGCGAAGATGAATTAAGAAGCTGACGAACTATAGTAGCTAGTAATATATAGTACTCCTTGACTTGTTATAAAAGACTGCATACATTGCTCCATTCAAACATCCCCACTCTTACAGAGCTTAGCCTTCAGTAACTGGTCAAGGTATATATGCATATAAATACATAATATATCTATTTCAGAATTTTCACACCACCATTGTTTACCTATTTCGGATCAATTGCCCAATTAAAATTCTATGCATACTATAATATTATCCAACCAACCATTTTGGAAGCAGACGTTTTGTAGACGTTGAATCCGACCGTTCATTCGGTAGTCAAATATGTATAAATATTTCTTTTCAACATTATTCGAACGTTTGCGATTCATTCATCCAAGCCTATCTATTTTAAAATCTAGAGATAAAGGACTACCTTGGGATATTGAGACTACAAGACAGGATGAAGTTGAAGGAGGTCGACTATAATTAACTAGCACAGTAGCTCATGCAGCCGCATCTATTTATTGCTGGAAAGGTCATAGACACAGCTCACATCCGAAGACTACTCAATGTATTTACTTTTGACAAGACAAGGGATGTTAAGTTTAAAAGCATCAAGGAATCTATTTAGAAGACAATGGGATTTTAATTATCATTGGTGGGAGTAGAGATACACATGTTACGAATGCGCTGAAATTTTAAATCTTCATTTATAAAACGAATGTTATCACGTTGAGATATCAATTAGAACCCACAAAACGTCACGTTATACCTAGAAAGCTACCTTACCTAAAATCAGGTTTAAAAACGAATAATTTTCTCAGACTAAAGTTTATATAGTACAGTCGATTCAAGCAACCTGATGTTATCTTATCATATGCATGAAGCGTATTAGTCCCACTATGAAAAGAGGGGATATTGAAATGTCAAAGATATAATTATAAATATATTAATACAGAAGATCAAACACTCAAAGAGAGATATAATTGGATTATTTTAAAAACAAAGCTTTAAATTTCCAAAATAACGGAATCAACTACCCAATGTTTAATCAATTCAGGCATTAGCACAATTTGGATAAAGAAATGCTGACAAAAGACATCAACAGTGTAAAAAAAGATACATCAGCTAAAAACAGTCCATCAAGCCATCTTACACAATACTCATATTGAGTTATGAATACCTTTTCGCTTCCAAAAAAAAAATATAAATGCAATTTTGCAGCTAATGAACAACGATGTAAATGAAAAACGATTATAGCATAAGGTACAGTTTAAACACCCATGAATTAATATTCAAATTGAGAACTTATACGGTGTCCTAAGGTATTATACCCAAAATACAACTTCCATTAGTTCGCATAACAAGGGAATTTTGTTTTGCAGAGCAACGATATCATAAGGAAGTTGCAAACTGAGTGATCCTGTTCGTAAAATAGTTCGGATTAAATTCCGGATTTTGCCAGGATTAACCTCTTTTCAAAAATGGGTTTTGCAAATTTTTATCTTATGGCGAAATTTTCAGACGCCATTACAAGTTTCGGCTACTTTGCAACAGTTGTCCTTCGCGCGAGTAGCTCTGTTGCTATGAGAGGAAGGTCCAGACTAGGGCGGAAGCGGCGGCGGAGAAGGGAGTATGTTAAGGCCCTTGGGATGGCTGAGCCCTTGGAGGAGGGGCACGGTGTACTCCCTTGACCCTTGCCGGTGCCACGTTGCCAGACCGTCCTACACAACATTCTTCCCACACTGGCTCCCTTTATGCAACCCTTCCACCGTCCCAGCATCCTCTCAACTCCTCCTACCATCACATTTCACAACCCAACACTAACATTTCACTCTGGGATCCTTCTTACTTACTGTTTAATATTTAAGCGCAGGTTTTTTGAGTGTTAATCTAATTACACATTAGTTAATCTAATTAAAAATAAATGATATTCTTATTTTTTTAAAATAATTTAAATCCGCAATGCGTCATTCCTCTAATCTGGGAGGAATATTGGCTGAAGTGTTTAAAATATAATTATATTAAATCCTTATCACAAATTGGTATTATCTACACTTCCTGGATACTGGAATGCATCCCATATTTAAATATTATCTCAAATAGTTCAGTTAGCTCGTTCAACCGTATTTTTTTTTCTCATGTCATGTACTAAACATATGACATGAGTATTCAATACATTATAAATTATCAATACATCATACTATTTTTGCTAATTTATAAAAAGTTAATTAAACAATAATTCACAAATTAGGACCCATTTTTTTCATTTCAAACATACGTAAACAATAAAATTTTCTTTATCGACAATAAAAAAAACTTTTATTTTGTTATATTATACATGTTTGCAACGTTTCAGCCTTTAAAAAAAATCTTTATAAACATCATTACCACCTGTAGTGTAATTTTTTTTTGTCTAAATTAACCAGTAAAAATTAAAGTAACCAAATAAAAGGTGAAAACATAAATAAAAATATTTTAGCATTTTAAAATATTAACTAAATATAATAAATTTCTTTTTAATTCCAGAAAAAAAAATATTACAGTTTAAAAAGAAAAATATTTAATTCGTGTATACTAATTATTTGATAAATAAAATACAATATTTATATTTTCCAATTGTTATTACAAATAGTTAAATAATCGTAAATTTATTTTTTAAAAAGTATAGTTTATCGTCAAAACATAGGCAATTGATAATTATTAAGATTGGAAAATTAAAAATTAACTTATTTATGTATTGGGAAAATTGATAAATTAATATCACTTGTAAACACATCCGATTAATCATAAATACAGTATTTTCATCCTTGAACTGAAATATTACAATCAATTCACCTATTTAGCTTATAATTATAATTAATAATAAATAAATCTTCCAATATTTAAACTTTATTACAAATCAATTGCATGTATTAAACGAAGAAAAACAAACATTTTCTTCTGGGTTTAACCAAGCAAGTTCACCTTGACGGGGTCTGGAATAAAGTCAATGACATTGTGGTAGACCCTAGCGACTGCACCATCGCATCAGACCCAACCCAGCAACAGGCTCTTCTGTTTTTTTTATATTACTGAGATTTTTTTTAATAATTAAGATGATACTTAAATTAAATTAATAATATTATACACTATACTCATATTTCACATTACATTCAAAATTCTATTAAATGTGTGAATAAAAGCACATATTAAAACACATATTTTTTTCCTTGACAAGTTTAATTTGGAAAATATGTATTTTTTTTCTTTCTCATGTTCTTTTTTTTACAGTATATAATGCATAATTTAGATTGCCTGTATAGTGAAAAATAATTATCAAACATTATCTAAAGCACAAGAGGCAACCTCGATAAGGGGGAATATTTTTTTTTATTTAATTTTCTTTTATGCAAAGAAAACGATTCTTAGTAATTTTTTTTTCTTCAAAATTTTCATATACTAGCAACCAACTATCCCAAATTACCCCTCCCCCATTCCGGTTACGCCCTTGCTAAGAGAATTCTTGTAAGATCTTCGTACAAGATATTGATAATGTATATAAGATTAATATTGCTAATCTTAAGTAGTGTAGGAGAAAAAATATTTGCAAATTGAAATAAAAAATAATTATAATATATAATTTACTAATTAATAACTTTTGTATTGGTTCATATTTTAATTATCCTCAAACAAATTAATTTGATGTGATACAAGATAATATTAATTACATTACGAATACGAAGATATTACCAGAAATGTCTTAACAAGAGCACAAACAGGGGGACGACAAGTTGGGGCAGTTCCCCCCTTCCAAAGTAGAAAAAAATAAAAATATTAAAAAATAATAAGTACCAAATATAAGCAACATGTCGCAGAAAAGATTGTTTGAATTATTGACAGCAATTGGTTGGTTAAATATCTCCTCCTCCCCCCCCCCCCCGGTTGACCCTTGTGCCATGGATAATGTTCGATACTTAGTTTTCACTATACAGACAAGCTTTTCATCAATAACTAAACAGGCCAAAAATATTGACTGAATATTCAGTTAATATGGATATTTAATACCCTGGTACAGTCAAGGGATTCAAAACCTGCTATAAATAGGAACAGTTATGTAAAGTAACGGGTATTTTATTGACATTGTGATTACACAAGAGAACATTGATATTGTTTTTCCAGCTCTAAAAGCATCCTTTCGTATTAGCCCTGGAGCCAAGGCATAAAAAGGGTACTTATCGTAGGAGAAGGTTCGGATGTAAATTACGAAAGTGTATGTTATTCTGTAAAATGAACCTTGTCTGCCATTGCTTTCAAAAATGGCGGATGATTTAATGCTAGGATAACTTGAAGATCAAAACGGAAATATATTGCAAACAATGTAGAACTAGTTATTATTTTTGTAACTTATTTATATTAATTCAAACAAAATTACTAAAACAGCCATAAAAAAAACAAAACAAGATTTTATAGGTTTTTTTTTTTTTTTGTTTTTCACCTATAACTTCTCAACGGTACATTGAAGCGAAAACCTTACTCCTAAAGAAATTAAAGAACGTTAAATTGTGCGTCGAATTTATTAACTAAACTTTAAAATTTGGTTTAGTGGTATAGTCAAAAACCATGATCAACGAACGCTGATTTTTGTCAAAATTTGCCAAAAATTGAGAGAGATTACGATAAATGGCGTCTGCATCTTGAAAACGAGTTCTCTAAGAGAAAAGGCTCGAAAAAATATTCGAAAAATCATTATTTTACATTTTGAATTAATTATTTTATAAATAAAATGTGTGTTTAGGCAATTGGTTTCATCAAAACACATCCCAGATCATGAAAAAAAGAAGAAATAAAAGCTTTGCATTAATTAATTCCTGTCATTTTTGCTGAAAACTGGGTGTACTTTTACTTGACATGATAAAATATATCATCATTTTTATACACAATTTGAGCTTAATCTCAAGTTTTTCCTTAATAAACCTCAACTTAATTAATACGGACTTGAAGATTATTAAACGAAGAAGTTTTTGTAAAACTGGGGTAACAGTAGTATAGTTGGATGCTGATAAAAAACATCGCGAATAGTTTACGATTTTTTTTAAACAGAACTTAGCTTAGTTTAGCCGCTCAAAAGTCCTCTGTAAATGATTTTAAAAATGATAAACTCTATGTTCATTTAAAGTAAATTGCATCTTCTTTACAATGATGCAATTATTAATTACTTAAATTAAATATTTTTTAGTTATTGCTTTCGATTCAATAAAAAATATGACTCACCTAAAAAAACACAAAACCTGGATTTCCTACTTTTCTGCTGAAAATTGGCTCATTGTTTATATGAACTTTTTTGTAGCTCTTGAGATCTGCTTTCACTCCTATAAAAATTTCTCTCTACTTACCGGACACCTTGTATATATATAACGATTATTACTTCACAAGAAGAAAAAAAGAAACAAACTACATATATGAAATGGTGTTTAAGTTGTTCTTTCCCAACCCATCCTAACACTGTCATCACTACGTATGCTGATGACACATGTATCCTGTCAGTTAATAATGATCCAACAATCGCATCCCAAACTCTTCAATCACACATCACAAACCTTGAAGAATGGCGTCAAAACTGGAGGATTAAAATAAATCCCATCAAATCACCTTTACCCTTCGGTGTAAACCAATGACTTGCTGCCCTATAGTATCCTTTGATAACACCCCACTTATCCCTGTAGAACAAATCCAATACCTTGGACTCCAGCTGGACAAACGTCTCACTTGGAATCCTCATACAAGACTGAAACGACAAGAAACTGCTCGACGTTTCCGCTTACTCCAACACTTACTGGACAAACGCTCTAAACTTCCCATTAATTACAAAAGACTCATATACATAATTATAATAAGACCTATTTGGGCATATGGAGTTGAACTATGGGGCTCCACTAAACCATCAAATTCCTCTCGTATCCAATCTTTACAATCCATAATCCTTCGTAAAATTCTCAATGCTCCTTACTTTGTCACAAATAACATAATCCATAAAGACCTCAATGTTCCATATGTTTCCGATTTGGCCGAATTCAGATACCTATCCTTCTATAATAAACTTCATAACCATCCCAACCCTCTTGTTTCTAACCTTGCTTCGTATTCAATTTCTGATAACCCTCTGAGGCGTCTGAAAAGAAGATGGCCACGTGATCTCCTAATATAGACATATTATTAGAGTGCTACCAATGGGTAGTTTCTCAACATGTGATTCATGTCATTATATCCATGTGCGAATTTAGTAGATGTACTTTTTGTATACAGTTGTAAGTATCATAGAAATAAATAAAAAAAAGTGGTTCTTGAAGCCCTACTAAATGTAATTAAACGAGCAATTTAACTTTTAGAGATGATTGTTTACTATTTCTTTTATTTGCCACGGTTATATCTTACCATTTTGGAAGAGGGCTACAGCCCAAAGCCCCCCTCCTCCCGTAGATCTGCTTGTGCTAAGCAGTGTAATAATTATGAAATTCTAATATAATTAGTAATTTTTTTAATTTGTAACTTTTATTTTAGAGAGAATAAGTAAGAGTTCTACAACTATTTTTTTTATGACATTTATATATGTATTCAACTTTTATTTAAAGTTTTGAAAACATATATAATATATACTTTTATTTTTAACCTCTTATTGATAAAAGTTTTTTTCAAATAGTTGAACTCATCTGTAAAAAAAAAAAAACTGTTTCAACCTCTGATATTTATAATTTTCTTTTTTATTTATTGAAATAGAAAATAATAGTGGAGAAGTGAAATGGATTGGTATGATTTTGATACAAGGCAGGAAGGGTGAATCTGTTGGAGACAGCGGGGGGAAAGGGGGGGGGGAGGATTGTGGGACACTGACTGGTAAGACCTTGAAAGCAGACCCTGGGCCAATCCCACTCCAAGGATTAACCCAACCGAATACCAACTTAACTGTTAGCCCTTCTACTGGTCTTTACAGTACATTTCCTCTCCTAGCGTCCATCTTTCATGGATTTTCCGATGAGAGGCCGCCATTGAATAAATTTGTATACATATAAAAACGGAATCGAGGCTAAGGCATTAAAAAATGAAGGAAAAAAAAAAGTCCCAGTACCTGTCCTTGTTAAGTACCTAAACTGGTCTATGTTATCCTTGGGATAAGATATATGAAATATATGCTGAATAAATGGCATTGGAAAGTCATTCTGTTATCAGAAATAGCAATAAATTTTTCGTATTGCTTTAATACGTTTGTTGGAAAAAGTATATGTTATAATAACATATTTGTTGAAAAATACAAATCTGGTACAGTGCAATCACTCAACTTTCACATACCTTACTATTATATTGATTTTATTGTAAAGCAAAATTAACAACTCTGTGCACTATATATATATATATATATATATATATATATATACATTTCCAGTTATTATCATGAAAATTTCATTTAGTTTTCATGGAAACATTTATTTCCCGATTCAATAATATTATAATAGACATCATTACCTACAAAAATTAAAAAATGTTCAAAGCATTTCTTCACTCCCATTACCATCGACGACTCATTAAGTAAGCTATTTATTTAATTTTTATTTTTTTTGGTTTCAAACGGTATCTTGTACATCTAAATGACATAATTATATCAATATATATATTTTTTAAAGTAATCACTTTAATTTTGTATTTAGATTTTATTGATATAAATACCAAAGATGCTGGACACCGATAACTTTACAAAAGGGTCACTCAACCTCACCTTGATACAGACCATTGTCACTCAATAGCTCACTCGGAGTCTGTGACTGACAAATCGGTCTGTATCCATAGATTATGGTGACAGCACAGAGATATCAGACGCACGGAGACTTATATTTCTTTCCCTGAAACCGACTGTCCTTGGACCAAATCTCTGGAGGGCTATTGACATCCTGGAAAATCACATACCCATTCCCGATCAGAATATATATATATATATATATATATATATATATATATATATATATATATATATATATATATATATATATATATATATATATATATTCCTATTATAATGAATACTTATGAATTTGCTATTATTGATTAAATAGGGACTTCGTAGCTTGTAACTATACCTAGACCAGTTAGTAAAGGCCATTTTAATTGTTAATTTTTCACAAGGAAATGAAACAAAAAGTCTTTTGATGTTTCTTTTTATAGTAAACAGTTTTTACATATACCCAATTAATTTTCAATAGCCCTGGAGCCAGGCGAAGGTTTTAATGTAAATAATGAAAGTGTGTGTTAATTTGAGTAAAAAGAACCTCGTCTGCTGTTCCATAGCCGCTGCTTTCATAAATGGCGGCTGGTTTAGAAAATTTTAGAGCAGTAATTAGAGGATCGAAATGGCAAATCCATTGCATTTCCTTCATTCCTGCATTTCAGTTCATTTTTGCAGTTTGGCCACTTTACCCTGAAAAACCCTGTATATAAATTATTTTATTTGATCTGTAATTATTTTAGATTACAAGATAATAGTAGTGCAACAGTAATATTTCATATGTACTCTCATAACTTTATAACAGAAAAAAATACCACGATGAAATAAAAATTAATATTTTGCTTATAATGCATGCATCTGGTTGACTAAATGGCTTCATTTCAAATTCAATACCCTCAAAAACATAAACAGACAAAATTTGAGCAGCATGCTGCTGTTTCCGAGTAAGCCAGAGCCGATGTCCAAGAAACATTTTGCTCGCCCCAGTGTCCGCCGATTCGAACCCTGCCAGGATGGGTTGAAATTTATGTGAATCCAAGATATTAATCTAAACCTTTACACTCTTGTTGGCATAGTTAGGTAGTAACTCTAGAGCTCCCCTCAACCACCTTATGCAATAATTACGTGTTGGGAGGTAATCTAAAAAAATTATTTTAAAAAAAATCATCGAAGAGTTTAATAAACAAAAAAAAAAAATTGATGAGTTTTTGGGGCCAGACAGTTAAATGTTACTCTAAATTGTCATTTAATCCCTCTATTGTCAATATTTATTATTATAGTGAGTAATGTTTATTACTCAAATTATTTTAAACTCGAACTATTAGTGTTGCCCAAAATCAATCTTGGTTTTGCACTTTGCAAGACCAGGACCTAGACTGTCTAACTGTTGCTGGACCAAGACGAGGATTGGTATAGTAAATCTATTTTTTAAATAAAAATTAAGGCAAAATAGTTACTAATACTCGAAAATTTACATACTATATATAAAGAATTGGTATAACCAATATACATTGCATTTAACTCTCTATAATTTTTCATTCGGGCTTAGTTAGGTTTCTCCTATCTAAAAAATTACAGTAATATCTCTATATTAATAAGCAAATAAGTAACTGCAAGACTGTTACGAGACACCAAGACCATGACCAAGATAGTGTTGCCCAAAATAGGTCTTGGTCTTGCACTTTGCAAGACCAAGACCAAGGCCGCCTAACTGTTGCAAGACCAAGACCAGGACTGGTAAAAAAAAAATCGATTCTTTAAATAAAAATTAAGGAAGAATAGTTACTAATACTCGACAATTTTAGTTACTATATTTTAATAATTGGTATAACCAATATACTTTTGCATTTAACTCCTCTATTTTATTATTCGGGCTTAGTTAGGTTTCTCGTATCTAAAAAATTACAGTAATATCTTACTATTAATAAGCTAATAAGTAACTGCAAGACTGTTGCGAGATACTCGCGCAACACCAAGACCATGACCAAGACTGAGTTTGCAAGACCAAGACTCGTTTAGGTCCCGCATTTGGGCAACACTACGAACTATGTATACGATTAGGAGTATTAGTCCAATCTGCTGAAATTTTAACGTATCCTGAATTGCATGTTGTCATTGGTTCCGGTCTCGTTCGTTGATTCCAGTCAAGGACTGATAACATTTATTTTTTATAATAATAATAATAATAGTTTAAATTTTTTGATATTATAACAAGTATGAGAGAGCGGGTAAGTATAATATCGAAAGAGAAGAGGGTTGAATGGGCGTAGCCACTTGAGCCGCAGACAACTATGCATCAGTTAGGACTCAGGCCACGTGTTTCGGTCTAAAGTGCTCCCCACTCCACTCCTAAGTCGACTGCTCTTTTATGTATTTTTTTTATTTAACTTCGTATATATATATATTTTTTTTGTTTGATTACTTAAATGTAAAGCATCAATCAGTTTAAATAAACAGCAGGTCAAATATTAAACGTTATAAACAGGGCTCGGATTATTATGCAGTGAAAATCCACTAAATATTCCAAATAATACGCAATAAAAAGTGTCAAATATACAGTAAATAAAAAATAAAACAAATCCTTAAATATGCTATAGAACGTCTAAAATATTCAATGTATTTACAAAAATAAATTATAGCATTAAATTATGTTATTCATGAAACATAAAGATAATGGATATGATTTGAGCGTTATGGTTTTAGATGAATTTTTGATAAAGTAGTATTTTTTTTTTTAAATTGGTCCAATCCACCTGGACAAACGACTAACTTGGAATCCCCTCATACTAGACTGAAACGACAAGAAACCGTCGAGCGTTTCCGATTACTTCAGCACTTACTAGACAAACGCTCTAATCTTCCAATTAATTACAAAAGACTCATATACTTGACTATAATAAGGCCTATTTGGACTTACGAAGTTGAGCTATGGGGCTCCACTAAACCATCGAATTCCTCTCGTATCCAATCCTTACAATCCAAAATCCTTCGTAAAATCCTCAATGCTCCCTACTTTGTCAGAAATAAAATAATTCATAAAGACCTTAGTATGTTGCCGATTTGGCCCAATCCAGATACCTATTCTTCCATAATAAACTTCAGAACCATCCGAATCCTCTTGTTTCTAACCTTGCTTCCTCATTGGTTCCTGATAACCCTCCGAGGCGTTTGAAAAGAAGCTGGTCTCGTGATTTCCTTATGTAAACATATTATTAGAGTACTACCAATGGGTAGTTTCTCAACAAGCGTGTTCATGTGATTATATTCCTCTGTACACATATACTTAATGTTTTATAATGTTTATAATGTTAACACATATACTAATACAGTTTTAAATACCATAAATAAATGAAGGGTACCCACTTTACAGAGGTTGGGTGTGCCCCAGGAAGGTCTCCCGACCCAATATTCTATCCGGGGGATAATAACGTTAAACATAATTACATGCCGCAGCCAGGTTCGAATCTAAAACTTAGAGTTTAGCAGTTCAATGCCCTACTCACCGAGCTACTTCGCTTCCAAATAAATAAACGAAATGTTAAATTTTATCAAATGATCATTTTCAACATTACGAATGCTAGTATGCTTCGTAAAATCCTCAATGCTCCCTACTTTGTTACAAATAAAACCATCCATAATGACCTTAATGTTCCTTTTGTTTCAGATCTGGCCCAATCCAGGTACCTATCCTTCCATAATAAACTTCAGAATCATCCCAACCCTCTCGTTTCTAACCTTTCTTCCTCTTCAATTCCTGATAACCCACCGAGGCGTCTGAAAAGAAGATGGCCCCGTGATATCCTAATGTAAGCATATCATTAGAGTGCTTCCATTGGATAGTTACTCAGCAAGTGTTTTTCATGTCATTATATACATTATGTTCTAATTTACTAGATGTATTTATTTAATACAGTTGTAAATGTCTTTAAGAAATGTCTTGGTCCAATACTTCCACTGAAGTTCGATACTGTAAAATTTTATCCCATATTTCTAAAAATAAAAATGTATTTTCATAATTAATCGAACACAATAGATTCCTCAATAAAAAAAAAATATAAATTTTTCATAATTTATTATATTTACAATACTGATACTCTGCTGTGACAGGATATCAGATCATTTTTTTGCACAACTAGAGGTGAATCTCAATTTATTCTGCAACAAACTTCTATTTAATATGGACTTGAGAATCTTATTAAACAAGTAAGTTTTATTGAAGGAAGCTAGGCCATTGTTCTAAATATCATGGGTGATAAATATTCAGGACGCTGTCATTATAAACATTTTTTATTTGTACGAACGTTTCAACCCAAACATGTGGGTCATCATCAGGGCTGAAAATTTTTAAAATACAATCAGAGATATAATATCATACGACAGATAATGGTAAATAATAAACTATAGAGATTGATGGTACATGAATCTTGACTATTATTACAATACACTATATTAAAAACGAAATATGTAAAAAGTTATACAAACTAAAATTAATATATATAATCTATTTATAAAAAGATGTAATGTTTTCTCTTACTAACCGTGGTTCGAGCACTGAAGGCTTTCAAGTACTGACACATTTGGTGAGTGAAAAGGTCGGGAGAGGATTTCCCAGTTGTTCTTCTTCAGATAGCAAACGGTATGGTAAACATAGTCAGAGAGGGGAGGGAGGTAACATTTAAGATTTACAAGATTTACGTTGTTTCTTATGGTTACAGAATTGTGAACATTGGCTAGTAATGAAATGAACTTAAGCAAGATGTGCCAATCAATAGAAATATAAAATAGTTTGATATAAGGTATACAATGGTTAGCCAAATAATATTGATAATTAAGACAATGGATTGAAAAGATATGTAGGACGATATATTATTCAGTGATTTAAAAATAACAATATTAATCATAATAGAAGGGTGTATTATATTAAGAATTACATAGTTTTAATAGTATAAGTATAAACATATCTGTGTCCATTTATAGTTGTTTGCTTTACTATGCCAATCCCTTCCAAGACTGTCAGAGATATTGTCATAATAATTCTGCTTTAAGAGCTGGTGATAATTTATTGCTGTGGACTGTAAAATTAGAGGAGTTAATGGATTAAAGAAGTGAATATTTAAAAATTGATTGCTATATTTTATTACATGCAGTTTTATACGGAGGTTAAGTATAGGTGGGTTGAGATACTTGCATTTTTTTTCTTTTATTCTAGTTGCCAGTCTTCTTGTTCATCTTCCCTCACTTCCCTTCTTGGCCCCTTGCCGGCCGCTGTAGGTTTTTACTCCATTTTCATCAAATCAGTGGAATAACGAATTTTCTAACTGGCCAGTCTAGTCAATCTCTCATGGTACGTGAGCGTCTGCAATGGCGGCGTCACAATCACAATTGAGGTATATATGCAGTATATTCGAGATAACAGCTGTTTTGTGGTTTATTGATTTAATTCAAATTAAATTTAAATATGAAGTCTGATGTGTTCCCTAAACAATAGTATATATTTATATTGAAAATGGGCATTATATGCATATGCCTATTCTTTAAAAGGAAGTTTTACTAAACGTGGTAAATATCTGGTCCAGTTGGAGGGTCATAAAAAAAAAAACGCAAATAATCTATTACTTCATGCAAAACAACTAAGCAGTAAATATGCACGTTTTAGCTAAAAAATAAACAAAACTCGTTTTCCTCATTTTCCTTATCGTTGAAAAGCAGCTGTCAGTACCATTTGTTAGTAATCCGCACGTGGCATCTTGATCACGTTGTATACTTTTCCGTTCTCTAAAAACAGATAAGGATTTGCAAGATGTGGAAAACCTAGGGCAATAGACGATAGAGATCTATCATCTAAAATTTCATTACCCTATTTTTTTTTTTTAAATTAACGAATATAGTTCTATGGGTGATAAATATTCAGGACGCAGTCATTATAATTTTTTTTTTTTTTTTGCCGACGTTTCAACCCAAACATGTGGGCCATCATCTGGGCTGACAATTTTAAAATCCAATCAGAGATACAATATTATACGAGCGGCAATGGTAAATAATATACATGTATAACTATATGTATAACTTTTTACATATTTCATTTTTAATATTGTATATTGTAATGATAGTTAAGATTCGTGTACCATCAATCACTATAGTTTATTATTTACCATTATCGGTCGTATAATATTATATCTCTGATTGTATTTTAAAATTTTCAGCCGGGATGATGACCCATATGTTGGGTTGAAACGTTGGTACAAATAAAAAAAAATTTATAATGTCTGCGTCCTGAATATTTAACACCCATCATATGTAGAACAGTAGACTTCCTTCAAATATAGTTCTAGTTTTCAAGATTTCCCGACAATTCAAATTCTAGTTTTTTACGAACCATAATCAATATAATTGACAGAAACACTATATAATTACTATTATACCGCATTTGTTTATTATTATTTATTCTTTGCTTTTTTTCTTCCAGAGGTAAAAAAGGTCGTTACTCCTAGAAGCACCACCGGCCTCTATAAAATGGGTACCTGACCTTTCGTAAGGACGAAAAAAAAAAACCTGTTTGTTGTCTTGTCGCTTCTAACATCACTTCTTCAGAAATAGTAGTTCCAATAAGCAAAAAATTACATAGTAATAAAATTTTATAAAGTAAAAATATAGGAAAGATTATACTTTTGCTGATTTCGGTTTTAATCATCTATTCTTCACTTTCTAAATAAAAGTCACAACCTAGGTTTTCTCTCCAATTATGATCGATTAATTATATTAATAAATATACTTTAATTACATTATAATAGATAAAGTATAATGTTAATATAGTATGATTTTATTTAGTACTTTATCACTATTAATTTATATTATATGAAAATATTAATCATACTGAAAATATATTAGTCATAATGAAAATATTACGACAGCGTCCTGACTAATTACCGTCTGAGATTATATTTACTCATTTATTTATTATTTTCCTCTTCCAATGTGACATATAAGTACATTATGTTATATTCGACAATTATGAATTTAGAGCAGTTCGTATTGAAGAATGGGGGTAAATCTCCGCCAAAAACGTTTTATTTATTCCATTATTATTTTTTAAATAGTTTCGTCATTAAATTATTTGAGTTATGAAACGTGTTCAATCTTGGAACTACATATCATGGGTGATAAATTCAGGACGCAGTCTTTTTAATTTTTTTTTTTTTTTTATGCCAACGTTTCAACCCAAACATGTGGGTCATCTTCAGGGCTGAAAATTTTTAAAATACAATCAGAGATATAATAGTATACGACCGATAATGATAAATAATAAACTATAGTGATTGATGGTACATGAATCAACTAATATTGTAATACACATATTAAAAATGAAATATGTAAATAGTTGTACAAAATAAATTACGAACCGTGATTTGAGCACTGAGGGTGTTCAAGTACTGACTGACACATTTGGTAGGTAAGTGAAAAGGTTAGGGAGGGGAGGATTTCCCAGTTGTCCTTTTTCAGATAGCAAATAGCCCTCGAGCCAGGGCCCAAAAATCGACCTGATCGCAGGCGAAGGTTTGATTGTAAATTATGAAAGTGTATGTTGTTTTGAGTAAAACAAACCTTGTCTGCCGTTCCAGAGCCGCTGCTTTCAAAAATGGCGGCTGATTTAAAATATATTAGGCCAATAATTTGAGGATCGAAACGGGAAATCCATTGCAAAAAATGTGAGAAAAGTTTTTATTTTTTTAACTTGTATATATGGGTTTAGACATGTAAAAAACAAAATTTCTAACGCGGGCCACCAAGGGAAAACTTTTTACAGCCAAAAAAGTCAGATTTCTTCGATATTTTTTAGGTTTTTCACCTATAACTCCTAAACAATGCATCAAAGCTAAAAATGTACTCCAAAATAAATTAAAGAACGTTAAATTTTGCGTCAAACGAGTACATATACTTTATAATTTGGTTACGCGGTAAGGCATAAACCCACGGTCAACCAACGCTGAACTTTACCAAATTTGTCAAAAACTGAGACAAATTACTATAAATGGCTCTGTAACATGGAAATGAGTTCCCTAAGAGGAAAAACCCATAGAATCAAAGTTGTAGAACATCAAATTTTGCGTCCATTGAGTACTGACATTTTTATTTTAGGCCAATTATATATCTTGAATCGGGATTCGTTAGTCCTTTATAAAATTCGGAATCTTTCGGAACATCGTTTACCAAAAGCTTTAGCTGTTAAGAGGTGGAAAAGAAGCTTATATTGCATGTAACAGACATTAAACAAAACTAACTCATTAGAAAAGACACCCATACTGTTGAAATATTGAAAATCAGGTTTACCTTCATTACCAATTTCTAACCATCGGTAGATTACCGATTTTTTTCCAGTGACCTACATTACATTATTTTGTACTCAGTTGATGCAAAATTTGATGCTCTACAACGTTGATTCTATGGGTTCTTCCACTTAGGGAACTCATTTTCAAGTTACAGGATCATTTATAGTAATTTTTCTCAGTTTTTGACAAATTTGGTAAAACTCAGCTTTGGTTGACCGTGGTTTTATACCTTACGGCGCAACCAAATTTTAATGTTTATGTACTCATTTGACGCAAAATTTAACGTCCTTTAATTTATTTCAGACTACATTTTTCGCTTTGATGCATCGTTTAGTTGTTATAGGTGAAAAACCCAAAAAATATCGAAAAAATCTGACTTTTTTGGCTGTAAAAAGTTTTCCCTTGGTGGCCCGCGTTAGCAATTTTGTTTTTTACATGTCTAAACCCATATATACAAGTTAAAAAAATAAAAACTTTTCTGTCATTTTTTGCAAAGTATTTCCCGTTTCGCTCCTCAAATTATTGGCCAAATATATTTTAAATCAGCCGCCATTTTTGAAAGCAGCGGCTCTGGAACGGCAGACAAGGTTTGTTTTACTCAAAATAACATACACTTTCATAATTTACAATCAAACCTTCGCCTGCAATCAGGTCGATTTTTGGGCCCTGGCTCCAGGGCTAAAAAGGTAGGTAAACATAGTCAGAGGGGAAGGGAGGTAACATTTACATAGAGGTAACATTATGTCTGTAGAATGTACATAATTTGCTGACTAAATATTTCAGATGTGTACAACATTTGCGTTGTTTCTTATGGTTACAGAAATGTGACTATTCGCTAGTACTGAAATGAACATAAGCAAGAGGTGCCAATGAATATAAATATAACTTAGTTTGATTAAAAGTATACAATGGTTAGACAAATAGTTTTTATAATAAAGAAAATTTCAATGGATTGAAATGGTACGTAGGACCAATATATTATATAATATTTTAAGAATAACAATATTTATCATACTATAAGTTGTATAAATGGATTATATGCATTATTTTTTTTTTATTTTTAGTTTGCACAACTATTTACATATTTCATTTTTAATATGTGTATTACAATATTAGTTAAGATTCATGTACCATCAATCACTATAGTTTATTATTTATCATTATCGGTCGTATACTATTATATCTCTGATTGTATTTTTAAAAAATTTCAGCCCTCAAGATGACCCACATGTTTGGGTTGAAACGTAGTCATAAATAAAAAATTTAAAAAGACTGCGTCCTGAATTTATCACCCAAGTTATAGTTGTTGACATATTACGAAAGGATAAACAATCCACCCTAGGGTTTAAATCATCAGATAAGAAGTGTATCATAGTGACATAAAATTAAACAGAAAAACCGAAAGGACTTATTTTCCAAACCAATATTTGTCGGACTCATGTCATAAAATGTAAAGTTTATTCATCACGTTACTTTGAAAACGACTACTCCAAAGTGCTGGAAAACAATTTGTTTTTCTTTTTTAAATAACAGGTGTCCGGAAATTTTTGGAGAAGCTATTTCCTCAAGTTCTGGGCAAATTACGAATATATGCATTATTTTCAATTTGTCTAAGGCAATAGTAAGAGGGAAGCGAAGACAGATGCTCCAACATCTGCCCAGTTACCTATAATGGCGGAACAGGTTTCGTTTATTACGTGTAGCGAGGAGAATTCAGAAAAATAAAATAATATGAATTGGTAAAAATTCGAAAAAATTATACAAATTTGGCGAAGTGAATGTGAAGATAACGTGATTGAACAAGAAAATATATTTTCCAGCTTCGATTGCACAATACTAATTTTTATCAAATTTTACAATTTTATTTTAAATTCCTACTTCGTCTCTTTTCTTAATGATATCGTGAATTTTACTGTCTCAAAAACAAAACAAATAATATAAATAACATTTTCTTGATAAAATACATAATTAATAAAATTACTATAATTTTACTCACAAATGTATACCAATATACCACTATATACCAATATTTTTAATAATGGCTCATATCTGTTAATGAGGTATAGGAAGAAGTTTTCTCCTGTAAGTTTTCAATTGAAGTTAAGCATTTTAACTGATGATTTATTTATTATTGATAATAAATATTAGCGGAATTTTTGGGAGTTCATAATCCATTCATTCAAAATTTCGTCACCAGCTTATACGAAACGACATGAGTATTATTTTATTATTGTACATGGTATAAGTGTAAATGTGTCGCAAAATTTATTTAAATTATTTGCATTTTAAATATTATATAATTTATTAATTAACATTAAATTTTCTTAATGTTGTTTATTAATTATCAATTGATCATATTTTAAAATTTATTTAATTATTTCATTTTTTAATATTGAAGTTTTATTTGTATTTATTTATTTTTAGCATTTATATTTGGTATGAATGCATACTATTTTGTCTATTTTTTCCTTATAATCTATTATTGCCTTTGATTGTGGCAGATTGTTTTATTATTATTCAATATATATACATACATACACTTAAAATATAAATTTTAGAATTATATATTGTGTATGTCTTAAAAAATAAAAATCTTTTGAGTTTGTTGTCGATTTTTTTTTATATTTTTTCCATTCATAAAAAATAATAACTGAGGATCCTCTTTAAGCTATGGATGTCTTCCAGATTTGAGAATTTATTTCCTGACCATATTCGAACTATCAAACATAAATTATAAACAGGCTTGTTAAAATCATTATTCAATTTATATTTGAATAGGAAATACCTATGAAAAAATATATACACAAAAAATACAACACAGGAGTTGGGGACCTCCTGAAAAACGAAAAAAAAAAAGAATGAACATAAACAACAAACATTTTATAAGATCAGTACATATTTAGCTCCAAAAATAAAAACGATCTAAACCAATTAAAGAAATATATATTAGCAAAGGCAAATAAATTGGGCAAATATAATAAAAATCAACCTTTCTAATGCAATAATAAAAATTTAATTATTTTCTTCAAATAATTGATTTATTAATTATGTAGAGATGGTTGACCCTGATATAATATGAGAAGTTGATCGGGGGAGGGGGAGGGGGGGGGTGCGGTCAAATAAATACTAAATTATAGTAAATAGTATCATTTAATTATTATACCCTAACTCATAGAAATAATATTATTTAATTATCATACCCTAAATTATAGAAATAGTATTATTTAATTATTATGCCACTAAATTATAGAAATAGTATTATTTAATTATTATGCCCTAAATTATAGAGATAGTATTATTTAATTATTATGCCACTAAATTATAGAAACAGCATTATTTAATTATTATGCCACTAAATTATAGAGATAGTATTATTTAATTATTATGCCACTAAATTATAGAAACAGCATTATTTAATTATTATGCAACTAAATTATAGAAATAGTATTATTTAATTATCATACCCTAAATTATAGAAATAGCATTATTTAATTATTATGCCACTAAATTATAGAAATAGCATTATTTAATTATTATATCCTAAATTATAGAAATAGTATTATTTAATTATTATGACACTAAATTATAGAAACAGCATTATTTAATTATTACGCCATTAAATTATACAAATAGTATTATTTAGTTATCATACCCTAAATTATGGAAATAGTATTATTTAATTATTATGCCGTAAATTACAGAAATAGTATTATTTATTTATTATGCCACTAAATTATAGAAATAGTATTATTTAATTATTATGCCCTAAATTATAGAAACAGTATTATTTAATTATTATACCCTAAATTATAGAAATAGTATTATTTAATTATTATGCCACTAAATTATAGAAATAGCATTATTTAATTATTATATCCTAAATTATAGAAATAGTATTATTTAATCATTATACCCTAAATTATAGAAATAGTATTTATTTGATCGCACCCCTCGATCAACTCCTTCTCAAATGATATCTTATTTTAATAAAATAATGTTAAAAGCTGATGTTGATGTTTTACGACCAGATAACTACAAACACCTGTTAAAATTTTAACCAATACTGTTTTGTACACGTTTTCGAATTTCTTTCCTGTCATGGTATCAAAAATAACTATCACAAAAATAAAATAAAAATAAAAAATATACAGAGCCGTTCATTAAATGTCAGAGCGGGGACAGATTTTACGTGTCATTTCTCCGATGGCGGTAGGGCTAGAAAGCTGTAGGACCAGTTTGCCTAATGCTGCCCTATTTAGAGGAATGTATAGGAGACACTCATAAAAATAAGACTAAAAGAATCTAATTTTTTTTCCTGAGTAGGTGAGGGGTTGGCCAGGTCAGCCATTGGCAGGCAACGTCGACACGCACGGCTTGCTCACAAGCTTAGCCCTTTCAAGGTTCAATAGGCTTCCAACATCCACCCTCTCCCTTCGGAACCATGAGGATATCTTTTACGAAGGGCTAAAAATATTATTACAAAAATTATTCCGGATTATTGTACCTGTGTGTCTATGAAGACTAAATACAACAGCGGTATTGAAAGCCTGTGAAAAAAACGGGCTCAAAATTAATACAGACAAGACAAAATGTGTGGTAAGTACCAAAAATGGAATGAACTCGAATCGGGGCCCGGAATATTTAATGAGGTATCTTATAGCTCGAATTGGGTCTCGAGGGTCCTTTCCAAATCTATAACTGGGTAACGCAACCCCTATTACCTGTGGGACAAAACGCCAGATTCCAGGCAAAATAAGTTTGTGAGGGTGTAGCGCAAAAAAAAAAAAATTAACTTCTTTTCTTAAACAAACTTATATATTTTTAAAACATAAAAAGTGCGATACATAAGTTTAGCTTTTTTCGCTTCACATTCAAGCAGAAAACTGAAGAAAAAAATAATTTCAAAAGAGTAGATGCTAGCTTATACCTGGGGAAGCATGACTTGATTTGATTTCCTGAAAGAGGTGTTTGAGTTTTTCCCACACCTTAAATTTAGCTAAGAAAAAGTAATTTATTTTATTTTTTTCCGAAATTATAAAAATTTCAAATTTTATAATAATGGTTCATCTTTTCAGGTAGTAATTAGAATATATTTTATCTTGTAAAATTCACTAAACCTTTCATTGCCTTATTTGACTGTAATTTATAGTTTATTTTATATTTATATTGCACGTTTATTTTTCTCAGCCAGGTTTCCGTATTATTCTGATAGGCCTTGATACTTGGGAAAATTCGAGTATTTTTTTTTTTAACTTTTGTATCTTTGCCCTGAAGACGACCTGCAAAGTGGTCGAAACGTTGGCAAAAATAAAATAATTTATATATTTTAATTTTTTATTTATTTGACCGCACCCTCGACTAACTCCTTCTCATATTATATTAACGGTCAACCATCTCTACATCACTATTTTATATAATAATTTTACTGCTTTATTAAACGCACTATAATACCAATACAATAAAGTATTGAAGGAAGTTAGTTAGACTGTTCTACATATCTATATTAGTGATAAATAGGCAGGACAGTTTTTAAGATTTTTATTGTTGTCTACGTTTCAACCCAAGCTTTTATTGCCGACGTTTCAACCACCACTACTTGAACACCACTTCAGTGCAGGTATGATGCTCTGATGACCCATAAGGTTGGGTTGAACTGCGTCCTCAATATTTATCACCCACAATGGAAAAAGATGTAAAAGTGCAAAAGCCTGTTAACAACATATCATATTTATAATCATTAGAGGTATTTTCTACTTCTTTCAAAGTTCACTTGCTCATTATTATAATATTTGATATGCTAAGAGAATGATAATATAACGTGAAAATGGATAAGTCGGAATGAATCATAAAATCCTTGAATATGCATATGATATAGCTGCCCTTGTAAGCAATCAAGAGGAAATTGAGAAACTCGTTAAGACTGATTAGAGAAGCAGACCGAATCGATTTGGAAATGGAGATAAAACAAAATATATGATAATAAGCCGAAAATTTCACCCCAATAACAGGATCTGCGTAGAAGGAAATCGTTACCAAGAGGAGACGTATTCAAATACCACGGCTCCATAGTAACCTCAATGAATGAGTGAAAGAGACCAGCGAATAACAAGATAGCCCTGGAGCCAGAGCCCAAAAATCTACCTGATCGCAGGCGAAGGTTTGATTGTAAATTACGGAAGTGTATGTCATTCTGAGTAAAACAAACCTTGTCTGCCGTTCCAGAGCCGCTGCTTTCAAAAATGGCGGCTGATTTAAAATATATTAGGCCAATAATTTGAGGATCGAAACGGGAAATCCATTGCAAAAAATGTGAGAAAAGTTTTTATTTTTTAACTTGTATATATGGGTTTAGACATGTAAAAAACAAAATTGCTAACGCGGGCCACCAAGGGAAAACTTTTTACAGCCAAAAAAGTCAGATTTTTTCGATATTTTTTGGGTTTTTCACCTATAACTCCTAAACAATGCATCAAAGCGAAAAATGTATTCTGAAATAAATTAAAGTACGTTAAATTTTGCGTCAAACGAGTACTTAGATTTTATAATTTAGGCATTTAGGCACGGTCAACCAACGCTGATTTTTACCAAATTTGTCAAAACTGAGACAAATTACTATAAATGGCCCTGTAACTTGGAAATGAGTTCCGTTTGAGGAAAAATCCATATAATGAAAGTGGTAGAGCATCGAAGTTTGCGTCAACTGAGTACTGACATTTTTATTGTAGACCAATTATATATCTCGAATCGGAATTCGTTATTCCTTTATAAAATTTGGTTTCCTTCGACACACCGTTTACCAAAATTTTTTGCTGCTGAGAGGTGGATAAGAGGCTTATACTGCATGTAACAGGTTCTAAACAAAAATAATTCAGTACAATAGACACCCATACTGTTGAAATATTAAAAATCATGTTTACCATCATTATCAATGTCTAACGGTCCGAAGATTACAGATTTTGTTCGCAGTAAGTGACCTACATTAAATTAGTTGGTACTCAGTTGACGCAAAATTTGATGCTCTACCACTTTGATTCTATGGCTTTTCCTCTAAGGGAACTTATTTCCAAGTAACAAGGCCATTTATAGTGATTTGTCTCAGTTTTTGACAAATTTGATAAAAATCAGCGTTGGTTGGCCGTGGTTTTATACCTTACCGCGTTACCAAATTATAAAGTTCGTGTACTCGTTTGACGTAAAATTTAACCTTCTTTAATTTATTAAAGAATACCTTTTTCGCTTTGATGCATCGTTTAGGAGTTATATGTGTAAAAAACAAAAAATATCGAAAACTCTGACTTTTTGTGCTGTAAAAAGTTTTCCCTTGGTGGCCCGCGTTAACAATTTTGTTTTTTACATAATTGTTTTAAACCAATATATACAAGTTACAAAAATAAAAACTTTTCTCACATTTTTCGCAATGGATTTCCCGTTTCGAGTCTCAAATTAGTAATATTCTTTAAATCAGTCGCCACATTTGAAAGCAGCTCCTCTGGAACGGCAGACAAGGTTCTTTTTACTCAGAATAACATACACTTTCGTAATTAAAAACCTTTGAATGCGATCAGGTCGATTTTTGGACCCTGGCTCCAGGACTAAGAGCAAATAGTGTTTTCTTCTATCTTTCAAAGGTATGTAAATTCCAAAAAATCTCAAATTAAAGGTATATAATTCTATGATAAAGTCAGCTATGATATACCGCTGCGAAACCAGAACTCTAACCAGCACCATAAAAAGAAATATCGAAAACTGGGTTATGTATAAGTTTTAATTTATCATTTATTTAGTATTATTTGCACCTTTATTAATATCTCTATATTAATTACCTTGTTAAAAACCTCAAGATCCGAAGAAAATATATATTTTCTTGTCATATTTTTTTTTTTGGTGTCATTTTATTATTTAATTAATTGTTGATCGAGTGTCACCAAATAAATGCATTTTTATTAAAGTCTTAAGTATTTGGGGAGACAAGTAAAATCGTAAATGAGGTCTTCCACAAACCCACAATCTCAATGAAATTACACGGAATACGGAATGAGAACAAGGGCGAATTGGTATAAAAATTATACAAACAATCCATGATAGAAGACACTTAAAAACAGCCCAAGAAGCCGAAACTTCGGCAATGTAAGAGGAATGCAACAAAAACTTATTTCTATTGTGACCCTTGATCAAAAATCAATTAAATAATAAAAAATATTTTGTACATTATTCAGGAGTCGAGGAAATATAAATAAATATACACTTGCGGGTACAGTTACATTGGTATATTATCACGAAAGACAACTATTTAAGGTATACTTACAGGTATATGCTAAAAAGGTGTCCTTTTTGACAGGTTTAGCACTGAATGAGGAGGTTTGGTGGTGTGCAGGGCAGGCCAGTTAATATTCATAACTGTAACCAACCACTTGGTCAAGGTTTGGACCTCGGGTTGGTTTGCCCTCCTAGTGCCCTGAATAAACAGGGTACCTGAACCATCCCATCATAGAGGTAAGCCAAATGAATGAAGATTATTACCAAGTTACGACATAATAAATTACTATGTTATATATCATTTTTTTTATTATTATTTTTTTTTTTTTTTGTCTGTATACACATAAACTCATGTATATATGAGTTTAAGTTAACACTTCATTATGATGGCCTAACTATTCATTCTATGGCCTATATATAGATTTATATATTTTTAATTATTTTTTGTGATAATTAAAAAAATAATGAAGATCAAGGTAAACAAATAATAGACATATATATTGATAAACAGTACCCCACCAACTTGATGAAGATCTTCTTAATCCGCTCCTCGTTTACCGCATGGTGCAAGGGGAGGGTTCTTTCTGTAGAGCTTGATCCATCCGTTCATTATGAGGATAAGAAACATTTTTTTTTTTAATAATCAACTGTTGAACAAGTCATGTCTCCCAATGGGTACGTTTTTTGGTTTGAGGGGAAATATATATATATATATATATATATATATATATATATATATATATATATATATATATATATATAACATTAATGGATACCCGGAACAGATTAAGGATGAAATAGTAATAATTGGGTATCAAGAAGGTATCACCCAGATAGGGATAATTTCAGGGAAACAGTGAATATGATGAAGGCCCTTTTAAATTATTGAAGGAAGTTAGTCGCAGTCATTTTTAAGGTTTTTATTAGTGCCGACAATTCAAGCCAAGCATGTGGGTCATCATAAGGCTGAAAATTGTTTAATACAATCAGAGATACAATATTATAAGAAGGATAATGGAGATATATCATTAATCACGATTTTTTCAATTATTAACTATTGAACTATCTGTCTTATAATATCCTATCTCTGATTGTATTAAACCATTTTCAGCCATAATGATGACCCACAAGCTTGGGTTGAAACGTCGGCACTAATAAAAAATATTAACAATGACGGCGTCCTGACTATTTATCACCCACGATGGTTCTTTTAGTAAGTAAGAGAAGAAAGGGAGGAAGGAAATGGACAGAAGAATGGAAAAAGGCAATTAGTGAAAAAATGAAGAATTTATGTATTAAAAATTTAATTTATACTCATTATTTAGCTCATCACAACAAAAATTTAAATTTATTTATTATGGGTGATAAATATTCAGGGCGCAGTCTTTTTTTAAAAAACGCAAACAAATTTTCAAGTACTGAACACCCTCTTAAAGTTCAAGTACTTGAACACTCTCAGTACTCAAACCACGCCCTGAAGATGACCCATATGTTTGGGTTGGCATAAATAAAAAATACTGCGTCCTGAATATTTACCACCCAATCAGTCGACTAACTTCCTTAAAAAAATTATTTATTGTAATGGAGAGAGAAATTTAAACGATGCACATTGGAGAGAACGTCAAATCAAAATTCAGATGTATAGGTACTCATCAACTCATTTCGTATTGAATAAGCAGTTCATCAGTAAATATTTCACATGACTACTTAACATTTAACTTTTGTCAATAGTGCATAACATTTGGTAAGAGACAGAAAGAAAAAAACTTGGAGACACAAAACGGTCATAAACATGAGAAAAGTGGAGAGGCAACTTGACCTAAGCGCCGGTGAATTGAACCCGCACCCCTTCAGTTGAACTGGGGTTGGGAAAAAAAGGGTTGTTTGAAAAGCATTACCTGCTAGGAGTGCATTTCGCGCAATTCCCAGGTTCCATATAAGTGTCAATGTGACGCAATCCTTCGCAACCCAGGAAAGGGTTTATTGGCCATCTGGGCTGACAGGAAAGGTAGGGGTCAAAGGCGGCCTCCTGATGTGTGAATGGTCCGAGAGCAGGAGGGTTTCCCTTTCTGACCTTAGGCATTCCAGGTACCTAACACACCCGCAAATACTCCTAAAAAGGTACACATACGGATCCTGGAAAAGTACTTAAGATGTTTAACGCAATTAAATGCAAGGGTGCCATAGCCGTTAACTAACAAAATTTCGATTGCTTTCTTTTCTGTCGAATCTATAAAACAATTATCTTGCCTACAGTTCTTTATGGATGCGAAACTTGGCCGCTTACATTAAGGGATGAGCAGCGTCTTAAGGTTTTTGAAAATAAAGTATTGCGTAGAATATTCGGACCGAAGAAGGATGAGTTAACCGGAGAGTTCAGACGGTTACACAACGCCGAATTGCGTGAGCTGTATCCGGGTAATATAATTGAGGTAATTTCATCGCGGCGAATCAAATGGGCTTGTAAAGTTGTTGGGCTTAGTAACGAGAGAATTCCTAAAAGGTTAATATTTGCTGTGCCGAATGGTAAGCGTCCGAGGGGTAACCGAAGCGAAGGTGGGAAGATTGCATTAAAGCCGATCTGAAGGGACTGGGTTTGGACGGCGAACGGTGGAGGGAGGTGTGTAACAAGCGATTGGTGGTGTCGGCATCGAACCTTCGGGTTCTTCTTTTCTGTCTACTAATTGAAAACAAGAGGATTCTGGTTAGCCGTAAGTTGAGATTACATGCGGGGTAACAATTACATGTGGACTGAGTGATGGGGTTATTGCTACATGACATGAATATATAATCTGTCCATTTAGAGAATTCCAGTATATATTTGCAAAAGGTCTCGGGGCCACTGCCGTTTCAACTTTGAGGAGGGACGAGTGGAATAGGATAGGGATTCTCTTAAAGGTTTAAGATGATGAATTATAAAAAAATGAAATGTAGAGGTCAGGATCATAAATTGTATTATAATTTATTTGGATCTACCCTTACATAATGCCAATATAGCATAGCTTATAACAAAAAAAACAAACAAAAAAAAACAAGTATCTAGTATTTATTAGGCATTGTTAAGAAAAAAAAAAAATTATTTTAGAATTAAAATTATATACAGGCTATGTATCTTATATGGCATTGCTTAAAGAAGAATTTATTATGTATTAATCGTTTTTAGGTACTAACTTATTCAGTTCTCCAATGCTTTAATAAATTTTGAGATTTAAAGAATGCATGGATTTTTAAAGATTTATTCTTCATAAAATTGTGTAATGAGGATAGTTGAATATCTATATCTTTATAATGTAAGTCGAATTTGTGAAGCTCTAAATACGGAAAGACTAAACCAAGATTAGAACTGAATTATACAGAGTTGATTTATTCTAGGAAAAATAAATGTATTTATTTTTGTAAAATAGATGCTAAACTTTATACATATCATTTATAATTAACTTTAATACATTCTTTACACATTACTTTATTATCAAACGTCACATCGAAATATTTTATGCATTTTTCGAATAATATATATATATATAGTAATCTAATATCGTTGTGATCACTTTGTAAATACAGATCACCTTTTACTACAAATTATAGCCAGAGATGTTACTACAACAATGTATTATTGGGGAAAGGTGAGTAGGAAAATTTCCCAACCATTACAATATTTAAAAAAAAATCCAGCAAAATTTATTTAAAATAGTATGATTTATTTATTTGGTAAATAAATATTTCAATTTTCTCAACTCTTTTGGATTTGAACTTTCACTTCCCTGTTATGGATGTGGACAATTGACAACAATAATTTTATTTTCTATTCAATAACAATATTGTATAAATAAAATTGCTTAAAATTTTCTTCTCAGTTTCTTAATTTTTAAAGGTATATAAATTAGTTTTGAAATTTCGAAACTCTTTGAGTAAAATATTTTAAAAAAAAATGTATTTGTAATGTTTTGCAATATCATGTAAAAAAAAAAAAAAAGAAACTCTTTTTTGAGTCGAAAGCCTAGCAATAATCTCTAAGTCGCGTTGCCTGCGAGATATTTTTTTTTTTCAATTTAAATTAAAGCGAAGTTAGACATTATTAGATTAAAGTTAAATATAAATTCGAAAATAATTTTCAATTCGCTATTCGAAAATATTTATTTTATTAACTAATTCAATTCGTTAGATCTTAATACTTTACTATATTCTTAATAATGAACAATTATATAATTATTTCTTAATTCTTCCCCAACTTTGTCCTCAAGTACGAACTAAAAAAACAATAGTATTTATATATTTTTATTAAAATTATTTGTACGTTTCTGAGATGCTTTTTTCTTTTCTTCAAAGTATATATTCTAGTATTTTTGGGTAAGTCCTGCTATGTGTTGAATTTACCCAGAACTGCTTTAACTTATATAATGTGTAAAAAAAATATATATAAGAAAATAAAAGATTCCCGTGTAAAAATTGATAATGAATCCAACCAATGATAGTGCATTTTTTTTTTTTTTCCAAAAATGAAATTAAATATAAGTTTATTTCTGGAAACAAACCTTTTGTTCCGTTCTGGCTTTTTTTTTCTCAAGTAATGTAAGGAAACTTTTATTTCTTAAGTATTCTTAAAAAAATAATTCATCACATGCTTTTATAACCGTTTCATTGTAATGAAAGTTTAAATAAATTAATTTCATTGTATCATTATTGTAAAAAAAGTTTATTTTTACATTGCGGTTTATATAGCTTTATTTCCTCAGATCATACACAATTGTTTCTATCCATACCGTGCCCACAATCAACTTCTTTTTTGTTCAAAAACGGGCTTTGGTGTTTAATTCTTTCCTAAAGCGGCCCTGTTCATGTTTCAATGTTTTGCAATTACTATTGAAATAATCAGTAATTTTTAGAAATATATGCTGTTAATAAAGAATTTCAATTTTTTATTTTATTTTTATTTTACTTCGATACTATAATTGGTGTACTGTTTTTCTCTCTATAGTTGGAGGGAGTTCCCTTGCCTGATTGTATACATATACTTATGTCTGTTTTTCCTTTTTTTTTTTTTTAATTTACTTATCTTTAAGTTATTTTATTTTTATTTCTTGTACATAAATACTTTCCGATTATAATTTAGTTATTATTTTGCTTCTGTTTATTTTTTATTTTCTGTCTATGTAATGTGAAAGATTCCAAGGATCCGTAATTGTAATAAAAAAATATCGTTTTTCGCGTTTCCTAAAAAATTGCCAATGATGATTAGAATTCACTTTGTTGGAAATGAACTACACAATTAATACCTAACATTATAATTTCACCTACCCTTTTACATAACTAACGCAATTTTGGTATTTTTTATTTTCGAATAACAAATTAAAATTTTGATAGAAGTTTTTTTTTATTCCGTATTATTAATAAAATTGCTCCAAATCTAATGATAACCCCACAAAATGTATCGTAATTTAGAAACGGTAAACTATCAATAATCTAAACTATTGACTATCGCCTATCCCTAGTGGTTACGGTCTCCCCCCCCCCTCACTCCCCAACTGTGAGAGCTAGTATAGATTGCCTTTATTTCCACAGGGATACACCCAACTGGATTAGTCTCGTACAATCTTGAGGGAAATTGATAAAAATAACGTATTTGAGGTCGAACACGATTGGCTCTCATGTAGTAATAAAATAACAAGAAGAAGAGAGTTTTAGTTAGTGGATCAAGATGAGGGGGATTGGCGTCCTTGCTTGTCTATATTTAGAATCCAATTTCATAGTCCGCGGTAGAGACAACTTTTTATCAAATTATCACCATATACCTAAAACTTCGTAAATCTTACCGTAACTTTAAATTTTGGATAATGGGACGTTTTCGCTCTGGAGACCGGTATTTTTTTTTTATTTAATGTGGTAGTATAAAATCAACGACAATTTGGTTTCCGTATGAATCGTAAGATGATTATGTAACAAAATCGAGAAAAAAAGTGGCCTACAGAAATATTAATGACCTACACTCGTGTCAAAATATAGGTTATACAGGCCAAACGGTGTAATATTTTTGTAGGCCTACTTTTTAATCGACTTTGAGATCAAGTTATCTCATGATTCAAGGGAAAAGCAATTCTTGGGCTTATTGAAAAAAGTCACCAACATTTCATAACCTAACACCATTAAAAACTTTTTTGATTTTTTTTCCTGTGAAATCAGAACATCGTGCACGTAGTGTGACTTTTTTGGTAAGTGCAAAAGTTTTTTCACCTTCTTTTATAGATAAATAATATCAAAATTGATTAAATGAATTCTTGAAGGAACTTAGTCAACTGTTCTACATACCATGGGTGATAAATATTCAGGACGCAGTATTTTTTAAATTTTTTTTTTATTTTTGCCAACGTTTCAACCCAAACATGTGGGTCATCTTCAGGGCTGAAAATGTTTTTTTTTTTAAATTACAATCAGAGATATAATAGTATACGACCGCTAATTATAAATAATAAACTATAGTGATTGATGGCACATGAATCTTAACTAACATTGTAATACACATATTAAAATAGTTATACAAACTAAAAATAAAAAATAATTGTCATGTGTCAGTACATGAACAGCCTCAGTGCTCAAACCACGGTTAGTAAGAGAAAATATTACAAATTTATATAAATGGATTATATACATTATTTTTTATTTTTAGTTTGTATAACTTTTTTTTTTTTTTTTTTTTTTTTTTTTTTTTTTTTTTTTTTTTTTTTTTTTTTTGTTCTTCCCTACCTCGCCTTTTAGGCTATACGGGATTTTCCCGGGCCGGGGGTGAGGGCGGGGAATTTAAAATCTCCCCTCCGGCACCGGGACGCGAACTCGTACTTTTTATATCATCTCAAATCTCTGTTATCCGGTTGCCAGGCAACTAGCGGTGTTGTGTCATCAAGTTCGTGGATAGTGAAAGACTTAAAAAACACATTTGACAGGCTTTTTTTATTTATTTATTAATTTTTTTTATCTATTTATTTTTATTATATTTTCTCTTATTATTATTTATTTATTTTTTCACTTGATTTCATTTCTTTTTAAATTCATTTATTGATTCTACTGCTATTTTCTAAAGTTTATTTATTTATACATTTTTTATACATCTTATTACCTATAAATGTCTATTATTATCCTTATTTATTTATTTTATTCTATCAATCCATTTCTCTATTTATTTTATTTTATTTTTTATTTTTATTTTTTGTACCAATCATCCAAATAGTATTAAATGATGTTATTCAGTTGATCGGGCGCTTATGACCTCGATGTTTTGCGCCTAGACATCGAAACAAACAAACAAAACTATTATAACTCTGATTGTAATTTAAAAAAAACATTTTCAGCCCTGAAGATGACCCACATGTTTGGGTTGAAACGTTGGCAAAAATAAATAATTTTTTTAAAAAGACTGCGTCCTGAATATTTATCACCCCAAAAAAAAAATTGATCAAAACGTACTAAAATGTTTAGCTACGCAAAATATGCACTTAGCGACTTTTTGCAATATTCCGATCAAATGAGTGTTCGTAATTTTTTAGTACTTCATTAAATTAATTAATTTCTTTTATTCTAATATCTCGAAATTTTTGTAGAATAAAAAAAGAAGGAAGTTAAGAAAATATGAAGATATTGACGAGTTTTGGAAGGATTTTAATAAATCGATAAAAAAGGAATCATTTTTCTAAGAAAATCGAAATTAGTTAAAATCAAGTAAAACAGAATACGCGACCTCATTTTGGAGCATAGAGATGAAATTTGATCGTTTTTGATCAATTATATATTTCAAGTCAATGTTCCCCTCTTTACAAAAAGCACTATAATTAATAAGTTGATTGAACGATCGTTTGATTTCGCAGAGAAATCGTTCCAACAACCGGCGAGTTATCCGACAGGAGCACAAGGCCATTGCGAATTGCGTGGTGGCAGAGCAGAGCCTAGGACAAGTGGGACCAGACGGGGAGTACTGACCTAGTGCAAGGCGTCCTTGCCAATCCGGCCTTCCTATTGCGCAACCGTGACCTGGACCCACTGAGTGCGACCATGACCTCGGTCAAGGATCGCAGAATGGGGGGCGGTCGATGCCCTCCTCGCACAGTTGCCAATTCCTCCCCGTCCCTCCTTCCCATACACCTCCCCTTCGCGGAGTCTTGGGAATGGAAACCCTTCCTCCTACCTTATCTCATGACACTGTATATTGGTATTTACGGATTAGCAGATATGATAAATGTTGGATGACGCGTGTTATATTACGCAACTCGACACAGCAACGTAGTTATACATTGCGGGGGCGCGAATCCTTCGTTGAACATTGAAGTTTTCATTCTAATTAATAATTGAAAATTGGATTTATAAAATATTTATATGTTCTCTTTTTGTTTTGTTTTTTCGTGATAAAATCCAGGACCGCGCGTACATCATTATTTCTTGGCTTTGTTTTTAGGCCAAACTTTGTTATATATCATTACTGTTTTTTTTTTTTGTCTGTATACACATAAAATCATGAATATATGAGGTTATGTAAAGCCTTCATTATGATGGCCTCGCTATTCATTCTATGGCCTATATATAAATCTCTATTTTTTTATAATTAAAAAAATAATGAAGATCAAGGTAAACAAATAATAGACATATATATATATATATATATTGATATACAGTACTCCCACTAACTTGATGAAGATCTTCTTAATCCGCTCCTCGTTTACCGTATGGTGCAAGAGGAGGGTTCTTTCTGTAGAGCTTAATCCATCCGTTCATTATGATGATAAGAAACATTTTTTTTTTCTTAAAATCAACTGTTGAACAAGTCATGTCTCCCAATGGGTACGGTTTTTGGTTTGAGGGGAAATATATATATATAAAACATTAATGGATACCCTGAACAGATTAAGGATGAAATAGTAATAATTGGGAATCAAGAAGGTATCACCTAGATAGGGATAATTTCAGGGAAACAGTGAATATGATGAAGGCCCTTTTAAATTATTGAAGGAAGTTAGTCGCAGTCATTTTTAAGGTTTTTATTAGTGCCGACAATTCATATAAGGCTGAAAATTGTTTAATACAATCAGAGATACAATATTATAAGAGGGATAATGGAGATATCATTCATCACGATTTTTTCAATTATTACCCATTATCTGTCTTATAATATCCTATCTCTGATTGTATTAAACAATTTTCAGCCATAATGATGACCCACAAGCTTGGGTTGAAGCGTCGGCACTAATAAAAAATATTAACAATGACGGCGTCCTGACTATTTATCACCCACGATGGTTCTTTTAGTAAGCAAGAGAAGAAAGGGAGGAAGGAAATGGACAGAAGAATGGAAAAAGGCAATTAGTGAAAAAATGAAGAATTTATGTATTAAAAATTTAATTTTGGAAGAAAACACAACTCATTACTTAGCTCATCACAACAAATCATTTAAATTTATTTATTACGGGTGATAAATATTCAGGACGCAGTCTTTTTTTAAAAAACGCCAAAATAAAAAAAGCAAACAATTTTTCAAGTACTGAACACCCTCTTAAAGTTCGAGTACTTGAACACCCTCAGTCCTCAAACCACGCCCTAAGATTGGGTTGCAACGTTGGCATAAATAAAAAATAATTAAAAAAAAATATGAGAAGGAATTAGTCGAGGGTGCGGTCAAAAAAAATAAAAAAAATTAAAATATATAAATAATTTTAATTTTTGCCGACGTTTCGACCCACTTTGCAGGTCGTCTTCAGGGCTACAAAAGATACAAACATGTTGAAAATATAAAAATAAAATAAAAAATAAATATAAGCATATGTTTTATTTTATTTTTATATTTTCAACATGTTTGTATCTTTTGTAGCCCTGAAGACGACCTGCAAAGTGGGTCGAAACGTCGGCAAAAATTAAAATTATTTATATATTTTAATTTTTTTAATTTTTTTTTGACCGCACCCTCGACTAATTCCTTCTCATATCATATCAACGGTCAACCAACTCTACATCATTAAAAAAAATACTGCGTCCTGAATATTTATCACCCACGGTGTGTAAAACAGTCGATTAACTTCCTTCAAAAACCTTCCTAACTTCATTCTATTTGTTTTTAGACCAAACTTTCCTAATTTTTTCACTCATTTCCATTTTCCATTCTTCTGTCCATTTCGTAGGACCTTCATCTTTTCATAATTTATTCCTAGATAGGTATTCATCTTCTTTCATCCTAATTAATTAACAATAAGCCTTGCCATTTCTTCTTTAATCTTTTAAGTGTATCCTTTGATGTTCTTCAGTCCCATTACTTTGTCAAATATCCGTTTCTTTATTCTGTCTTTACTTATTCTATGTCAATATTTCAATCTTCTTTTCCTCATAGATGTTTCTACACCTTTCACTCTTTCATAAAATTCTTGATTTCTTTTTAGGCCGATACCCATCTCCCAACTTTCTTGGTCCATAGATGCACCTAAAACGAGAGAATGGGGCTAAAAGTTACCGGGGTAAGTTGTTCCGAGTGAGATAAACATCGCTCAAAAACGAAAAGAGATAAACATAAGTCTAATAGTATAACTTAATTCATATACGTCCTGTGATTCTTATAATACTAATTATGTTCTAAACTATGTTATATGTTCCTAATTATAAAGACTGATTAGCTGCATCAGCTGTTAATTTCAAAGTGAGATAACGTAATACCTGAAAGTACAACATAGAGATGTGTAGTAATTTTATGTTATTACTATTAGATGTTAAAACATCAAAGGAAAATTATATTTTTTTTTTCATAATTTTGTTAAACTAATCAGAATTATTTGACTGAATACTCTTAAGGCATTGTTGATTAGTCTTTAAATGAATGAGTATATATTCAAATCTTTATTTTTTCATCATCTATGCTCTCGATATAGTAACGAGTTACCCCAACTGGGGATAAGTTGTTACTTTTTGTTTTCCTGTATGCTAAATTTCATAAAAAAACATTCGTTAAAGGTTCATCCAAAAGTATTTAAGATTAAAGAAATGTATGTGTACAAATTATAGGATAGCGTACATTTTTTTAATAGGTCATTTTCTAAATTATATTTGAGGTTGTTTAGAAATGCCAACTTTTAACCACACTCTCCCATATCTTCCTCTCTCTTTTCAGTTAGTTTTTCGGTCCTGGCGAATCCCATTGTCTCCATTCTATATAACACTACAGATTTAATTGCTGTTTCGTAATGTCTTAGTTTTATTTTATACTTATTTACATATTTTATTTAAATAAAATCACGCCAAATTCCAAGAACTTTCGCTAGTTAAACAATAAGAAGAACGTGTTTTTTGAACTTGATGCTTTACAATATATTAATATTTAAATATATTCCTCAACCAAAGTCGATTAACAAATTATATATTATATGTGCCCAAAAAAGGGTTACGTTTGATTTTTGAGGGGGGTACATTTTCAGGGGGTTATGTAATTTTAAGGGGAGTGCATTTTTATTAGGTCTTGAGTTTTTTAAGGGAATCATATTTTTATATTTCAATTTGGAAGAAATTTCAAAAAAGAGACAAGGAGAAATGTAAACTACTATTTTTATAATACTTCATTCAATTGCAGGGATGGCCTCGCCCCCCCCCACAATCAAGATTGATGACGCATGCTCACTCTCTCAAGAAATTTTACTATGCTTCTGCAGCAGTGCATGCGAAAGTAAAATTAAAAACAATACATACTTAATATGAATGGTTTATGTTTTGTTCCCCTTGTTCCTCGATTGAAACCTCCCAGCATTGAAACGCCACAACAATAGGGGTATTCATGCAACCTAGTGCTAAGTATTGTAAATCTCTTAAATGAGTAAAGTCGAGAAAATTATTTACAATATATGTGTTCAATATGGCCGCTATCACTCTCGAGTTTAACACAGCCTAAGTTCCTGTAAAGTGTTGCTAAATTCGTAAATACACGGTGAAGGTTATTGTAAGGTTTTGATTCTTTGTTTTTTATGTATACAATATGCACATAAATGGAATTTTAAGACAGCTAGGATTTCATCTATATATTCATCAAGCAAATGAGCCTTCTGAATCTCCATTCATGCTTTATAATAAAGCACTTTTAACCAAATAATCCATCAACTCATTCTTATTACTTCGCTTTGGCATTTTAAAATTAAATCCAAACGTTAGTAAATAAATTAAGAACTCACAAACTTTAAAGGCATAACCTTACTATAACTAATAACACTTTAGCACGTTAGCGCAGGCAGGTTATTTACCATTCTTTTAAAATTTGTGCTGACTCCTTAACATGATAGCACATTAAGCATTTACATGAAGTGCATGGATACCTCTAATATGTTTACCTATGAAAATTCATAATCCAGTCAGAATATAAACCTCCTCCTCCCCCTCCTCCTTTCCCCACAAACTTTTTGATAGCCCAACTTGCGCCATGCAATTCCCTTCTCGGTACCCGTGTTCACTTCCACCGTTTTTAAGAAGAAGAATAATTTCTTGGAAGGGGCAAGAGGTTATAGCCCATCACACTCTTGGTGGGATGGACACTCCTGAACTTAGCCTTTAGTCTCTCAAATACCTGTAAATTAAAACTTGCATATCTTTTATTCAACTTCAGGCGTCATCGAGAGAGTAAAAAGATATCATATCAATCACACAACTCACATCAACAGTCTAAAAAAGACTAAGCAAAGAGATAAGAGTGCATCACTCTTAACACAGTTCAACTTATACTATTAGAAAATAAAATATGTTTTTTATCTCAGGTCCACGTATGCGTTAAGTTATTCTTTATTTATTAAATCTGAATCGGTAAGACGTGGGCTCTTAAATTATTTGCTGATATTTGAAAAACTATTAAAAAAAATTCAAATTAAAAAAATGTATTGCTATTTGATTTTCAAATAATATTCTACCACCTACTTTTTTAGGTTTTTACTCTCTTTAATTCTTGTGTCTAATTTAAGACGAAATATCGAGACATGGAATATTATTTTTTTAGCTGTTGATGTGAGATGTTTCGTCACTTATCTGCATTTTTGCCATCTTACCATACTTTGTTTATCAAGCCAGAATTGGGCGAAACTATGACTGGTATGTTACTTGATTTCCGGATGTTGATTGATTGAACTATGTTGATTGATATCCGGAAGACTTAAGACTTTGTTTTCGAATCTTCGAATAATATTTTAACAATAATTTTTGTATTATTAATATTATATGAGGTGGGGTGATGAAGTTACCCACAGAGTGAAAACAACTGGTTAAAACTGCACAGGGACCAAGACCTATGTCACACAGAATGTTGGTTCGAAATTGTAAAAAAAAAACTTACAAAATACAATCTTTTTATCGTCAATTTTGAAAGAATTATTTTATTAAAGAATTTTGAAGCTTTATTTTCAAAAGGTTACATCAAAAATTTTATTTACCTGTTTTGTCTTGTATATTTTATTTGTATTTTCACTTCAATAATTATATTTTTAGAGCTGAACTCAATTGATACAAATACAATTGTACCTCCTCCGAGAGAGGTTTTTGTCATGAAAATTATATCAATAAAGCTGTATTATTATTAATAATATAAAATTATATACCTTACATTACTATGATATCAACAAACATTTCTGTGATATTACGTCACATTTCTGTAATTAAATTACTGTGATACGTCACAGAAATAACTGCCGTTCCCATAACGAACCATACGCGAATATTTTGTTTTATACGAATTTATTTCAAGAATTAATTTATTCTTTCATATTTAAGGCAATAAAACTTCCAATTTTCTTCATATATTTTTAATTATGTTTGTTGTCTCTTACGTTTCGGGACAATTTTCCCATCATCTGAGCAATCTTAATCTTTACTTTCTTTTTTTGATGTGGCACCATTTGTCTAAAAGATAGCCAGATGTTAATTAGTGTATCAATGAATATGTGTAACACCAAAAAATAGTTTTTAAAAAATGTGACAAATATTTAATTTTTGACAAATGGTGCCACATCAAAAAAAGAAAGTAAAGATAAAGATTGCTCTGGTGATGGGAAAATTGTCCCGAAACGTTAGAGACAACAAACATAATTAAAAAAATATGAAGAAAATTGGAAGTTTTATTGCCTTAAATATGAAAGAATTATAATCGTAAGCTTCCTAATAAGAAAAGAAAAATAAGAAGAATTAATTTATTAGCAGCATCATTTAAATTTATACCACGTCATCAGAAAAGGTTAATAAAGAAAAAAAAAGACTAAATTTTTCAAAAATTCTGACGTTGCATATTATTATCATCGTTTATTTTTCTAATTATCTCAGAAAAACGCTCCAAATTTCACCGGAACCTTACATATCATCCAAACCCCCTTTCACAATCACTATCTAACATCCATCTCTATAATCCTTCAAGATGGTTAAAACGGCAGTGGTCCCGCGACCTTTTGTAGTATGAATAAATCAGAGTTCTGCCAATGGCCAGATACTCCACATAAGACATAAGAGTATGTCGGCTAAAGCGCTCCCAATCGATCTCCACTGGCTGTAAAACCAGTGACGCGTTTGAGAGAGAAACGCAGGGATCTCCTGAAGTCCTGTTTTAACTCTATAGTTGGATGGACAAGCCTGGCTTGGATTGTGTATATGTCTTTTTTTTTATTTACTTATATTTAATTTGTCATTTTTATTTATTTATTGTACATAATTTCTGACTATTATTTATATTTTCATATTATTCATTTTATATTTTCTGTATATAGTGTAAATGTAGCCTTACCTTTATATAATTATTGTCCGTGCGACAGAATGTTATATTACTCAAATATACATTTATTTATCTTTTGTATGCATATTAATGAACATTTTTAGCCCTAAAAATAGTTGCCCTTAAATGTAGCAGATTTCATCATTATTCATTAAACTTTTATACGAAAAAAAAAAAATTCAAAGAGGTGATAAAATTTTTATCAGTGATCTCTTAAGTATTAATATAATTGTTTAATTATTTAATACTATTAAACTCCTCTTCCCCATTGAACTCCAAGATATTAGATTTAGTTATTCATTTTTTAAGATGCTACTCAAGCATTAGGGTTAACCCAAACGTTCGCTGCAACATTAAATAAAGGCGTGTAAGGCCCTGTCAGTTATGCGCCATAAAAAAGTTATCTTATCGTGAACGGGAATAGTGCGGAGGAGATGGGAAATAACTATCTCTTCAAGGTATATACTACTCCAAAAGATCACTCCATATAACTTCCTAATACAGTTTGAAATCTAATAATTAATCCCTGGAATAAACTTTAATTAATTATTATTACTCATCCCTTATTAATTATAGGGTACAATTTTTTTTTTTATTGATATAGTAATTTTAATTCAAATTCAATCGTGCCAGACAACAAAAATCTATTAATACAATTAATTAGAGCACAGTCAAACTACCGATAGGAAGCATAATTAGGATATTTGTGGAAGATTAAAAATCAATAACTATAAGTCCCATGGACTTTAATAATAAGACATCATCATTAAATAGCCAACGTTTCGGTAACTCAAGCATTTACGTCATCAATACTTATTATTTCTTTCATATTTTTAAAAAATATGAAATAAATAATTAGTATTGATGACGATAAACATATAATGAATAAAGTTGGTTGGGGTCACAGACGGATCTACGGGGGAGGGGGCGAAGGCTTTCGGGCTGAAGCCTCCCCCCCTCCAAATGGTAAAATGTAACCATGTTTTATAGAAAAAATATATTGAAAACTATCTCTTAAAGTATTATTGTTCGGGGACATTTAATAGGACTTTTAGAATCACTTAAACACTATGTCAAATAAGTAGTTAGTTTCTTTTTTTTTTTGTTTTCTAATTAATTATCGTTATATACATGAAAAAAAAAAACTTTCAGGCTGAAGCCCCTCCTAAATTAAATCCTGGATACTCTAGTGGTTGGAATGTTCGATCAAATAAGTATAAATAAGGAACAAAGTATAAATAAGTAAATTATTTTTATTTTTATTTTTACCGACGTTTCAGGCCTTCATCAGGGCTAAGACAAGATAACATAAAATAAGTAGAAACTAATTTTTTTTTTTTTTACTTTCTTTATTGAATATTAATACATTCTGCCACATTGAAGGGCATTAATATTAAGGCTACATGATTCATTCACACAATATGTACATACAATTAATATCAATAATAAAGAAAAAGAAATATAAAAAAAAAAAAATAACTAAATTTATTGGTATGCCTGTGTACAAAAAAAAAAAAAAAAAAAATGAAATAATAGATAAAAGCTAGATGAAATTAAAGTAAATAAATCACATTCACACCTATGTACAATATTTACATTTACCCAGGGGACTCTGAGTCATGCCTTATTCCCCGACGTGGAAGCTAAGGCAGGACTCCAGGAGATCCCAGTGATTCTCTCTCAGCCGCGTCAGTGTTATTTGAAACCAGTGGAAACTGATGGAGGGCACTATAAGAAGCTAATAGACGGTAAAAATAATAATCTGGAGGTAAAAGGTATATTCTAATAACATGTAGCTAGAGTGAACTTAACATTAATAAATATGTGAAAATGTAAATATATGATATATAAATAAAAGAAGTACAACATTTTATTTTTTATATTTAATATTTTATTTATACGCGGCCTATAACGCACAAACGGCCAGGCGATAAGACAAAGTGTGTCGTTGTTCAAACTCCATGAAGCATTTTTATAAAATTTAAAATAATGTGTATTATTGGATGGTCTGGGTACATATTGTTCATGGTTTTCAGAGTAATTAGAGAATCTAAAACCACCACCACATTTTTAACTGGCAACATCATGACGTATCGGCTCATTGCGATGGCGTTATTTCTTCTTGTTATATAACGCGGATTTGGATCTAGCCTTAGTATATTAGTCTCAGTATTAAAATATGATGTTAATTTAGTAGTAGTATTTTTTCTATTCTCCCCACTGTATTTAAAAATTGTCCCCATATTGTAGTTTTTTTTTTAATCGAATGCCCTGTTTACCCATTTATTATAATTCCATTCTTTTTGACACGTAATTATTTTTTAATGTTTTATTTTTCCATCCCTGCAATAACGCTGGGGTTACAATTTCTTCTTAATCCGCGTTACAGCGACGATCAACTGTATAAAATAAAAAAGTTTAAAAAAACATTATTAATTAAAAACCATGCTTTTTGCGGTTTCTGTCGCGTTTTGCACAGAAAATACCGCATAAACTCACACCAGTGAAGAATAACTGATATTTTAATAGTTTCTCTTCTTATTAAGACAAAATTATAAAAAGTTGGAACTTCTAAACGTGTTTAACGCCATTTAAATGCTATAAATATTCAGCGGTAGATTCTAATTTGATTCGTTAAGCAACTACTCCGTTATTCTTGCTAATTATTTCTGGGGTTCCTTGCCTAACCATAAAACCTATTTTATACCATCTTAAAAAAAGAATAATTAAAGTTTCTCTTCAAGATTTCTTTACCTACTAATTATCAATCTGGTATATTATTGTAAACAATATTTATTTATGTTAAATAACAATTATTTATATTTAATCGACACATTGCAAATATCTATATTATTCATAATGGGGAGCATTAGTGTTGCCCAAATGAGAGACCGAAACGAGTCTTGGTCATGGTCTTGGTCTTGCGCAAGAGTCTCGCAACAGTCTTGCAGTTACTTATTAGCTTATTACTATAGAGATGTTAATGTAATTTTTTAGATAGGAGAAAATTAACTAAGCCCGAATGAAAAATTAGAGGAGTTAAATGCAAAAGTATATTGGTTATACCAATTATTAACATATAGTAACTAAGATTGTGAAGTATTATCAACTATTTTCTCTTAATTTTTATTTTAAAAAATTGATTTTTCTTACCAGTCCTGGTCTTGGTCTTGCAACAGCTAGGCGCAACATTTTGGGCAACACTAGGGAGCATGGACTCGAAAAAAATACTTTCAATCATACATTCTATCTGCTTCAGTTAGATTTATCAATCTGGTATATTATTGTAAACAATATTTATTTATGTTAAATAACAATTATTTATATTTAATCGACACATTGCAAATATCTATATTATTCTTGATGGGGAGCATGGACTAGAAAAAAATACCTTCTATCATACATTATATCTGCTTCAGTTAGATTTACTGGTCGAAATAATCTAATCATAAGTGTTTAATAATACTATCTGACAAATTTAAAATAGTGACAAGTAAATACCTAACTATTGAATTGTAGAAATTAAAAACCGAAATAAATATAGATAGTAAACTGGATATAAATGACTAAGGGAAAATGAGAAATAATCAGGTTGTATCAAGCGGATCGACCTCAAATGCCGAAAGAACATCTGAACCATCATTCAATCGATGAATAAAGGCTCCATAGGTGATTTCCATCGATGAGTTAAAGACGGATTGATAGATTTCTGATGTCATCGATGAGCTCAGCGCTGAGTTTTGCAAATTGTCCATACAAGAAGAAAAGGAAGATATTTATGAAAGGTCACATATGGACTGCCGATCAGCCATATCAGAATTGAAAATATATGACATCACCAACGAAACTGATATTTAATAGCGAAATCTGGGGCAGCAAAACCAAATTTATTGAATTAAATTTGATGAACCCATTAAATTTTAATTTAAGTTGTGAATAAAAAAATACAAAAGAAAGGATTTATATAAAGGATCAGCCAATTACATAGGTTTATTATAATCATATGATCATACTTATAAGTCTAAAATTAAATTTTTTAGTTCAAAAACTTGAAAAGGCACGAACTGTAAAAAAAAAAAGTATTAATAATAAATAAATATTTATAATCCAATTTTAAAAATCAGTAAGTATCTTACATCACCACTTTACCGAAAATGTATTAAACGTTTATATTAAAAATTAAACTAGAGAAATGATTGCATTATAAAAAAGATCGGGGTAGAGGGAGATATACGCGGAATTTGTAATTTTGCAAACAAGGAGTGAATATAATCTAGCCAGTGACTAGCGAGCCCTCTGACGAGGAAAGTCTGTAACACTTGAACCGTTGCGTTCGATTTTATCTCGGACGGGTTGGGGTAGGTCGGCGGAGAATTGGCACGCCAGGGGCCAGTGTATGCAAAACCGCAACTGGCAAGGACGCCAGACAAGGCCGCCAGTTCGACGTCCTTTGCACGACCTTGCCAAATGTAAACAAACGCCGCTTCTACTTTCTTGCACGTCTCTATTCGCGGATAATTTTTGGAAGCTTTCATGTTTTATCTTATTTCTCAATCCTGCGAACATACAATCAGCGTTTTTAAGATGACATGGCAATGATAAATGCGCTATTCCTTTGACGAATATCGCTTGGGCCTCGGGTCCACTTGATGCGTAAAATGTACGACAACCGTCGTACTATGGATATTCGCAGCGAATATCACAGACATTAGTAATATAATGCACGACACGAAGAAAACAACTTGTATCACTCAGTGAGTTGTATATCTTTGCTTAAATTTCCTCAAACGATAAAAAATTTCCGGATATTGAAGTAGATACTTAAATCTTAGATTTCCTCAACTTTTCGATCTACCCTTCCTCAAATTCTTATTGTTGCACAGGATAGGGATCCAACACATTGTCGCTCTCGCATGTATTACGCCTTTGACGTTGGCCTTGTTAAGTTGCATAACCATTAGAATGCACATTAGGTCCGAAACCCAGAAAAATACTGGATTACATTTTTAAGCTAGAATAATCACTATTGCATTACGTATTCCAAAATCAAGGTTTAATATTCCTCACACAACAAGGTATTTATCTCAAAATAAAACCCGAAGCCATTGTGAACATACGTTCAGGCCAACTTTACACTTGCCTGAGGAGACAATTTCCGAAGATCTGCAACAATCTTAGTTGTAATGTATTTCTATATTAAAACAAATTTGTTAGTATTGAAAAACAGCTCAATTAAACTCATAAATTATCTACGATTATGTTTTAACTCTGAAACAAAAGTTGTGTTTATAGATAGATACTGCAACAAGGATCTATTCTAAACCAATTACATATTTTAAAATTTTCATTTATTGATCTTGGAAAAAAGAATAGAAAAACTGTCTCTTTTTTTTGGAACAGAAAATTAATGAAAGAGAAGCGCACCCTTGTTGAATCTCTCAAATTATTGTAAACTTTTCTCAAACTAAAACATCACCAAGACCGATAAACGTAAAATCACATTAATACAGACGAGACATAAAAAACCTCACATCAACACCTTACATAGACTAACCATGTAAATATATTAAATCAATTGGAAATCGTTCAATACGAACCGGCTTGATAAACCAAATTAATTATTACTTTGATTAAAGGCGTTCTAGGTACTATTACATATATCCATAAATCGCAAAATAACAATATTTTCGGAAGTATTATCTTTGAATATATAATTTTATGATGAACACTTGACATAGTTGAATTTTCGACATTATAAATTATCTTATCTTCAAAATTGTGTTTACCTCTTTTTCTCTTTTAGGCTCTACGGGGATTTTGCAGGGCCAGAGAAGAGGGCGGGGGATAAATATTGGAGTTAAAACCCCCCTCCGCCACCTTTACGCGAACTAGTAATTATTTTATGTATTACAACTTTGGTTTATCAATCATTTGGTTGCCGGACAACGCGTGTTTTGCACACGCGTTAACACGCTCGCCCACCCCGCCTCCTGCAATCGAAACAAAAAGCCTTACACGTTGAATTTATTCTTACAGGCACCTTAACTCTCTCGACCATCGCGGCGATCTTCCCTCCAACTGCTTAATCGGTCTTGGGCCTGTTTAATGAACAAAAACAAAAAAACAAATATTTTATAACATCCTTCACATACACAGAAATTTAAAACAAACACGGTATGAGATTGTAATAGATTCAAATCCCAGAAACACGAAATTCTCGGTAAACCCTTGCCTGTTTGAACAAGTGTATTGGATCTAATTATACTTTTAGGTAATGAGGTCACGGCCGGCAAAGACGAAATTTGAATACGTACTGCACGTTTTCTGAGATCGTATCGGATTGAAAACATCGACTAAATATATAAATAATGTATTAATATAAAAAAAAAGTAGTTAATTCTATTTAAAAAGTAAATTAAGTACGCATACGATTTTGAGAGGTGGCACTTTATTTTAAAATTACTTCAGCAGGATTAAATTATAATATATAACTTTACATTTTTATAGTTTTCGAAGTATTGTCAATATCACATTAACATTGTTTCTTGAATCTATCTTTGACCTCATTTGTTCCTAAAGTTCGAATTTCCTACCTATGAAGTTAAGAAAATAAGAAATCAATAGAATTCACATTTCTTCATTTATTCTTAATTATTCTTATTTTATTTATTCGTTTGTTTTTTTTTGTAATTAGTTCTTAATTATTTATATATTTATTTTCTCGTATGCACATATTGTATGAATGCCTACTTATAATTAGGGCTAATATCTGTTGCTCTTGAGTGTGGTAGAGTCTATTATTATTCAATAAATAAATATATTTCATCCAGTTGTGAAAATAATTGTTGAAACTTACTTAATCTTTGCCCTCAATTTTCGACCAGCATCTAGAAAATAGGAGTCTTGACGAAAGCCAATAAAGAAAATTATAAAAAATCGAAATGAATTATTTTAAATATATTTTCAAATTATAATTTTAAATAATTTTTTACGATAACACTATAACTTGTGTATGATTTTTTTTTTTACGGATACTCCAGCTGGTTCCAGACTGGCAGACGTTAGTCAATACTTGTGAGGGTCGATATTTCGTAGACATGCAAAGGTCCGAAACGAGGTTGTACTGGCACGCAGTCATTTCAAACGTTTGTCAATTTTGATGGAAAAATAAATAAATAAAATTAAAAAAAAAAAACCAAAATCAAGAATTATCCTCAGTTATAACAATTATTAAAACTAGTATACCCTACTGAGAACTCTAACAAAACGATGATAAATTTTTAGCAAAATACGATTTTGTCTGAAATCTTAAATCTAAAAAAAAACAAAAAACAATACGATAGCTATCACTCGCCCTAATGCATTCGACGTATATACAGCATACTATTATCAAAATATTATATTATATTATTATAAAATATTATATTCAATATACAACATTTTTTATTTTTATTTTTTTATAATTTTAATGGAATTTACAACTGTATTACATAGAAAATACAATAAGTAAATGTGAAATTGGTAACATGACATGTACAACATGAAGAGAAACTACCCATTGGTAGAACTCAAATTAAAGTTCTATATTAGAAGATCCCGAGGCCATCTTCTTTTCAGACACCTCGGAGGGTTATCAGGGATCGAGGTGGAAGCAAGGTTTGAGACGAGAGGATTCGGATGGTTCTGCAGTTTGTTATGGAAGGACAGGTATCTGGATTGGGCCAAATCGGAAACATATGGAACATTAAGGTCTTTATGGATGATTTTATTTGTGACAAAGTAAGGAGCGTTGAGGATTTTACGAAGGATTTTGGATTGTAAGGATTGTATACGAGAGGAATTCGATGGTTTAGCTCAATTCCGTAAGTCCAAATAGGTTTAATTATTGTCATATATATGAGTCGTTTATAATTGATTGAAAGCTTAGATCGTTTGTCTAGTAAGTGCTGCAGTAGTCGAAAAAGTCGGGCGGTTTCTAGTCGTTTCAGTCTGGTATGGGGGTTCCAAATATACAAAATTTAAAGTGACAATTTAGTTAATGAGTGATAGAATAGATAGAAAAATAACTTTATTCTGGGACAAAGTTCCTTTCATTGTAAAATATTTCCCAAGTTTAATTAATAAGCAATAAGACAAAACTACCTAAGAAGTTAAAAAAACCAATATGTAACTCGCTCAATACCTGCTTCTTTAGTGCATAAGAGAATTGGTTTGTAGTTCTGCCATACACTAAGAGTATATAAGCAATACCTGAATACTTTTTTTTATTTTCTAAATATATAAAAAATATTATAGAGCTATTCTCTTCCACCTGCGTTATCAATATGTTTTAGTTCATTGAAGTCTAACTCAAAAAGAAATATTTTAATTTTAAAATCCTAAGTATCTCATGAAAATCAAAACAACCAAGAGGCATTCTGCAAGAACCACGATGTTTCTCTAAAATTTTTTAGTTTTAAAACATAGAGCTCAATATTTCCTTTGAAATTATACCGGATCTTAATGACCGTGTCGAAATCTTTAAAACTCCATTGAACCCGTCTCGATTCGTTGACTTTGAAACCATCTGGGCTTTGAAACCTACCATTTTTTTCAATGACTTTTATTATAGTTTTTCTCCACGAAATTCTCTTTCATTGTATACTATAACCGTATTATATACATAGGCACAGGGCTTTCGTTCGACGATGGACACTGCCACCATAAAAAAAAAAAAATAATTATATGTTTTCGTTGGTATTATTTAATATTCAATTGTATAGATTACAGCGATAAAAATATAATATTTGTTTATATAAGAGTACTAATACAAATAAAAATATCCACAATGATATATAAATCAATATAGCGTTTATAACTTTCACTTCCCCTTTGTATGAAAATACTTATTTCTGCTAAGAAGAGGATGATAAGTAAAAGGTCGGTGATGCGCGCACTGCACCAGATTTTAATTGTGAGGGCATCGCCTCCCCCTCCTCACATCCCCCCAAGTCTGCGTCAATGATTATATTTGTATGAGTAGATATTTGTACAAATTAAGCTTCATTTGATGCAATAACTGATTTGTCCGAACCAAAAATACTTCTGTACTATTCCATAATTACTTTATAAGTATCCTTTTAATTTATAAATGAGCATAAACTAGAAATCGATACGATTCCCATTCATACACTGGTTGATGTTTGTGTTTGAATTATTGGACCGATCCTACTACGGCAGCTGTTAATGTTTAATGCTCACCTGTAAGACTGTTCTTAACGTATATTTACTATTTTTATTCAAAGTGTTTTTTTTTTTTTAATTTGTGTGAGAAATACTTGTTAGTTGAAGAAGATGTTCTAATATTGAAAAATAAAAGATTATGAAAAAGATATTGTTAATTAATTTTAAATTTGTATAAACATTGTATAAACTTCTAAGAGTAGATTTAAATACACTAAAAATATAACTTCTGGTACAGATGTAACAAAATTTTTTATTTTATTTTTTATTTAATATTCTTATTTTATGTTATATTTTTTTGTCTAAAAATTATCATTTACATTTCACGAGTAGCGAGCGTTGTTGCGATATATCGGTCTTTCATATCGATATTAGTATAACATCGAATCAAAAATATCTATATCGCCAATATCTAATAATACCTAAATCAAAATGAAACTTAAAATATATGGTCGGTTTATTTTAAAAACATCGTCAAGTAACATTTCATAACCTTAAATAGAGAGTTTTTGAACCTTAAATACATAAGACTTTTTGATGAATTCTTGTTGTTAAATCAGAAAATTGTGAGCTTATTGTAATTATACATGATACATAAAAGGGTTTTTGTCATTTTAGTGCACTAACTTTATTTTTATAGATAAATAAGGCGAAAATTCACAAAAACGTTCTGAAAAGTTCAGATCGATAAAAAATGTACTTGGTGACTTGTTGCAAGTATTGTAACTACATTTTATAATACATAGAGATATTTAAGATTTTTTATTTTAATGGTTTAAAAAATATTTTAATATGTTAATACACTCACTTTATAGTCTGTGGGCCAGACCCCCTTACCGTGCACCTCCCCCCCCACATCCCTATAAATTGCATATCGTTGTGTTCCTTGTTAATATTTATTTTAAAAAAGCCAATGTTCCCACAAAAAAGTGAACGCACTGCCCCAAAATGGCGTCCAAACATGGCGGATTGACGACTTTGACTTTAGTTAGTTTTTTGGTCACTGAGAATCAGCATTTGGCTTAATTTCCTCATAGTTGGTCTTTTATTAAAGCTGAATAGTCATAAAATAATAAAACATGAAGAAATATTAAAAAATAATTGGCTTAGGCTATGAAAAACACCAGTAAAGTCAATTTTTTAAACAAAAAAATTATCAAGTTACAAATCAAGCGTCGTTTGTAATTAAACGGCCTACAATAACGCAAAACGTGCTGAAACAAAACATCTGGAGAATATATTTCTCTTTCTAAAACGCTGATTATATTTTTACAAAATTTAAGCAGTTCCGTAGAAAATGCACTTATGCGACATAAAAGCGGTACTGGCGTGCGTGCCTACAGGCCTCTACCACACCATTCAGTACACATAAATGGCTTAGTTATAGTGATATAATAACATTTTTGGTACATTATATTGGTGTTATTAACGAACAAATATTAATGCAATAATTTAATTGTAAAAAAAAAATTATTGTTATTTTTTCTAATTTAACCTCCTTTATTCTATACATAAGTCGTTTAAGAAGACCTCGATTGTAAGAATGATATAATTATAATAATAAAACTTAATTAAAAAATGCTTTGCTAAATATCTTGATTTTTTTTTTATTTAACCTTTGCAATTTAACACTGTGTTTTGTATATTTACTGATTCTTAGACTTATTTTTTATTTTATTAAATCGAATTTCAAACCCTCAGACTTTTGTAACTAATATTCATAAGTAGGTAAGAGAGTACATTTTTTGAATTTTATAAACTTATTCTGCATTCAACCAAAACTAGTCCAAGATTTTATTCTATCTTAAATCTTATCACGAACAGTATTTACTGACTATAACTGATACCTACTGACGCCAGGGTTGGTATCTTAAGGGGGTTACGCTAAAGTCTGTGTTTGTTTACTTATTTAAATCTTTGGGATCATTTATTTACTTACCAAATAGAATCCTCACTGCTTCTTATTCTTATGTTCCTATGCTGTAAAATATTTCAATAATAATACTACTTCAATACTCTACTCAATAATAATGTTGGAGTATCTTCGAATCTTTTGCCGATTAACTGTCCCAGTTTTTTTTAAATAGTAACCTAATTTTACGCGATTAAAGAAAAAATTAACTAATTCACATTTTTTTTTTTTAGATGTCATTGACATGGCCAATATTCTTTGATATTTAGTAATGTTGACTTAAACAAATCTTTTATTTGGTGTCTTCTCCCCCAAACAAAGTCACATAAATATGAGTTCAGAAATAAATAAATAATATGGAAGTGGTTAAAGGTAATCATGCATGCTCTATTCTATTTTCCTAGATCTCGTGTCTTTTCAGTATTCTCAGATGAGCAATTTATGACTGTTTGTGTATAATATATTATTATATTATTGTAGATTCATTAGAGTTTAATATAGTACTGTTCAATAATAGTCTTGGTTAACTTTTTTTTATTTATAAAATTTACTTCTGTATAAAAACAAATATACATCTACTAAATGTGATACAGTGAAATGCAATGTCATGAGAACATTTGTAGAGTAACCACCCATTGGTAGTACTCTTATAAAATTTTTAAATTAGGAGATCACAAGGCCATGCCATATTCTTTTCAGACGCCTCGGAGGATTATCACGGATCCAAGAGGAACAAGGTAAGAAACGAAAGGATTTAAATGGTTATGGAATATTAAGGTATCTATGGATTATTTTATTTGTGGCAAAGTAAGGAGCATTGATAATTTTACGAAGGATTTTGGATTGTAAGGATTGGATGCGAGAGGAATTTGAAGGTTTGGTGGAGCCCCATAGCCCAACTCCGTAAGTCCAAATAGGTCTTATTGTAGTCATATGAGTCTTAGGTAATTAATTGGAAGCTTAGAGCGTTTATCTAGTAAGTGTTGGTGTAAGCGGAAACGTTGAGCGGTTTCTTGTCGTTTCAGTCTTGTTGGATTCCAAGTGAGACGTTTATCCAGGTGGAGTCCTAGGTATCGGATTTGGTCAACAGAGATAAGTGGGGTATTATTAAAGGATACGTGAGGGGGGGTACTTATTAAAGGCGATTTGATGGGATTTACAGACATTTATTTTAATTCTCTAGCTTTGTCACTATTCTTCAAGGCTAGTGATGTATGATCGAAAATTTTGATGTGCAATTGATGGTTCATTATTAACTGATAGGACACATGTGTTATCGACATACGTGGTGATGACAGTGTTAGGATGGGTTGGGATATCAGCTATATAAACTGTGTAAAGGATAGAACCTAGAATACTACCTTGAGGAACACCAGCAGATTGAGAAAAGAGCGATGAATAGCTATTAATGTGATTTACTTTGAAGTGTCTATCCGTAGTAACGGAGTAGGAACGGATAATGAGCAACTATATAGAAGGAAGGAATTTTGGAGTTTGTAAAGCAATAAGTTGAACAGGCGTTTCATCGAAACGTACCCTGGCGTCTCGATCAAACGCTGTTCAATTTCGAGAAAGACTCCAGTACAATACATTAGTAAATCTGAGTTAATTAAATTTGAATATTTAGATTTTGGTCAACCGATGTTTTATTTGTTGAGCTGTTTTTATATGTTTCTATGATAATAATTTCATTAAGATTGTCTTTTAATTTAAAATTTAAAACTTTTAAACGATAACTGTGATATATACATATAAAATCATAAACATAGAAATAAAAAAAGCTATCACCATAAGTGTTTGCCCTTCATGGTGATATGATATGACAGTGAAAAAAATACACATTTGTAGCATTTCTGTGTAAAGTTGGTCCCGTGGCTATGTTCTTATCAGAGGCTTCAGAGACTAATCGAGAATCAACTAAAGTTAGAAACTTGTAGTTTTAGAATAGATATGGAGTCAATAGGTTAGAAGGATGGATGTGAATAGTGTTGCCCAAATGCGAGACCGAGGTGAGTCTTGGTCTCTCAAACTCAGTCTTGCGCAAGAGTCTCGCAACAGTCTTGCAGTTACCTATTAGCGTAATAATGTATAGATATTACCGTAATTTTTTTGATAGGAGAAACCTAACAGATTCCGAATGAAAAATTAAATGGGTTAAATGCAAAAGTATATTGTTTTTACCAATTCATTGCACATAATAACTAAAATTGTAAAGTATTAGTAACTATTTTACCTTAATTTGGATTTAAAAAATCGATTTAATTTTACCAGTTTTGTTCTTGGTCTTGCAACAGTTAGATGGTCTTGGTCTTGCAAAGTTCAAGACCAAGACCGATTTCGGACAACACTAGATGTGAATTTTGGGCTTGAATTTTTTTAAACTTTTATTATGATATTTAGAACTGTATTAGTATGAATACATCAAGTAAATGTGTACAGAGGAATATAATCACATGAAACACGCTTGTTGAGAAACTACCCATTGATAGCACTCTAATAATTTGTCTACATGAGGAGATCACGAAGCCATCTTCTTTTCAAACGCCTCCGAGGGTTATCAGGAATCGAAGAAGAAGCAAGGTTAGAAACAAGAGGATTCGGATGGTTATGAAGTTTATTATGGAAGGATAGGTATCTGGATTCGGTCAAATCGGAAACATATGGAACATTGAGGTCTTTATGGATTATTTTATTTGTGACAAAGTAAGGAGCATTGAGGATTTTACGAAGGATTTTGGATTGTTTAGATTGGATACGAGAGGAATTTGATGGTTTAGTGGAGCCCCACAGTTCAACTCCGTAAGTCCAAATAGGTCTTATTATAGTCATGTATATGAGTCGTTTGTAATTAATGGGAAGTTTAGAGCGTTTGTCTAGTAACTGTTGTCGCTTGTCGCTTCAGTCTTGTATGAGGATTCCAAGTGAGACATTTGTCCAGCTGGAGTCCAAGGTATCGGATTTGTTCTACAGGGATAAGTGGGGTGTTATTAAAGGATACTATAGGGCAGCAAGTCATTTGTGGGCTTAAAAATAAAATCGAATAAGAAAAAAATCAAACTGCTAAATATTCTAAATGAAAATAAATTAATGTTGACATTACTTTTCACAAAGAAAATCATCCATAACGACCATAATGTACCGTATGTTTCCGATTTGGCCCAATCCAGACCGATTGCGAGTACAATCCGATACCTCTCGTTTCTAGCCTTACTTCCTCTTCGATTCCTGATAACTCTCCCAGGTGAATGAAAAGAAGATGGCTCCGTGATCTCCTTATGTAGATATATTATCATAGTGATACATCAATTGGTAGTTTTTCAACGAGTGTTTTCGTGCCATTATACTTCAGTGTGCACATTTACTGTATTTTTATTATTATATAGTAGCACAGGCGGAGCTACGAGGGGGAGGGGAGGCTTTCGGGCTGAAGCCCTCCCCCCCAAAATGGTAAAATATGACCATGTTTTATAGGAACCAATATTAAAAACTATCTCTTAAAGTATTATTGTTCGTGTAATTACATTTAATAGGACTTCAAGAATCACTTAAACACCATGTCATATAGGTAGTTAGTTTCTTTCTCCTTTTTTTTCAAATTAATTATCATTATATATATGAAAAAAAATTTTTTTTGGCTGAAGCCCCCCCCCATAATTAAATACTGGATCCGCTAGTGTGCAGTAGGAAATGCCATGAATAATAAAATAAAAATATTTTTTAGCATGCTTACATAATAATTTAAATAAATAAATCTAAATCCTTAATATATTTCTACAAAAAGAATTTATATCATGGCAGTTGAATTACCGTTTTATTAAACCACGTGCACGAGAGGTAATTGATTTTTCAAATACTGTGTTAATGAAATATATTTTTATAAAAACAGTTCTGAGTGAAGTGAAGAATAATTCGCAAAAGGACGGTAACAGATGTACATTTCTGAATATGAAAAATAGATTATCTCAATTATATTCCGGTTGAAACAAAAATATCAAAACCCATATCATTTATATTCTCAAGAATAGTGACTTAAATATAGTTAAATTTTACGCAACTATTAGATTGCGTTTTTCTCAAATTAGCCTACTAGAGTGGAACGCGCTACTCTCCTAGATTTAAGTGGCACGGCGTTTTTTTTTTTTTTTCTCCTTTCAGGAACGTCATTTATCCCGAAAGGTTAGGTTAAAATCACGGAAATTCCTAGGATTCTCGTTTTAGATCAAAGAAAAAAATCTTCGAGCATTTTCTTAATCTATTCCATAATTAATGGCAGAGTCAAGTGTATAGTGTGTTTTCCTGTCCGCGAAACATAATACTGCGCTTCGGATGTGGAAAACTGTTACATTAAACTGTTTCATTTATTGTTCCTATTTAATAGTTTATTTATTTAAGGAGAAGCCTTTGGAGAAAATATTGCTTCATCATAGAAAACCAATCAATGAGCTTGTAATCGTCCGTGAAGCGTACAGTGAGATGAAATGGCAATAATATAGTTTTTCAACTTATTATTACAGTGATATTTTGTGGGTTTCCCTTCATGTTACCTTTAGGGGTCCATATTATCTATATGGGTTTATATCAACTTCGAGGGGTGCACCCACACAACTTTCTGCTATGCTTTACTTAGATATCAAGGTGAAGCTGATAAACAATGTCATGCTTCGAAAGTCAACTTATGATTTTTTTAACAACGAAAATAGCAAAGAAGGTAGTATGAATAACTTCAACTGGAAATGGAAGGATGGACTTCATAATAAATCATAAAATTCTTGGACATGCTGATGATATAGCTGTCATCGGAAACAATCAAAAGGATATTGAGAGCTCTAATAAAAGAGGCAAAGCAAATCGGCTACACGTAAATGAAGATAAAACAAAATTTATGATTCAGAATAAAAAATGTAACAAAATAATTTATTAGTATAGGACATCAGTGGTAGTCCTGGGCCGAGGAGGAAAAAAAAATTATTGAAATTTTATTAATATTTTTTTTACTTTTATTAATACTATTGACGGTTAAAAAAATGAAAAATTCAGATCAATGGAATTTTAAGTTTTTATTAAAATTCCCTGTATGTACAATACAACAGCGGATCCTAGGTAGGCACGCGGGGAGGGTGAGAAAAAAATATATTTAAAAAAAATTAATTGCGCAACCGGCTCTTATATTATTATTATTTTAATTGAAAAGTAAATAGTATTAAATAAATAATTTTTATTTAACCGCACCCCCAAGCAACTCCTTCTTAAATTTTTATTTATAATTAATACTCAAAAGCAACATATAACTCTTTTTTTTTTAATTAACGAAATTTACAACTATAATTAATAATAAAAACAACAAGTCAATATGAACAAGTAATACGACATGTACAACATGAGCAGAAACTACCCATTGGTAGCACTCCAATTATATTTCTGTATTAGAAGGTCCCGAGGCCATCTTCTTTTCAGACGCTTCGGAGGGTTATCAGGAATAGAAGAGGAAGCAAGGTTGGAAACGAGAGGGTTCGGATGGTTCAGAAGTTTATTATGAAAGGACAGGTATCTGGATTGAGCTAAATCGGAAACATATGGTACATTAAGGTCATTATGGATGATTTTATTTCTGACAAAGTAAGGAGCGTTGAGGATTTTACGAAGGATTTTTGATTGTAAGGATTGGATACGAGAGGAATTCGATGGTTTAGCTCAATTCCGTAAGTCCAAATAGGCCTTATTATAGTAATATATATGAGTCTTTTGTAAATAGTTGGCAGTTTAGAGCGTTTGTCTAGTAAGTGCTGGAGTAGTCGGAAACGTCGAGCGGTTTCAAGTCGTTTCAGTCTGGTATGGGGTTAACATATAACTTAAAACAGATTATAAATCTAATCTAAACCTAATTGCTGTTTATTTTTAATTTAACGAAACTTATTTTTTTAATAACTGGAATTCTCCGCTGGTACCAGTACCAGTGATGCGGTTGAGAGAGCAGCACAGGGTTCTCCTGGAGTTCCCTTGCCTGAATGTAAATGGTGTATATAGGTGCATATGTTTTTTGCTTAGTTTTAATTATCTTATTTTTTAGGTTATTTTATTTTATTTATTGTATATACATTTGATTATTATTTATTGTTATTTTGCTTCTATTTATTTTATATTTTTTATACATATAGTGTGAATGTGAATCCTACCTCACTATAACTAATGTCCATGTGACAGATCGTAGTAATACTCAATAAATAAATAGATTAGGAATAACTTGAATAGATAAAAGTTAAACTTTTATCATAAATCTGGAACTTTATAACAAAAAAGATCCAATGGACTTTTATTTTAAGAACTTTTTTCCTAAATAGTTTTCATGGGAACTACTAGAATGGGACTTTTTTCCAAAAAAAGGTCTCGCAGAAACTGTTAAAATGGGACTTATTAAAAAAGCATCATATAAGTGTCAACAACCGCTGATGATCACTGCGAAATCAATGCGAATTACCGAGAGGACCAAAATTCATTGTTTTTAAGGTAAATATACCAGTAATGGACACTTTAAGAGACATTTTCAACATTAATCTGAGCCAAATTTTCAGTTTTGGCGGTGGACTTTGCAAATGGGTTTAATATTCAACGAATTTAGTATTATCGATTTTTTTTTCTTTAGAGTAAATTAGTTAATTATTAACTTCGGAAATTCTGACAGCGTATATTGCACCAGTAATATACAATTAGGTTTTTGGGTCAATAGGTTTTTCTATAATTGAAAAAATCAAAAATAAATTATGCACAGTTTGAAACTAAAAAAAGACTGAAGAATGAATCAAAATATAAAACTGTCTCGTAAAGAAAATTAATAAGGAAACCTATCTAAAACAAAGACTCAGCTCTCCATTAAAAAAATATGGCAATCCGATATTGTGGCCTAATATCACTGAGGTTTAGGCATGACTCTCGTGAGTGTTGCCCAAAATCGGTCTTGCTCTTGCACATAGCAAGACCAAGACCAAGGCCAGGACTGGTAAAAAAAATTGATTTTTCAAATAAAAATTAAGGCAAAATAGTTACTAATACTTGACAATCTTCGTTACTATATGTTAATATTTGGTATAAACAATTTACATTTGAATTTAACTCCTCTAATTTTTCATTCGGGCTTAGTTAGGTTTCTCCTATACAAAAAATTACAGTATATCTCTGTAGCGATAAGCTAATAAGTAACATCAAGACTGTTGCAAGACCTGCGCAAGACCAAGACCATGACCAAGACTGAGTTCGCAAGACACGTCTCGGTCTGGCATTTGGGCAACGCTAGTTTTAACATCAAGTCTTCTGATATTTGTACTCTCTTTTGGACGAATGAAGCTTATTATCTGTTAATGAGTTATAAACTGTACAATTACCTGTACAGTGTCTGATACACTGTATTACTGATACACCACAAGCGGATCTACGGGGAGGGGGAGCTTTCGGGCTGAAGCCCCCCCCTCAAAATGGTAAAATGTAACCATGTTTTATGGTAAAAAAATATTGAAAAAAAATTATCTCTTAAAGTATTATTGTTCGTTTAATTACATCTAATAGGACTTCAAGAATCACATAAACACCATTTCATATGGATAGTTAGTATCTTTCTTTTTTTCTAGAGTAGTTATCGTTTTATATATATATATATATATATATATATATATATATATATATATATATATATATGAAAAAAAAAAAGCTTTCGGGCTGAAGCCCCCCTAAAAATGAAATCCTGATTCTACTAGTGATACATTGGATGTGATACACTGACCTAAAGGCGGGGACTTTCCATTCTCTTTAGGGGAAGGGGCGATGAACCTACCCAAAAAAGTCTCTGGATTTTACATGATGTATAAAAATTAAGAATCATAATTACAATTATTACAATTATTCTAAAACGAACAATATCTATATAAATAAAATAAAGATTTTGCCTGTACATTGAATAGAATCAAACCGTTTCATGATATCTTTCCTTTTCATAGATTACAGACACCGAATCCACATTTTAAAAAATGTTTGTCTGTCTGTATGTCCGTATTGTCAAACGAAATTTTGTCAGGGGTAAGCTCAGCAATGGCAAATAGCAGACTTTTGAAATGTTTACATTATATTTAGGTTTGCTTGACTTAAAACATAGGCTTTAAATGAAAACAAAATGTTGAGTAGAACCAAAGTTATGAATTCTTGAATAATTTGTCTAGAGATCCCGGTTAGGCAGTTACTTACTTAAATTCCCATCCCAACCTACTCTACCGCGAGCCACTCATAAAAGTTGTACTGTTCAACCGATGGAAACAATTATAACAACTCAACGGGAAAAATACGAAATACCGAACATCTGCAACGCGTTGTCGCTTAAAATGCGGGAATAACACACTCATTTTTCAACTTTGTCCGATCTTCCCGTCCAAGGTGTCATTCGATTCAACTTCCCGAGTCGTATAAATATTTAGGATTAACCGACGGATGAGCCGAAAAAAATCCAAAAAATTTAACCCCTCTCCCCACCCAATTTTATGAAATTAAGTTTGGATCCCCCATAATACAAAATCCAACTCAAAAAAAGATTTTCAAATTTTAACTATACACCCGTCAACGACGGGTACATCAGCTAGTAATACTATATATAAAAATAAATGTACATATATGTTTATACATTACTTTTTTTTTTTTTCGTATGTGTATATTTGAAAATATTTTATCAAAGCAATCGAATTTATCACATAGTTTTATTTTTATTCAATGGTTTGAGGCGGATAGATGAACGCCCAATTCTCCGGTGCTTCAAATTTATGACGGGAAACGTAATAAAATCTTCAAGTAAAAATGGAAGGTTGCTTAGGAATAATTAATCATAAAATCCTGGGATATATTACTACTTATAATTATTTTTTAATTAATAAATTAAAATTTCATTAATAGGAAGATAGGGCGTGGTAAAATGTTGGCATAACTGTTTCTAGACCTTAGCTTGACCATCTAGTCGACTTCTCCTATTTTCTTATTTGATTTTAATTAACATATTTTATTGCCCATGTAGATTAGTTTGTATTGGTTTTATTTTGGTTGTATTTTTGTCCTTGGAAATGATATTTTCGCCCCTTGTCTGGTTTTATATGGTGGGCGATGACCCCAGTTGCTCCCTTTGCGTTTACCTTAACAAATAGTCACGATTTTTTTCCGAGGGGACCAGCAGTCCATTTCAAATTACGGAAATTTACGAATTAACTGTATATGAATCAATGATATTGTATCATGTTTTTATTAGAGGAAATCCATTAGATTAGACCTCGGTGGGAGGTAGCAACAGCGATTGGGACGGCCTTTCGCGACGGGTAGGTTATGAAGAGGCCGATTTTCGTTCCGGAGACGAAGGAGGTTGCAGTCGGATAACGGTACCCTGCCTTCCCCCAGTGAACAGGCCCCTCTCAAGGTTAACACTCCACTCCAAAATCCTCACATTTCTTACCATCGGGCTTGCCTCATCGACCGACCGTTTAGCGCGATCGTATTTTAAGTTGTCGATTAATTAATAGAAATAGAAATAGAAAATAACTTTATTCTGGAACAAATTCCCTTTAGAATAACAAAATATAACATAAATAAAATACTACATGTGGCCAAAATAAAACAATGATAAAAAAGATAAAGTAAAGAAAATATTAGTTAAACAAGCTATATACAAAACACCTAAAACTATGATGAAACACTTAAGACTATGTACAGTAGGAAAAATTATAATTATACTCTCTTGAAAAATAAAAAAATACATTGAGTTCTTCTTTAAAATGAGGTATGTTTCTGCCAACAAAGAAAAGACAAAGCTGACAATATAAAATATCAGTGCCTTTAAATAATGATTAATATGTAGACTCATCATTGTCAAATGCTAGCTATAGGTACAGATTTAATTATATACCAATAAAAAATAATAATAATAATAATAAAACAAATAGATGCGGTCAGTGACATTAAGAGCCGGATGATATTGTAATATCCCTAGTGAAGTTCATAGTATAGACTAGTACTATCGTTTGATGATGACTAGAAATGTATAATATCGATAGTTTAGCAAGTATCTGACTGTTTTTGGGATAGGAATTGGAATAGGAGGAATTCGAATGTGGATATGGAGGTGGAATGCCGAATTTTGATAGGTAGAGAGTTCCAGAAATTGACAGCGCTAGCTATAAAGGAATTCTGAAATGAGGCAGATCTGTGCGAAGGGATGTAGAGGTCAGAAGGTCGAGATCTTGTTGAAAGGGAATGGACTGAGGACTTGAATTGGAGAAGGTTGTAGGCGTAAGAAGGACGATGGTTGATGATGATTTGATAGAGGAACGTACCTAGGAAACATTGTCTTCTAAAGGAGGGGAAGACCCAACTTAACTCAGTGTAGTGGTGAGAGACATGGGAGTACCTCGGGGCACCAATAACAAATCTTACGCAGCCATTCATTAATCGATATACGGATGAATACTTGAAATACTTTTTATTTGTCGAGGCTTCTTCTAGACGCCATTAGCCAAAATTTTCAATAATAATAATTATTTTGCTCGATCCTAATTCATTAACAGGCTTTATTTTTTATATTTTAATTTCTGTGGTGTTTACAAAGTGGAATAAAGCTTCCAGAACAGAATTATGGTTTGTTATGATATCAATATAAGTCTTTCTTTATTAGAGTTTTAATTTTATTTGATGAAATGGTATCTCCCGGCAGCATATTTATTTTACCAGTATGTTTCGAGTCGTTCATAACTTCACACAATTCACAAGAATCTGTCTCCTTTCTCTTAATCATTTAGAGGTATTAATGATTAATCCTTAATCAAGGAACTTCGCTACTTCCCAACTATGGTTCCATTGTTACAAGTGGGCAGTGAGATTTATAAAACATCCATTTTTCAGAAATTTCCTGCTTTTCTGTCTTGATAGAAATTTTTAATTCATGCACGATGTCTGAAAAAGGTATGTAATACTCATCAACCTGTCTTTTTGTTGCTCTATTGGCTTAAATAATCAACTTTTTGTTTGGATGTCTAGGCGCAATAACATCCAGGTCATCAGCGCCCGATCAACTAAATAATACTACTTTCATACTGTTTGGATGGTTAGTCCAAAAAAAAAAGAATAAAAAAAAGGATAAAAATCATTAATTAAAAGGAGAAGGAGATAATCGGGGGGTGTACTAATAAATACTAAATTAAAATATAGTAATTATTTAATTTTTGTTGACGTTTCGACTCACTTTGCAGGTCATCTTCAGGGCTACAAAAGATACAAAACATGTTGAAAATAAAAAATAAATATAAGTAGATATAAAATAAGAAGAAGTTGTCAGATACAGAAATAAAAAGATGATATCAGAGATATAGTGGGTGACAATGTAGTTAAAATATCAAGTATTATATATGTAGAAGATACAACAAATGGAAAATAAGTATGAATAATTCTATCATTATAAGTACGAATTATTCTATAATCTTTTTATATCTGTATCTGACAACTTCTTCTTATTTTATATCTACTTATATTTATTTTTTATTTTCAACATGTTTTGTATCTTTTGTAGCCATGAAGACGACCTACAAAAGTGGGTCGAAACGTCGGCAAAAATTAAATAATTACTATATTTTAATTTAGTATTTATTTGACCGCACCCTCCCTCCCCCCACCGATTAACTCCTTCTCGTATTATATCAACGGTCAACCATCTCTACATCATTAATTAAAAGGATTAATAGAATAAAATAAACAAATATAAATAACAATAGACACTTATAGATAATAGGATAGTATAGATAGTATCACTAGCGGATCCAGGATTTCATTTTTTTTGGGGGGGGGGGTTTCATCCCGAAGGATTTTTTTTATATATATAACGATAATTAATTTGAAAAAAAAAGAAGAAAGAAACTAACTAACTATATGACATGGTGTTTTAGTGGTTCTTGAAGTCCTATTAAATGTAATTACACGAATAATAATAGTTTAAGAGATAGTTCTTAATATTTTTTCCTATAAAACATGGTTATATTTTACCATTTTGGGGGGAGGGGGCTTCAGCACGAAAGTCCTTCCCCCCGTAAATCCGCCTGTGGATAGTATAAATAAATAAACTTAAAAAAATAGCAATGAATCAATAAATGAGTTGAAATTAATAACCAAATGAACTTTTAAAATAAAATGAAATAAAGTAAATAAATAAAAAATAATAATAAATAGATAAATAAAAAATAATAATAAATCTGCAAAGGATCATAATTTATAAACTTGCCATATATGTTGTTTAAGTCTTTCATTATCTAGGAACTTGATAACTTTGGTAACGATTTCTTCTTGATTTCCCAGGGATGCTGATATATATTCTGGGGTATTCTCATTGCTCTTAATACCTGCATAACCCCTAATCCAAGCAAATATGACAGTTTTTCCATTTTTTTTTTTTTTCGCTTCAAGATTTTAATCAAAATCCTATTTTCTATTTCTTACGATAATTCAGTATGCTTAATGTAAATGTATTAGTAATAAACATTTTTTAATTCATTAAAAAATAATAAGCTTTACACAGCCTATAGATAGAGCAAATATGAATAGATTTGCAGCCAGAAATGTTTTAAAAGGGTGATGGCTGAACCTCAAGTGATACGCCACACGATAGCGCATTGTCAGTTGATTTTTTTTTACGGAGGAAGGCTGAGTCTTTGTTTCAGTGTGATTTCCTTATCATTTTTCTTAAGGAGTGAAGTCTCAAAATTTGTTATAATTTTCACACACATATATGTATATATATATATATATATATATATATATATATATATACACACATATGATATATATATATATATATATATACATATGATATATATATATATATATATATATATATAGATATATATATATATACATATGATATATATAGTACACCACTATACGTATCTGGATGGGGAGATACCTGTCCCCAGTACATGCAAGCCTTCCTCCCTTCGAGAAATATTTAGGAAATATTGCAAAAAGAACAGCAAAAATAAATAATTATTTTGCCGAAAATTGGCAAACAAATCAGTAATTAGTTTTAAACTTTGATTAAAATTAAAATTAAATTGTTTTTAAATTTTTATACTTAGCTCTTAAATAATTTAGGGTATGCCAGGATCCCTAAGCACTTGACACTCACTTCATCTTCTCCCTCCCCCCCAACAAAAATTGGTTAGTTACGCCAATGCATGTAGATTGGATGAATTTAATAAAAATTCAGTTTAGGTTCAGTTAATAACTATCACGATAAATAAATATAATTTATTTACATACACAGACTAACATATCCTCCGATAGGTAACAGCACCCACCACTTCGTACCTTTTAAATATATCAGAGAAGTTTTCAATCTTATCTTATCCGACACACAACTATACGCAATTTCAAACACAGAATATAAAAGAATATTTTTTTTTATTCTGATATTGTAACAATCAATCAGTGATTAATTTAAAAAAAAAAATTAGTTTCATATAACAGAAAAATTGCATAAGTGAATGCAGGACGATATAAGAAAATGGTTGCAGTGATACAATGTCACACCACAACACAGTAACTTAAAATTAGAAAAAGTTACTAACAGTACACTGACAAATATCATGGATAAGTAAATTACTAAAAATTAATTCGCGAAATTTTTGAAACATTAAACTCTAGCGTAAAATTGTGTATTATTTAGGTCTTACTTGAAATTTATGAAGCGGAATCATTTTTTTAAATTTTTTTATAGGTGCTTTTTGTAGAATATGATCTAGTCCTGAAATGTGTACGTATATGAGTAAGTCATAAACATGTCAAACGGTTCATCTTCTTATGACTTAAGACTAAACCTTCCAAAGGCTGATACCGCATATGCGTGGGAACGAATAACGGCACCCAAGCCAAAAAAAAAATACTAGAAAAAAACGACTTTTTGCTCGACACCTAGAATTACGGAGTGCCCAACCACCCTTAAACCGCTACCCGCCGAATCCGAGATTTTAAACATCAACAGCTGCGAAATGTAACCTGGTTTACTTTTTTCGCAACTATTAAATATTAATAGAATTTAATCGAGAAAAAAAATTACAATCGCCTGACAAATTTGACTACCCATAAAAAATATATGAAATTTATATTTCTTCGATTTTTATTAAGTAAATTATTCATACATCAAATTAAAATGATGAATTAAAGAAAATAAATTTTTGTTTAACTGTAAAAAGTTTTCCTTACAGAAAATCATCAATAAAAACAGGCATAACTTGAAGACCTAGTATTTTAATTATGAAACATACATTAAGAAAAATATTTTTTTCCGATAGGTCCAAAGGTCCTAAGTTAAAATAAAAATTCATAAAAATGTCACATTTATTTATTTTAATAATACATAATATTTTATTTGTGATGGTATATAACAAAATATATATACATATGAAACAATATTTGTTAATGTAAAGTTTAAAAAAAAAATAAAAAAGCTTTATTCTCCTTACGAAGTGTCAAACATCTTAATGTACACATCTATAAATAAACTGTACAAAACGAATAGTATGTAATGAACTTGTATCATTATAAAACAATTCATTATTAATTAAAATATATTGTTTATAATGGTAAAATAACCTAAGAAAAAAAAATTTAAACCTATATTTTTCCAACAAAAAAAATTTATAGACAAACATAAAAATAATAAAGTTAAACATTTTTGCAAAGAATGTTATTAATTACTGAAGGAAATCATTATTAGTTCATTGATTGTCAAATAACAATGAGATTTTTTTCTATATTACACAGTACCTGAGAAATATTATTTAATTATTATTTTCTTATACCTAACTAATAAACTTTTTTTTCATAATGAAAATATTATTTTTTTTTACAGATTTCAGGCATTATCAATTTAATTTTGATTTTCATTTACTACTGCTTCACTACCGAAGGTAGGATATCATTGTATTCATGCGGGAGGTTAAAAAAAAATTATGTGCTCAGAATCGAAAATTTCCACTCACGTCTTACGTTTCTGACATCAATGATCAAGATCAAATTTGGTTCGGTGTCTGTCTGAAGTCAAATCGATTTGGCGGGCATATCACCTTCTACCGTTCATCCGATTTTTATACAATTTTCAGGGATTGTGCGGATTGGTGTCTAGATGGTCCCATATCAATTTTATCAAATTCCATCTAACACTTCCGCTTGCGCACGCGTGAATATGTTTTCATAGATATGCCAATATTTCAGAAACACCTCGTTAGATTTGTCTCATAGTTGAAAGAAATGTGGGTTTTGGTATAATAATTATTTTATATAGGTTTTATTGAATTCCGTCATCTAATTGCTCTTATATATGCACAAATGCGTTTTCCTTGATACTTCGATATCTCTAAAACCGCTAGTTCGATTTGGCTCAAATTTGGAGGGAAGTTAGGGATTGGTTAACAGATAATTAAGTAAGTACCAATTTTATCATATTCTATCCACTACTATAAAAAAAAGACATCCGCTTTCGGATCAGTATTATTTGAAACGCATATAGTTTAAAAACGTCTTGTTCAATTTGACCCAAACTTGGAGGAAGCTTGGAAAATAGTTCAGAAATAGTCTAGTAACATTTTCATTTGATTCCATTTAATAATTAAAATTAATATAAATAACTGTTAACAATATAATGGCTGTGAAATGTGGAAGGCATTGATCACATGGGATTGGGACTAGGTTAATAAAACATTTTTATGAGGTTATAACATTTTATGTTTTATTCAAAAAGTTAATTTATACTGTATTGCTTGGTCGAATCCAAACGTTACTGACATGACACTTACTGCCGTTACTTAGATTTCGTGTAATTTTAAATTAATTAATTTTTACACTTAGTTTGTAAAAAAAAGTTTTATTTGTGATTATGTTTTTTTCTATTGAAGCTCGGCCAGCTTCACTTATATTTTTATATTCCAGCTTAAATTAGTTTTTTTTTCTGACTGAAGACAAATATAAGTCTCGATAACTACAAACAAACAAAATGTTGAATTTTTCCAATGTAGGTATACATCGCTACTGTTAGTGTAAAAGGTCGTATGTAACAATTTTCTATTTTTATTCTATTGACGTTAAAGGTGTCATGTCGTAGTATGCAACTGATATAGGTAGCCTGGTACTTTGGAAAATAGCAGAGGAAAATAAGATATAAAATTACAATAATAAATCATAAAGAAATAATTAGTTTTTATGCTCTCTTATAAAACACTCAATTTTTACATACGACTTTTTGTACTAACAGTAGCGATTTACATCTTCAGTATCTACTGAGATTTTTTTTTTTTTTTTAATCACGATTCATCAAATACACTATTTGCAAATGTGAAATTCACCTCAAGTCCAAATAGGTGTTATTGTAGTCATGTATATGAGTCTTTTGTAATTGACTGGGAGCTTAGAGCGTTTGTCTAGTAAGTGCTGGAGTAGTCGGAAACGTCGAGCTGTTTCTTGTCGTTTCAGTCTGGTATGAGGATTCCAAGTTAGACGTTTGTCTAAGTGGAGTCCAAGGTATCGAATTTGTTCAACAGGGATAAGTGGGGTATTATTAAAGGATACTGTAGGACAAGAGGACCTAGGTTTACGACGAAGGGTAAAGGTGATGGGATTTATTGGAATTTATTTTGATCCTCCAGTTTTGAAACTATTCTTCAAGGTTTGTGATGTGTGATTGAAGGGTTTGGGATGCAATTGTTGGGTCGGTATTAACTGATATTGGACACATGTATCATCGGCATACGTGGTAATGACAGTGCAGCACAAGTTGTAAAACCCTGTCCAGTTCATAAAATCTATCTTTTTCTTCCTCATTCTTTTCCTCTGTTGGAGAGTGGAAATTTATGAAGGCCGTATTACATGCTTGAAGGCCTGAGAAATTTATGAAGGCCTGTTCTACATCGAGAAAGACTCCCGCGCAGTACATTCCGCGCTCCAATGCAGAGGAGACAACATCCACCACGATGGCATTGCTGGATAGTGGAATGGGATCTGCGGAATCCAAATTGATGATCTGGGATAATGTGATTAGAATCTAGGATGGGGTACCGGCGTTTTAGGATGAGCTTTTCCAGAAAGATGAAACACGTGATAGGATGTTACCGCGGAGGTTGGATGTTCGACAACCACATCGTTGGTGTTAAGCATTGTAGTCTCCTTCAGCAATGAAGAGCGGTCCGAGGGATTGGAATAAGGAATCAAAGAGGTTATAGGAGAGGGAATTACCAGGAGGACAGTATACAGCTGAGAATGTGAGATGGAAGGGCGAGTTGAAAGGACTACAGAAATTGATTGAATGGCATCAGTTGGAGTGGAAGGAATAAGGGAATGCGGTAATGATTTATGTATAAGGATGCAAGAACCGGCATGGGAAGTGTTGTCTGGGTGATCAGTTCTATAAGTGAAGTAGTCACGTATGTAGAAATGTATTCGTTTAGTGAAGTGAGTTTCAGTCAGAAGAGCAATGTCAATGTGATTATTATGAAGAAATAAGTCAAGTTCGTCACGGTGGTTATGTAGTCCGTTAGCATTCCATAAAAGGATAGTTAGGGGCTTTGTGCTCATCGTTGGATATTGAACGGAATTTCGGTCAGGATTCTAATGAGAAGAGTGATAAGTGGTTTTATAGTATTTTGGAGGTCCAATAGGAAGGATGATAGAATGGAGGTTGTATTAGATTTTAAAGCTATAAATGAAAGAATATATTTGTTGCGAATAAGAAGAAAAGCATGTAATACGGCCTTCATAAATTTCCACTCTTCAACAGAGGAAAAGAGTGAGGAAGAAAAAGATAGATTTTATGAACTGAACAGGGTTTTACAACTTGTGCTACAACCGACATAAAAGTAGTACACGGTAATTTCAATGCTCAGGTAAGGAAAGAAGAAATATTTATGCAAATGAAAGGAATAAAATAACACAAACAATGATATACCACAATAAAACAAACAATAATTGAGAATGCATGATTAATTTTGTGGCCTCACGGAGCCTAGAGTGATGAGCACAATATTTCCACACGAGGAAAAGCATAAACACACATTTTCTTCGCCCAATGGAGTAGCAACACAGATTGACCACTTGCTAGTATAGTATCCAGTGAACATTTTAATGTGGTAAATGATGTAAGGTCTTATCGAGAACCAGATATTAGCTCAGATTATTTCCTTGTAATAGCAACTTTTGCCTATAGGGCAAAATTTAAGTTATGTAGTTACCAAAAGATAAAAAAAATGGGATGTCAAAAAGTTGAAAATAGAATAAGTAAATAATGACTTCCAAGAAAAATGGCAAGATAGTATAAGGATGTGTCAGGACATTAAAGGACATGAAGAAATAGAAACCCAGTGGGTCATTACGAAACAAATAACAGAAGCTGCAGACGAATACTGTAAGCCACACCAAAAAAACCCCTACCTATAACTCATGGTATGAAATGGAATGCAACGCCACTCTAAAAGCCTAAAGTTGTAAGAGAATGAAATGGCTGAACAGAAACACAAAGCAGACCCGAAAAGAGTATCGCGATGCGAGAAGACTTGCAAATAATATTATCAGAAAAAAGAAGAGAGATACACTGAATGAAAACATAAAGAATGTAGAAGATCTTAAAATTAAACCAGGAAGTTTTATAAATACGTGAATAAGCAGAGGAACACCCTAAACAATGGGAATAGTGTGATAAGCGACAAAGAAGAAGGCCTCCTGATTGCAGATGATGAAATACAGAACGCAGGAAAAAAACATTTTGAAGCACTACTGAACCAAAAGAGCAACAATGAAAACACAGAAGAAGCTATTTTGGAAACAGAGGAGAATATATACGAAGATGCCCCACCAGATACAGATGAAATTTTATCTAATAATGGAAAAAATAAAAAAACAACAAATCTGCAGGTCCAGACAAACTGAACTCTTGAAAGGAGGTAGTGAACCATTAATTAGCAAAATGCACAGACTAATCATTCACATCTGGGAAGATGAGAAAATACCAAAGGGATGGCTCAAAGAAATAATTGTTCCAATCTATAAAAAAAAAAGGGAGATGGAAAAGACTGTGAAAACTATAGGGAGATAAGCTTGTTAAATACCTCATACAAGATATTTTGAAACAAGATAGCCTTTTATAACCGCCTAGTGTATCATGTGGAGAGAAAGCTTGGAGATTACCAAGGTGGATCCCGACCAAATAGATTTACCATTGTCTAAATTTTCTCTCTAGGTCTCAGGCAAGATGACCCCTTGGCTCCACTACTCTTTAATATTATTATACAATGCATAATCATACATGCAAATCTGGATATAGGGGGATTATATTCAATAAAAGCTATTAAGTACCAGCATATGCTGACAATGTCATCGTTGGAAGATCTCTCCAAATCAGCAAAGATTCAATTGAAAGATTACAAGAAAAGACTGAGACATTTGGCCTTCTAGTAAAAGTCAAGAAGACAAAGATAATGGTAATGAAAAGTAAGGATTCGAGGCATCCTCAGAACATGAACATAGTTGGTAACAGCTCCTTTGAAAATGTATATAAAATGTCTACCAGTGCCTTTTCTTTATTGCAATTTTAGATCTAGATAACCTTGTAATTTAATTTATTCCTAATTATTTCTATTGCCAGATAATTTTCATTAAATTGTACATTATAGTTTTTCTAAGTGGACTTAGTCCCAGAATAAAATTTATTTTTCTTCTTCTTCTTCTTCTATATATTTTAAACTAGACTCCACAATGGTGATGACATTGTCCACTTTAAAAATTTGAGATATTTTTATTATGAAATATTATTGTGTTTTAAATATCAAATACCATTAATATAAGAAATTTTGTGGTGACTTACAATAGTCAATAGTACATTAAAAATATTATAAAACATTTTTATTTATTTTTTTTAATATTTTCACAAAATCCTATATTTAATATATTATTAGGATTATGCCTGTTTCTATAATTTTAATTTATAATTCACATTTAACATTTTAAATATTTTATTTTAGATAAATCATCTTATTAAAATAATATTTATACTGATCCATAAATATTGCATCATTAATTAAATAAAAAAAAGCAAAAGATAACAAATTAGTTAAAATATTAATTCACTAATTTATTTGGAATTTCTTCAGTCCTGTTGATCATTAATAAAATTATCCAAAATATTTTGTAAAAACTCCGTTTTCGTTTATTCACTGATTGCATTTTTATAAAATTTAAATAAATGTTATTTAAATGAAATATATTAAATACACACCTAGATAGAAAGGAGGTGGTTACATTGGACATGGAATCCCAAAATGATGACCAACAATCGACGGTTGGCACTTCAAACCTGTTTGATTTCAAACTGATTTTGTAACAGTTCATGTCAGCACTAATTCCATTAATAATATAATAAAGTTAACATATGAAACAAATAATGAACTTCATATAAAATAAATAGCAAACTTTATCCATTCTAACTAATTAATAAATGATAATACAGATATCTCATGTTGTTAAAAAGATTTTTTATTTGTTTGTTTGAGGAAGTATTTTTGATCTTTTAAACTTTAATCTATTATTGATTAAATGAAAAATTATATATAAAATAAAATTTATCCAATGCCGTAACAATATTATATATTGGAGAAAAATTATAGAATTTAAACAAATAAATTAAAACAACAAATAACTAATGCTAAAAATATAAAAATCACAGCCTAGTTAGATAGTGTACTAAATAGCAATAAACTTTATTTTGATAATGAAATGAAATGGTATAGCCTTTATTTATGCAAAAATTATTACATAATACATTTAAATAAGTATATTCTTTAAGTGTGAAAATAATTTAATAAATTTGTTATTTTTCTCTATTTTTTTTTGTTTTTGTTTTTCTTTCTTCTTCCCTTGCATAGGCCTTCCCTTACAAGAGTAATAGTCAGTGCATCCTGGGGTGACTAGCACTATTGGGATGCGAGTTCTATCCACTTCTCCTTCCAGACATTCCTGTCTTTAGTAGCTCTCCCCCAGAGGGGTCCTGCCAACTGCTTAAACGCGTCGCTCCACCTTTTCTTTTGATGCCCTCTTCTTCTTTTCATATCATATGGAGTCATATGTGACCATTCTTGGCCATCTAGTATTTTTGCCCCAAAGGAGATGTCCAGCCCATTTCCATTTGCTAACTCATGTCCGCCTAAGGGTATCTGTGAGTCCTGTTTCTTTTTTGATCCTGTCATTTCTCACTCACTGTGTCCTTTTTCCTCACATTCATAATACATCTTTCGATGTCATTTTGATAATAAAACATATTAAATAGTGCAGCCGATGATAAAACTAGAAAATGTTAAGAATTAACGTATGCTACTAAGCATATAAATAATGTTTTCAATTTTAAATCTTATATAAAAAACATAAGTCAACACTAAGTTGACATGTTGGATAAAATAGATTAACACTGATCTCATATATAAAATTAAGATATAATTACTGGTATGAGATCCCAAAATAATGCATGATTAATTTTGTGGCCTCACGGAGCCTAGAGTGATGAGCACAATATTTCCACACGAGGAAAAGCATAAACACACCTGGTCTTTGCCCAACGGAGTAGCAACACAGATTGACCACTTGCTAGTATAGTATCCAGTGAACATTTTAATGTGGTAAATGATGTAAGGTCTTATCGAGGACCAGATATTAGCTCAGATTATTTCCTTGTAATAGCAACTTTTGCCTATAGGGCAAAATTTAAGTTATGTAGTTACCAAAAGATAAAAAAAATGGGATGTCAAAAAGTTGAAAATAGAATAAGTAAATAATTCATAATACATCTTTCGATGTCATTCTGATAATAAAACATATTAAATAGTGCAGCCGATGATAAAACTAGAAAATGTTAAGAATTAACGTATGCTACTAAGCATATAAATAATGTTTTCAATTTTAAATCTTATATAAAAAACATAAGTCAACACTAAGTTGACATGTTGGATAAAATAGATTAACACTGATCTCATATATAAAATTAAGATATAATTACTGGTATGAGATCCCAAAATAAGACATCTTAAAAGCATCAATATTAAATTAACAATAAGAGCACAGTCCAACAATTTATTATGGGTAAAAAAAGGTATGCATTAAATTAATCCAATTAAAATAAAAATGATTTAATATATATAATTTTAATATATTATATAAATAATATTTTAGAAAAAATACAATTAATGGATAAATGGATTGAATTTTTTTACAGAATGTTTTAAATAATTTTATTAATAGTTGATAGAAATGCAAGGTAAATCAGCATAAATATTCTCGCTAATTTGGTAATTTCAGTAATAGTTGTAGATTGATTATATAAGGTGGTTCGATGGAATAAATTACATTTTACTTCCTCCATTTATTTATGTCATTAACAACATTTCAAGTCAATTGGCTCATTCTCAAATTATCTGTAAGTTTTCATATTATGTAATTCTATTGTCTCATACTACCAGTCCCACAATAAAAAACAATTCTTATCCTAAACATTTTATTTGCATTTAATAAAATGCATGTCAATTCATAAATCTTATGCTAAATAGTACTTGTTCTTTCATAGCTTAAAATGGATTATAGTACCTTCCAATACATACTATAGTATACTATAGTCCATTTTATGCAGTGGAAGGAGGATAACCTACCATCAGATTTATGAATTGACATGAATTTCATTAAATGCAAATTATATGTTAAGGACATGAATTGTTGGACTCATAGTAAGAGACAATAGAATTACACAATATGAAAACATATAGATAACTTAAGAATGAACCAATTCGCTTGAAATGTTATTAATGACACAAATAAATAATATCCCAGTTAAATTAATTAAATCCTCACTTCCATTCATTTTCCCAGTCCTTTATCATATCTATAATTTCTCACTACAAAGTTCCACTTTTCCCAGCACCTGGAAAATCGCTCTTGTTCATCCTCTGAACAAAATCTCTAACCCCACAACCCCTAATGATTTCCGTCCAATTTCCCTCTTGTCTAACCTTTCCAAACCTTTGGAGCAAATAGTAGAATCTCAACTATCCCAATATCTTGAACAAAATAAACATTTGAACTGCTTCCAGTCTGGTTTTAGACCAGACTACTCCACTCATTCCACTCATTAAAATCTCCCAAGATCTCCACACAGCCATAGATCAAAAGAAACTCACCATCCTGATTCTTATTGATTTCTCTAAAGCATTCGACTCAGTTGACCATAATATCCTCCTAACCAAACTTAAAAATATACCCTTATCATCCAGTACCCTTAAGTGGTTCCAATCCTTTCTCACCGATCGCTCCCAGTACGTTGTAGTTCCTAATAATCCTCAATCAATGTCTCTACCTCTGTCCAAAGGCGTCCCATAAGGTTCCTCATTATCCCCCACCCTCTTTTCCATCTACATTAATGACCTCCCTTCCTCTATCATACACTGTCAATTTCACCTATACGCCGATGACGTCCAAATTTATCTTTCCTTCAACCCGACAGATTCCTCTAATGCCATCCTGAAACTGCTACAAGACATCAATGGAATATGTGCATGGACAAATCTCAATAAGCTGACATTGAATACGGAGAAGACAAAAGCCATCCTGATCGGATCCCCCTACCTCCTCAAATCCATTTCAACACTTCCTAATCTTCTTCTGAACAACTCACCTATCTCCTTTCATACCACCGTTAAAAACCTAGGTGTTACCCTCGATCAAAGCCTCTCCTGGAAACCACACATCTCCCAAATTTCCCGCCATACTATATCCACCCTGAAACTGTTTAACCGTCTACGTTATCTTCTTCCATTCAAAATCCGTCAACTCCTGGTCTCCTCTCTCGTTTTCCACCACTTCAACTATGGCTGCATGATGTATGGTGGACTCTCGGGAGAACTCGAAGCCAAACTTAAACGTATAATGAATTGCTCAATCCGCTTTATCTTCTGAATCTCAAGGGATACGCATATTACCCAGTTCTACACCAAGTTGAAGTAGCTTTATCCGTCCTACAGCCGTCAATATTTTCTGGCTACCTTCCTATACCGAGCCATTACAACACAGCGACCTGCCTATATTCTACAGATCCTACAATTCAAACACTCCTTTCAATCCCGTCCCACCAGATCCTGTGCGTCCGATCTCTATATTCCTCCTCACCGAACTGCTGCATTTGACAAATCCTTTTTAATACAAGTTGTCTCCCTCTGGAACTCTATACCTTCAAATATTCAACACGCAAAATCGATATACTCTTTCAAATCTCTCCTCTTTGAACACCTACTCCATTCCCAATCCGATTGATCACGAACTGCACTTAAAAACCTAAGTTGTAAAAACCTCAAAGTACACCCAGATACTCTGATTATTTTGTAATTCATCGATATTTCATTCACTTAATTACTTTCTCTGTATATTTTATATTTACACGTATTTATATCTTTTTATCATTTATAACTTTATTGTACTCTTATTGTGTAATATTACGAATCAACCTGTAAATATTAAATTGTATTTCATGGACACACCAAAATATTAATACATATCCTGTATTTGTGACTAAAGAGACACTATTCCCAGAATAATAAAATTATTTTCATTCATCCATTCATTCAAATAAATGGAGTAAGTCAAAGGATTTGTTCCTTGGAAACACCTGAAATAATCACAGTAGAGTACCATTGAAAAATATAGTGCTTGAATAGAAACTAAATATATATTTGTAATTGGATTGATATTTGTAATATAAATTTTAGATGAAATAAGATATTTAAAATGTTGAATGTGAATTATGATTTTTTTAATAGTTAAAAAAATGAAATTAAAAATGTTTTATATCTTTAATGTTCAATTTTAGTATACTATTGATAAAAAGTCACTACAAAATTTTCCATGATAATGAGAGGGTATTTAATGTATAAAATGTAATAATAATTATTATTTTATAAACAATAAAATGTAAATAGCTATTAATGTTATTTTTATTATGGATTAAAATTACTTTTGGATTACCTATCGAACAAATAAAATCCTAATTAATATTGATTAATAAGAAAGCATGAAAAAACAACTATAATGAAATTAAACAATTATTTGGTATATATATTGTAATAGTTTCACTAGTTCAGGCAAACAAACATGGAGTTGGGAGTTTCACAAAGAAGAAAATGGCTGCTAGGGGATGAACAAAGGAGTTCAGTTATTGTTAGGCTGGGGTCACTGGTTGTTTGGAACTACAAGAGAGAAGATGTCCCAGGGAGCTTGTGTTGAATAGATGAAAGTTTCACCATTTTGGAAGGTGTGTTTGGCAAAACATTGGAAAGTGTTGGAATAAAAATGAATTCTTGACTTCATTTTAAAATCAAAAAGTTTTAAGAGTAAATAATTTTAGTTTAACTAAGTGTTTTGATCTAATTGTCAGTATCCCATCTATCGAGATAAAATAATTATAAATCAGATTAATACGTTAATATAATAATGTTGTTTTTTATTTAACACCTCTTATTTCTTTTGGAGGTATCGCTACAATATGAAGTGATCTTCCAGGAGGTTTATTAGTAGAGAAAATTAAAGATATTACATTTCAGCGCCCAACAATGCGTGGCCTCATTATTTAAAAATTAGGTCACGACAATCAGATCATAATTCTCAGAAACAATTTGTTTTAATTATATCCTATGTAAATGCCTTTGCAGGTAATTGTGCTCCGCATGGCAACAGGACACGATTACCTGCAAAGGCATTTAAATAGGATAGGAGTGGTGGAAAGTCCTGTGTACCCTCTTTGCCAACAGGACGAGATGTACGAACTGCACCTCCCAGTTTGCCCCGCTCTGTCAGATGTCCGCAGTACTTCTGATGGGATCGGAACAAATGTAAACAAAGGATTCATGGCGGAGTTGTATTGGGCTGCCAGAAGCCGAATGGCCTAATAGCCAACGGCACAGGCGTTTAATAAAAAAAAAAATTTTTTATTTATATTTTTTTAGTAATATGGAGAATAACCAGAGAAAGATGAAGGTAGAGACCTTAATAATAAGACCCTTGGGATATCTGATGGGTATTTTGTTATTGTAGAAAATGAGGAAGAGTCAGTTGTACAAATTCTACTTGATGAGAATAGACAATCCGAAAACTCTAACAATAGTTTCATGGGAAGTGAAAATCTATCAGGATTAAATTTAGTTCAGGAGTTTAGTGAAAATAATTTGGAAGGTGAAAAAATAAATATTAGTAGTAGCAACAATTTGAATTGCATTGATACTAATAAAATGTTTCACAAATTAATGGCTATGGTTTATAATTTAGATAAAAATCTAAACAACCAAATAGATGAATTTAAAGTTGATATTAAAAATTAATGTGATAATTTGATCAACAAATTTGAAGATCATAAATTAGAATCTAACAATAAACCAGAAATTTTGAAACAAGATTGTGAAAGTCTCGGAACCCAAATAAAACTGAAGTTAAAGAAACTACCCTGCCTGAGAAAACTTCCTTTAGTCACTCATAAAGTGATGAGAAGCAAACTATTACTGAAGAGCAAAGCAAAATTAATTATACAATTAATAATAAAACAGAGAATCTCTTAGGAAAAGAGAATGAAAATTTAATGATTGCCGAAGCCTGAGTAGAACCTCTCACAATTAGTAATGTTTATGCCAAAGATGATTTTAATCTGATAAAAAATAAGGTCCATGGTTTTCTTAGCGTCCCTTCTATTGACAAGCTAATGGGTCCAGGCGAAACCATCGTTAGGTTACCCATTCTGGATAGTTGTAAATAAATTGTACAGATAATTGTAAATAGGACTTTAAATAATTTTGCTTAGAGAACTTGAATGGGTCTCAGAGTTAATTATTGATTTAAATTGAATTACTGAAATAAAGGTAGTAGTATCTTGAAATATGATGTCAAAAGACAATGTTGAGGCATCACCTATATATAAAAAGACATTAATAAAATTTTAAGGAATTGAAGTTTCATAAATTTAGAAGGTACAGATGTAGCCTTAATTAAACTATCAATTTATACTAGCCAGATCTTTCAAAGTGAAGTTCCTACATTAAGATAATATCTTTAATTGCCTTATTTCATGATTTCCCACAGATGACTACCCCGATTAACTAACATTTAAGGAACGTTGAATCAAATATTTTTTTTTAGAATCCGGATAGGATTAAATTAAATTAAGTAGAGAATAGTTACCCTCATATTGGAGTGGACATAAATCCTCCATACACCCCAAAGGTAGGATTGTAAATTTTTAATTGGTAAGAGAAGTATAAAATGGATTCACCTTTCAGGTGGAGTAGCTGAGGAGCCTCTATATATCCCTTGACGGGGATTAAGAATTTTAAATTTTGGAGAGATGAGAAAATCTTCAATATACACCCAGAGTACTGAGGTGGTACGTGTATTGATCCAGAAGTTTAATGTTCAAAATTACATTAGTAAATGGGGCTCAAGTAATATACTTTTTCATTGTAATGTGCTCATAACACCTTTTTAGACAAAATTTAACAATTTTTAATGGCCATATGTAAAAAAAAATAGATGATTCATTCATAATTAAATTATTTGGGAAAAACATAATATGGCAGTTTGAATAGTTATTTAATAAAGCTTTTTGAATAAATAAAATTGTTAATAGGTCATTAAAAAAACTAATTTTTTTTCTTGGAGTAGTTATTTTTAAGGCATGAGATTCATTCAGTATTTCGACAAAATATATAAATTCATCCTGATTTTGACATTGCAATGTGTTCCATGAATTGTCTCTGGCCGCTTATGTCTTAGTAATAAACACTCATTTTTTATTACAGATCCAAATAATGGTAATATATACAAGGGGTCTATTTCACACCAGCATTTTAAAGCCCTTTCATGAAGTTTAAATCAGTATAGCCATTTCTAATTCTTATATTTTTAAATGCAAATGTGTGATCTCTGTTCATAGCTATAATAAAATTTATTTAGTTTATATTTAGTGTAAATTACTTATAAATTAAGGTATGCTCTTCAATTTAATATAAGTATTCATGTGTTACTATAATTTATTTTGAATGTGTCAATAAATCATGTGAATAATTATTGAAGAAAAGAATTCAGGAGAAAAGATATAAGTTAAGAAATAAAAAATAGTTTTAAGATGTAACTCAGAGGCAATCTTTTAACAAAATTTTTGTTTGTATTCAATGAGCAATGTGCAGATGTTTCAGTATTCTCCTAAATTTAATTTAAAAAAATATTTGACTTATATCTTTTTTTTACCCAGATGTGGGGAGAAATGTAATATACACCTTTATTGGAAGTTAGTAAAAATGGTTTAGTGAATGTTGAACAGGTAAAGAGCAAGCTAATCTAGTTCTTCTAATGTCAGAGAATGTTTAAATTTGAAATATAATTTCAATAGTTCAGGAAAACGAAAATAGCTGCTCTGGAGTTTTTCAAAGAAATAAATGGCTACTAGGGGATGAACAAAAATGTTCATAGAGAGAGGATGTCCCAGAGAGCTTGAGTTGAATAGATGAAAGTGTCACCATTTAGGAAGGTATGTTTGGCAGAACATTGGAAAGTGTTTGAATATAAATGAATTCAGTGCCACAAAAAAAGAAATGGTGTTTATATAAAAAAGGTTAGCTTGCCAATTCATTCGTGATTTTATTTTAAAATCAAACACAGTGTTTAGTGTAAATAATTTCAGTCTGTCTGAGTCTTTTGATCTGACTGTCAGTATCCCTTCCCTTGCGATAAAATAACTATATATTTCAGTTTAATATATATATATATATATATATATATTGTGGCTATACTTCTTCTTTTAGAAGTATCATTACAATATGAAGTGATCTTACAGAAGTTTTATTATTAGTAAAAATAGGAGATATTACAATATTGTATAACACTTAACATATAAAGACAAATGAAGTGAATCACAGACGTAATTATTCTATCAATTATACTTAATCAAATCATGAGAATTATGGCTCCAAGGTAGCCACTCTCCATTAGTTTTTCGATTAAAATAGTACAAAGCATGTTAAACATCTGTTCATGAGAATTGTGAACCCAATATGCATATAGCATATAGGATATATTCCAAACAATATTACCACCATACCAGACCCTCTACCCCTCAATTTTATAGTTCGCTCCCCCAATAATTTTCATAAGTCAATGCCTATGACTACAACCTTAACTAGTGATTGACTTAATGACTTATTGGCAATCTAAATATGATAAACCTTATTTTGGTTTTTCATTTTTGCTGTGATCTTGATTTAATTATTATATTTAATCAATAAATGGTTAAGGTTTAACAAAAGTCTATATTACTCCCTAAATTTGATTGCATCAATAGTAAAATCTTTTTAATAAGATGTTTTTACTTCATTTGAATAAAATATCATTATTATGAGTGCACATATTTTCAATCAACATTTTATTGATGAAATCAAGTTGTCGGAGTAATGTGTCTTTTGTAAAAAAAACTTTGATCATTTATTGATTAAATGTAAAAATGCCTATATAACTTTAAGAACCCCAGAAAAAAAGAATAATGATATTTGTCATCATTGGTTACAAAATTATTCTAAATCAATTAAAGAATTTAGGAGTAGAAGAATAGAGTAGTGTAGAGTATGCAATTAAAATGCTAAGGAAAATGTTAGTTTTGTATTATTGGACTGAAAGGTAAACGACAATAGAATTGTATAATATGGAAATTTGTTTAATATGTCATAAACTTTTGGTACGTTCTCACAATTATGTTGGCTTGTAAATTTACAAGATTGATGTATTTTAAATTGAATTATGTGGTTACTGAATAATCACCAGATTATACAATATGGAAGTGTGGTGTGGTGGGTAGCTCTAAATAAGGCCACTCATTTGTGAATGTTATGTAGCATACAAAGAATGGTCTGCATTAGCAATACAAGGGCATTCCGCACAACACCTACAAAGGCCCTGGAAGTCTTTTCGGCAGAATCATTGATTCTGCTACTCCTATTGATAATAGGTGAGGCGGCTATGACATTTTTAAAAATGAAGGATAATAGACAGAGGCAATTTACAGGGACACACACTGGCCACTTAGAAATAGCCGGATGTTGGAAAAAAAGCTATCAATTTTATGGTACCTTTCTCCATCACTTGATAAAAGCCTTACTATAGACATTAAGGTTAGGTACCTGTACTCTAACATAACAAATTGGGCACAGAGTTCAGTAGAAACTCAGAAGAACTACCTTCACTAATAGATGAAGGAAAGACTGAACTAGGTTAACGGGTGCAGGAGTCTATACAGAGAACCAATATATACAATTAAGCATACCATTAGGTAAACATGCTACAGTATTTGAAGCAGAGGTGTTTGTTATACTTTCTGCAGCCACCTGTCTAGAATTTATTAATTGCGAGAGTGCTGGAAGTGGCATTACTATCTATTCGGATAGTCAGTTGGCACTACAAGCATTGGAATTCCCTAAAGTGATCACCACACTAGTACAGGAGTGTAAACAGGCTTTGGAGACACTGGCCTGCTCTAAGAGAGTGGAACTAGTGTTGGTTCCTAATTACGAGGGAATTAAAGGCAATGAAAAGGCCTTGAATGAAAAATGATGCCTTCGCAAGGAAAGGAGCAGAATTTCCTATTGTAGGTCCAGAACCTGCAATAGGAATATCTAAGAAGCATCAGCGGAAAGAAGTCCTTGATTGGATTTGGAAAGAGCAAGTAAGTAGTGAAGGGAATGCACTGGGTTTAGACAAGCCAAACAGTTTATCAAAAGCCCTTGTCCCTCTAAAACTAAGTGGTTGCAGGACCTAACTAAAAAGGAAATTCAACTCATCATCGGAGTACTAACAGGCCACTGCAGACTTAAAAGACATTTAAAGATCTGTGGGATAGTAAACGATGAACTCTACAATCTGTGTAGAAACTGCTCTTCAATACATTACAGAATGTGACCGATTTGCGTCACTCAGATACAGACTTCTGTATGTAGACAGGATTCAACTACACGAAGCTTGTTTTTGGGTTTGGCAAAAAGCACCAATAGGCCCATTTGCTGGATTAAGTCCCCCCAACAGTACCAGTACCATTACTAAATAATCAATAATAATAATTTTTAACAATTTTAATAATTGATTTGTTATAAGATATCTTGAAAATGAGCCAATTGGCTCGAAACATTGTAATGACCTAAACAAATGAAAAATTTTAATGGTAATTCATTCCTTGATGACACCGTATATAATTACATTAAGTACCCTTGAAAATTATAGTGCTGAAAAGTAACTAAATATACATGGAGTAGACAATTATTTATAATGAGATTGAAAATAAAAAATCATAACTTTTAATGGTCGGGACTAATAATTTAAATTGTTTAGGTTTTATCCCCATAATAATTTAGAATCCACATGTCCTCTTATAAAAGTGATTCCTGCCACAGGAAAGTCAGTTCTTGTTAAGACTGGTTTTGTCATTGTTTGGAATGAGTCAATCATTATATTTTTGCTTTACTAAATATTCCATTTTCAATTTTATTTTAAATCAATAATTAATGATACAGCTTCATGTTTTGTGAATATTTAAGTAGGAATCAGATAATTGAAATATCTTAATGAAACAAGTTCTCCAGGAAGTCACCATAACACAAATATTTTTGTAAAATATTCAAATGTGTCAGCAAAAATTAAATTTTTTAATGGACTTGGAGGTGTTGTATACACACACACACACACATATATAATATTCACAAAACTAAACATTATCTTATTTTAAAAAATATTTTACAAAATAAATAATATAAATTAATAATGGAATAAATGAAAATAATGCATTCAATTTTTAATTATATTTATTTCAATTAAGAATTTAGTTCCACAAATAAACAAAATAATTATTTCAATTAATAATTCAAAGTTGGTTTCCAGATAGTCCAGAACCTATTTCTTTTTGATTACACGTTTAGGAGGTTGTGATTTATTGGACTTAACTTTACTGCATATAGGAATATGGCGGTCCGCAACACCGGCATTGAATTTCCTTCCACAGTGCTGACACTGCACATAATCTGATGTATCCATGGGTGGGGGAGGTGGAAGATCTCTAATGTTTCCACCCTTTGCTAAATGATCTTGAACTTGTTTTGCAGCACGAATAGTTGCTATGAACTCTTCATGCTTCTTTCGCCAATCTGCTTTTGGCTTTGAAACTTCCTTCAATTAAAAAAATAATTTTTAATTATAAAAAAAGTAATTAAAATAAATTGAATGTTTGTAGAGATTATTTTAAATTCAATAAAAAGAGATATTGCCCTGTATAATTTTTTATTTTCTCTTTGTGCTACGGGTTCCTGTCTTTAATCAGACCTTCATCCACTTTCCAAAAACTTTACAATTAAATACCCAATTTAATACACCATTAAATAAAAAAATGTATCACCTAAAACATCATTTTTCATTTTTTTTTCTTAATTTCTCATTTTCAAGAAAATCCATTCTTTTTCCTTTAGATAATGCATGTAAGAGTTTAGGATATTACTTTTATGTGGGTCCTATAAATATATGAACTCAGTCCTTAGTCCTGGAAACTATACTGTTTAAACTTGTATATGATCTAAGGAACACAATTTTATTGTCTGTTTTTAAAATACTACTAATTTTATATGTATCACGACCAATGTATGTAATAGCTCTAAAATCATTATTGTATTAAAAAGTCTTGGAGGCAGAGCATTCAACTTTTTTTCCTTAAGAAAAGCCTTAAGAATGCAAGCTTTCCGGAAGAATGGGAAACTGCAAAACTCATAATTCTGCCAAAGAAAGGAGTTAAGAGAGATTTAAATAATTACCGCCCATTAAGCCTACTCTCAGTTTTATATAAAATATTTTCTAAAATCCTACTTAGAAGAATAGAAGACAAATTGGATATAGAATTAGAAAAACATCAAGCCGGGTTTAGGAAGAATTACTCTACTGTAGACCATATATTTGTGACTAAAGAGTTAATTAAGAAAGCGAATGACTATAATTCTGTCAGTGAGCCTCCTTTTTCTGGATTACGAAAAAGCATTTGACTCCCTAAAAACCGATTCTATCATAAATATGTTGAAAAAGAGAAACATTAGTTCAAGAATATGCAAGATACTGGAAGATATGTATTCGAGATCCAATGCAGAATATAAATCAGGAAAAACAACAGTAAAAATAAAAATTAGAAAAGGTGTACGACAAGGTGATACCCTTTCTCCTAAAATATTTATATCAGTTCTCCATGATTTGATGCAAACTATGAATTGGCAGAACAAAGGAATGAAAATTTTTGGAGAGTGGCTGAACCATTTAGAGTTTGCTGATGATCAAGTCCTAATAGGTAAAAAAATAGAAGAAATTCTAACGATGGCAAACCAATTAATAAAGGCTGGAGAAAACATAGGACTGAAAATAAATTATAAAAAATGCAATTATATGTCAGTGAACGTTGAGGGAGATATAAAAATTGGCGAACATCATATAGAGAAAGTAGATACATTTCTATATCTTGGGCACCTTATCTCAATTAAAGGACAAAATGAAGAAATAATCAGGCGATGTACCCAGGGATGGCACGCACTCTTCAAATTTAAGGATATATATAGATCCTCGGTGAGCTCAGAGGTCAAGAGAAAACTTTGGGTGAGCACAGTACTTCCTGTCATGACATATGGTTGTGAAACATAGGCAATTGACCAGAAGACTTGCCACAAATTGAGGATAACCGTCAGAGGAATGGAGCGATATCTTCTGGGGATAACTCGAAGGGATAGAAAAACAAACAGATGGATCAGAGCTAAGATTGACCTTCCAGATATTGTGGAAAAAGTGCTCATCAGGAAGTGGACCTGGACCGGGCATGTAATCAGGAAGAATGAATTAACATGGACCAGGCAGTTTATGGATTGGTATCCAAGAGAGCACGTGAGGAACAGAGGACGCCCGCCGACAGACTGGGACGAAGAAGACTTGCAAGGGAGCAGCCTGGAAGAGAGTAGCATTAGAGAGGAAAGAATGGAAAAGGATGGGACAGGTTCATTACCTAGTGTGGTTACAAGAAAGTTAAGTACAAAAAAAAAAAAAAAAAAAAAATCGAACTAAAAACCTCAACTAAGTTGATTTTGTACATATAAGAGATTTTGTAATTTTTATCCATTGTTTTTTCATTGTTTGCACAAATAAAGGTTATTATTATTATTATTATTATTATTATTATTATTATTATTATTATTATTATTACTGCATGTAAGAGTTTAGGATATTACTTTCATGTGGGTCCTATAAATATATGAACTCAGACCTTAGTCCTGGAAACTATACTGTTTAAACTTGTATATGATCTAAGGAACACAATTTTATTGTCTGTTTTTAAAATACTACTAATTTTATATGTATCACGACCTATGTATGTAATAGCTCTAAAATCATTATTGTATTAAAAAGTCTTGTAGGCTGAGCATTCAGTTTTTCTAAAAAATTTTTCAAGATTTCAGTAGGAAAAATTATAGATTTTTCTTTATTAATTTTCTGGAGGGATAAAGGAATTTTCTGTATTCTATTTACAAGCCAATAGAAAGTGCTGAATGTTTGTGATCTAGGGTATCTCGAGTCAAATGGTATTATTATGTCAGTAGTGGATGGTTTTCTGTATATGACAAAAGTTGATGCATTATTTTCAATTGAAATGGTAGAGTCGAGGAAGTTAATTTTATTTAAACCTATTTCTAATGTGGATTTCATATTGGGTTGTATACTATTAATATCTGTAACGATTTTCATATCTGGGCCAGAGCCTAACATACATTTTAAAATATTTCCCTTGAGAACGTTGTTTTTTCTAAATTGTCCATAAACAGCTCAGCACTCAGTGGGGATAAGGAACAGCTCATCAGCGAAGGGTTCATTACATAAAATTTCTCATTAAATTAAAAGAAATTTTGTTTAAAACACAATGAAAGGAGGAGTAGCGTGTCTTCACATAGTTATTTTGGAGCTACAATACGTTGTCGCATCCAGGCCTCCTCAACCAGTAACATCCAGAAGTTTCTGATCTGCTGCCATCCAGTTGTGGACTCCCAAACTCCTCTGATCCTCAGCAACGCAGTCAACACATCGGACTACTTTCCTCCAGCCATGGACTATCTCCATCAGTAATCTTACAGGAGTTTCCTGTTCCTCCATCTTGGCCACATGTTCAGCCCATTTAGACGATATTGTTTGATAAGACTAACAACCTCAGGTTCACCAAAGAGGTTGTAGACCTCTTCATTTGTTCTTCCTCTCCACTCTTCCCAAACTAACAATGGTCCAAATATCTTTTGGAAGAGCTTTCACTCAAATGTGGCCCAACTTCTGATACGTATCCTTTGCCAATGTACATGTCTCCACTCCATATGTAAGGACAGTGCTAATCAGAGTTTTGTACAGAGAAATTTTTGTTTTTCTGGTCATTAACCTACTTGATAGATGTTGCCTCAATCCAAAGTAACATCTGTTCACGGGTAATATCCTTCTTTTGATCTCTGATTCTATGGCATTATCACATGTGACCGCAAGGCATATAAATTCAGAAACCCACTTGAAGAGACAATTTCCAAATCCCATCTTTTCCACAGGATGTCTTGGGTGGTGTTCAGTGATCAATTACTTGGTCTTCATTTAAAACACAATGGAAAGAGGGAAATCATGTCTTTAGATAGAAATGGATTAACTTTACATTCATTTAATAACAATTCATACAGTTTTTCACATTCTAATAAAAGAATGCTGGTAAGCAAATTTATAACGTCAAAGCTAACCAGAATACATGAGTCCAAGATTGGGACTGAGAAAATCCCTTTATTCCACCAGAAAATTAATAAAGAAAACTCTATGATTTTTCAAATTGAAAAAAAAATAATGGGTATCCTTCTGAAATCATTAAAAAGTATTTTAAAAAACTTAATGGAAAAAATTTGCATGATCACCTGCAAGGTCCATCATAAGTTAGGTGATTACCTGGTTTTTATTTAATAATGTATTAAATTGAGTATTTAATTGTTAAGTTTTGTACTAATTTCTATTATTGTCACAGATTGTACTTAAATTTTTGTTTTTTTATTGTTGTTGTTAACTTTATTATTTTATGTTAATTAACTAGCCTGATAAAAGTACGATTAAAGAATAAAACTGGTAGCTCAAAGAGATAACAAAAAATTATACAGGACAGCATCTCTTTTTATGGAATTTAGATTTCATCCCTGTAACATGAGCCTCACGATTCAATAGAGATTATTGTTACAATTCTGACAGAAGAAAAAGTTACAAGAACTAATCTCCTTTTTTATATTACCTAAAGTAAATAGTAAGCTATTAAAAACTAATTTCATATAAATATTTTCTATTTTTAAAAATAATTAGAAACATACTTTGGAATTATTATATAAAAATAAAAATAAATGAAATATTAATGATTTTTTGTTTATTTGAACCGATAAAAGATCAATGAATTTATTAAATATTACGATAATGAAGGTAGCTTCATATTAAGTAATGAATGACTGTAAATTATACTGTACAATCTATATTTTATTTCAACCTTTTTTTTTTTTGTATCATCACATAGTACCATAGTAGTTTCCGTCATCATGCTCTCATAGCTAAAGGGAATTTTATGAATGTTTTTTATTTCCAGTAAGAATGAAAAACCAAATTCTTTTAGCCACAGCCAACTCATCATGAGATAATATAAAAATCAAATAAAACGTCTTATAATTAAATAATCATTGTCAATATTAACTATTATAAATAATAAAATGTCTGTGATACTTTAAAAGTTAACACTAATACAAATTAAAGATTCAATTTAATAATAATGAAAATGAAATGAAGCTCATTAAGTGATATGTATGATATAAAAATAGAACATTTAATGATTGTCTATACATTAAAAATAATGAAAAGATAATAAAATTAATTTCTTAGAATCTACATAAAATACTATTATAAAATAAAACAGCATTTCTTAATACTAATTGAAATAATAATAATAAATTTTCAATTTTAAAATACTTACAGCTCTAGCTGGTTTTGTTTGAGAAGTCCCTTTCTTCAAATATGGCTCAGCTTCTGTGCCTGCAAGCCTGTGCTTGACAGGGTCGAAGACTTTTCTTTTTTTAGTGGTTGCTTTTTTACAAATGCCTTCATGAACTTTGAGTCTATCTTTTAAGAATGATCGACCGCAAATTGAGCACTCAGCCATATCAGGGTCTAAATTTTTTGTTGGAGTTGATGATATTGGTGTTTGACGTGGTGTGCTAGGCTTAGATAATGCCGAGACTCTTTCAACATTTTCTTTCTGAAGAGTGGCATCTTTGTGAGTAGTAGACTGTAATTTAAATTATTGTTATTAATTACTTTTGAAATTTATAAACACAGATCTCAGTATTAAAAGAAATATATAATATAAAAATGTATAGTAAAAAAAAAGTGAAATGTGTCATTGATGGATGCTATCAGCTTTGTAAAGTGATCCAATATATATATATATATATATATATATTCTTATTAATTTCAGAATAAAATAAATCAACTTAAATTGAAACCATTCCAACAGGTTTAACAATAATGATACAACAACCTTATATTCTTTTTATGCTCTTGAAAAATTATTATTAAACAATTCTGCAAACTGCCTAAAATTGAATCAGTTTGATGTATTATTAAACTTCTATCACTAATCCTTATCAAGTTCTCTTCCTCGATATTTACAAATCTTATTGAACCTATCTGGAATAAAAGTATTTCATTGTGTAGATATAGATAAAATGCATGCAAACTTTTACATTTTTCACCCATGTTATATCTATGGGTCCAATTAACTTTTTCACCTTACTCTGAATTCGGCAAACCTGTCGTTAACACTTTTGGGATGCTATGCATCAATCCCTAATTCAAGAATTTTTTTATATATATTTGGAATGTTCCAGATCACCTCTATGGTAGAGGTTAAAATGTGCGCTACATCACCTCAGCCTGTCATAAAAGGGGAACAAAGAAGACAGAAACCTGATAATATGGGGCCTATTGCATTAGGCCAATCACCCATGCAAGGGAATACCTTGACTAGATTCAAAGAAATAAAAATGAATACAGAAACAGACGAGGGAAACAACCTGGAGTAGAAAAATATTTAAGAATTGGTACATGGAGTATTGAGACACTGACAGAAAAGGTGGAAATTGAACTGGAAATGAACATCCACAGGACAGGCAAGGATAAGAAGAAAGGTACTGAAAAGATGTGCTAGGATAATCAGTACATGCTATTGTATATCAGAGCAACTACAGAAGAATTCACTAAAGAGAACATTGGGATTGTTATGTATTGGATTGTCTGGAAAATAATGCAGGATTTTGGTTTAAAAAGAAAGATTTACAACTGTTTTGTTTAAGATGCATGACGGAATGTTGAGACCACCAGTCCTGAACGTACCGGACATCCCTCCGTTACCTCAAGAAACTTTGGGGGCAGCACATTCGAACACGCTGGAGTTGATGAAGAATAGGGTGGTGACTTCCCAAGACCTGAGGAAGGCGATATCAGAACTAGATCGCTTCACGGATCGTCGAGGGAATCTTAGGAGGAATCTATAACCTCGGAGACTGAGGAGGAGTTGGAACAACCCGAAGGCCAAGAAGGCGAGGGCAACAGAGCTGGAAGAAGAAGCAGATGGTTGCGAGCAGAAGAGAGAATTTGAGGTGAGTATCGGCAGGGGGGTGACCGCATGCTAGTCAGTAATAGCATGTTTTCATGAAAACTATTGTAATTAAGTTCCAAGTTAATATTAAATGTTAAACTTATATTTATTCAAGTTCTTAAAAAAAGTTCCGAATGAAAAATAAACAGTAATTGGGCTTAGATTAGAGTTGTAATTTGCCTTAAATGAATTATACATGATTGTAACGTGTCGTTTGTTTGCGTAGCTATCAATAAAAAAGTCATTTTTAGATCAACTTTTTAACGAAATTGACTTACTTATTCCTTGACGCTATAATCCGCGTGGAACCTTGGCCTTCTCACAATACGTTGCCACTCATCTTGGTCCAATGCGACAGTCCTCCACCACCTGACACTAAGCTGTCTCAAATCCAGTTCAACTTGCTCCAGCCAACAGAGTGGTGACCTTCCTCTCCTTGCTCCTACTGGTCACCCAAATAATATTTTCCTCGGCACTCAGTATGCTGCCATCCTTTCCACATGACCCAACAATCTTATGTCCTGCCTTAATGACACTAATGAGATCTGTGTCCCTGTAGAGTTGTCGCAACTCCCGGTTGTATCGGGTCCTCCAAACACCTTCTTCAATACAAGTCCATAAATCCTCCTGTGTATCTTATGATCCCACACTCCAAGCGTCCTCTTATGTTTTGCTGAGATAAACCACATCTCACTTCCGTATGTGACTACCGGACGAATCATGGCTTCATAAATTGTCAATCTGGCATTCTTTGAAGGACTTTGAAACCTAAGTAGTTGCTGTATTACTGGTAACTCATGTTGGCCTCTCCTTAGTGTCAGCTCTTGACAATATTTTATATAAACATTGGTCTGATTTTTGGCAGAAAGTAGGAAACTTAAGATTTGTGTTTTTCAGTGTCATGTTTTTTGTTGAATTGGTAGCGATAAGAAAAAAAAATTAATTCAAGTAATTGAAAATTGCTCCTCAATAAACTAGACAAAATTTACTTCAAATGAAATTAGAGTTTGTCATTGTTAGAACCAGAGCTTGAAACGGAAAAAAATATCTTTTATTTTGAAAAATTTCATCATTACTGGAATTTTTATTGCCAATCGTTTTTCTGTTCTGTTTTCCTTTATAACTTTTCAAGTAAAGGTTTCACAGAATTTTTATTTTTAAGAAACTATTATTATGTAAAATTAAAAAAAAAATGCGCTGTACCAAGTGGAGGAATGTTTATCAAAGAACACAGTTATCAAAGAAATTTACAATTATATAGTAGAAATCAAGCTTTTTTAGAAATTAGCAATTTTTGCTAAGAGTGGATCACGTTTATGTTCTCAGAAATATTTAATTACCACAAGGGCTAGTAGCTGCGCTCTACTAGTAGGGATTAACAAAAACTTAATAGGATTGTGTGAAGTTAGGAAAAGAGGAAATGGACACCTAACATAGCCAGATGGGTACAATCTGATATATTCCAGTGTCAGTGAGAGAGAAAGAGCAAGGGAAGGAGTTGCTTTTGTGATGGGAGACGAATGATACAAGAGAATCGAGTCATGGGAAGTAGTCTCACCAAGAATAATCACAATAGACATAGAATTATCAGTCGGCAAAGTTACAGTGATACAAGCGTATGCTCCAGTTGAGGATGCACCAGTCTTTAACAAGGACCAGTTCTATGAAGATTTGCAAAGGACAGTAGATAATGCAAGAACCAAAAACAGAATGATACTGATATGCGGAGATTTGAATGCTAGAACAGGAAATGATAAAGAAAATGCGCATGGAGCGATAGGACCCTGGGGAGGTGAAAACGTACAAAATAGTAATGGCCAACAACTCATAGAATTCCGTATAGAAAATAATTTGATTATAGGAAACTCGTGGTTTAATCATAAAACAATACATAAGATCACTTTCGAGAATAGAGGAGCACAGGGTATGAGAAGAAGTGTCATTGACTATTTCATCATGGAACGAGACCTCAGGAGGTACATCACAGATATTAAAGTCATAATGGGCGCAGAACTTAATAAATACCACAAGCTACTAGTTGCTGATATTAAAGCTATCAAGCCAAGGAAGAGGACTAGCAAAGTATTTAATAGAATCGATGTTAAAATGTTAAAAATTGAAACCAAACAAGAAGAGTACAGAACAATGCTGGAGAGCTGTCTTCAGTTAATAAATGGAGATAGTGAATTGGATACTCTTTGGAAAGAAATCAAGAATCGCATCATTGATACAGCTAGTGAAGTATGTGGTATTAAGAAAATGAGGCCGTCTACCAAGAAAACAAAATGGTGGGACGATGAGGTGAAAAGAGCAGTAAAGCTCAAGAAGGATGCCTGGAAAACATACTGTAGAACAAAACTACCTATCCACTGGGAAGAATATGTTTAGTACAGAAATGAGGCCAAAAGAATAATTAAATCAGCCAAGACGAGGACCTGGGAGCAGTTCGGTCAGGAGCTAGAACAGAATTATAGAGAGAATATAAGGAGATTCTGGCATATTGCAAAAGCTCTGAAAGCCAAAAAGTCAAAACCGGTCAGAATTATAAAAGATGCAAATGGCAAGTTGGTGACTGAAGGAAAAGAGGTATTAGAAGTTTGGAGACAGTTCTTCCAGGAAAAATTTAGTATGGAAGAACACCGATGCCATAATCACAGAGACTGCAGAAGGAGAGTGATGGTGAAGGAGGTTTACCCGGAAGACTTGGATGACGCAATAGGCAAAGATGAGGTGGAAACGGCAGTAGCCAGAATCAAAATGGGAAAAGCACCAGGACCAGATGAAATAGCTCTAGAATTAATTAAATATGGAGGCAACGAAATGATCAAGATCCTTCAAACAGTTTTCCAAAAGATTTGGGACCTCAAGCTGATACCACGAGAATGTGGGAACTATAGGCCAATATGCCTCTCGTCAATTGTGTACAAGATATACACAAGAATTCTTGAGCAGCGACTAAGGCATATAGTAGAGCAAGATCTACAGGAGGAGCAAGCCGCTTTTAGACCCGGCAGACAGACCCAAGACCACATATTCTCACTACAGGTGAATGTGGAAAAAGCATGGGATCGTGGAAAATTGGTTTATCTAGCATTTCTGGATCTTAGGGCCGCATTAGACTCAGTTCTGAGAAAAGAGATATGGGACTCACTAATTAGAAAAAGAGTACCTGCAAACTTGGTGAGTGCTATTAAATCAATATACCAAGACCCAAACGGTGTAATAAGGCTCAATGGACACATATCAGAACCTTTCCATTTTTATAAAGGAGTAAAGCAAGGGGATAGTCTTAGCCCTCTGCTTTTTATCCTTCTCATGGATGAAATTTGGAAAGTGTGTAAAGGAACAACCCTAAGGACTGTTGTGGGATACTGGAATTTGACACCAGTGCTGATTCAAGCTATGTTATATGCCGACGATATAATTTATATCGGACTCTTATAGCAGACTCACAAGAGGCTCTACAGACATCATTGGTCGAGTGGGAAGAAGAAGTGAAGCTGCGAGGGCTGCATATAAACCCGTCTAAGAGCAAAGTTATGTGGATTGGAAAAGATAATGCAGAACCTATGATGTTAAGTAATGGTGAACCCCTAGAGGTAACAAATGCTTACACGTATCTGGGGACAATCATTAATGAAGATAGTAAAATAGACCAGAAGGTACTAAATCGGGTGATGAAGGGCCAATGGGATATATTACCAGATAGCCAATACAATCATAGGAAAACGGGAAATAAGCAGAAAGGCCAAACTCACGATATATAAGGCGGTGTCCCTCCCAGTACTTCTTTATGGATCTGAAAACGGGACAACCCTCAATAAGCACTTAGGCAGGATCACAGCAGCGGAAATGAGATTCCTCCGAAGAATAGCTGGCAAAACTAAGAGAGACTGTATTAGAAATGACAGAATCCGTGAGTAATTGGAGGTGACATCAATCCGTGGCATCCTGGAAGAGAAACAGTTGAAATGGTTCGGGCACATCTACAGAATGGACGAAACCCAAAAGGCCAAGTGGTTTATGGAAGCTAGACCGGAAGGCAGACGACCTCGTGGCAGGCCGAGACACACTTACCATGATTATATTGAAAAATTGGGCACAGCAAGAGGACGCACTGGAGATGAGAAGACTAGCCAGGGACAGAGACCAGTGGGCAAGATGGGCTGCGACTGCAGCTCCATGCTTAACGGCAAAAAGGAGTTAGAGGAAGAAGAAATATTTGATAAAGTAGGAAATTTAAGATTTGTGTTTTTTACCTTAAAATTTTTCCTTAACATGTTTTTTGTTGAACTGGTATTGATAAAAAAAAAAAAATTAATTTAAGTAATTGAAAATTGTTCCACAGTAAACTAGACAAAATTTACTTCAAATGAAAGTAGAGTTTGTCATTGTTAGAACCAGAGCTTGAAACGGAAAAAAAATATTTTATTTTTAAAAAGTTTCATTATCACAGGAATTTTTATTGCCAATAGTTTTTCAGTTCTTTTGGAACTAGACTTTTGGAACTAACTTTTTCCTTTGTAACTTTTCAAATAAAGGTTTTACAGAAATTTTATTTTTAAAAAACTATTATTCAAAGTTCAGTCAATTTTGCTAAATAGCTTACAAAATACTAAAGGAATTTGAGACCACTGCAGCAGCTCTAGGTCTACAAATAAACAAGCAAAAGACAATGTACATGAAGAGCTCAACACATAGCCACATCAAGAGCGAACACTAAGGAGTTCCCAGTATGCAGGAAGCCGATGTTTTTATGCCATACAGCAACTACTTAGGTTTCAAAATCTCTCAAAGAATGCCAGATTGACAATTTATAAAGCCATGATTTGTCCTGTGGTCACATAGGGAAGTGAGAGGTGGGTTATGTCAGCAAAACATGAGAGGACTCTTGGAGTGTGGGATCGTAAGATACACAGGAGGATTTATGGGCCTGTATTGAAGAAGGTGTTTGGAGGAACCGATACAACCGGGAGTTGCGACAACTCTACAGGGACACAGATCTCATTAGTGTCATTAAGGCAGGACATAAGATGGTTGGGTCATGTGGAAAGGATGGCAGCATACTGAGTGCCGAGGAAAATATTATTTGGGTGACCAGTAGGAGCAAGGAGAGGAAGGTCACCACTCTGTTGGCTGGAGCAAGTTGAAGTGGATTTGAGACAACTTAGTGTCAGGTGGTGGAGGACTGTCGCATTGGACCGAGATGAGTGGCAACGTATTGTGAGAAGGCCAAGATTCCACGCGGATTATAGCGTCAAGGAATAAGTAAGTCAATTGCGCTAAAAAGTTGATCTAAAAATGACTTTTATTGATAGCTATTCAAACAAAAAACACATTACAATCATGTGTAATTCATTTAAGACAAATTACAACTCTAATCTAAGCCGAATTACCGTTTATTTTTCATTTAACAGAACTTTTTTTAAGAACTTGAATAAATATAAGTTTAACATTTAATATTAACTTGGAACTTAATTACAAAAGTTTTCATGAAAACATGCTATTACTGACTAGCATGCGGTCACCCCCCTGCCGATACTCACCTCAAATTCTCTCTTCTGCTCGCAACCATCTGCTTCTTCTTCCAGCTCTGTTACCCTCGCCTTCTCGGCCTTCGGGTTGGGCCAACTCCTCTTCAGTGTCCGAGGTTATAGATTCCTCCGAAGATTCCCTCGACTATCCACGAAGCGCTTGAGGACTGATATCGCCTTCCTCAGGTCTTGGGAAGTTGCCACCCTAATCTTCATCAACTCCAGCGCGTTCGAATGTGCTGCCGCCAAAGTTTCTTGAGGTATTGGAGGGATGTCTGGTACATTCAGGACTGGTGGTCTCAACACTCTGTCATGCATCTTAAACAAAACAGTTGTAAATTTCTCTTTTTAAACCAAAATCTTACATTATTTTCCAGACAATCCAATACATAACGATTCCAATGTCCTTTTTAGTGAATTCTTCTGTAGTTGCTTTTGCTAAAAACCACATTTTCATAATTACTTTTAATGCCAAATATTTAAATAATAATTATTTTTAGTATAAGTTTATTATAAATTAAAAGTATATTTATAGAATTATGTTTATTATTATATATAATACATCCCACATCATCACAAAAAATTAAAGCTTTGCAATAATTTATTGTAGGCATTTTTGCTGAAAACAATAATATATAAAATGTAAAATGTTATGGAAAATAAAAAACAAAAATAAACTGTACCTAGTGGTGGAACACAGTTATCAAAGAAATTTATAATTATATAGTAGAAATCAAGCTCGTTTTTGCTAAGAGTGGATCAAATTGATGCTCTCAGAAGCACTTGGTAAACATAACGGCATAGATAACTAGAGGAATTATTGCAGAGCATTTGGCAGTAATTAAGTAACCTACCAAAACTTAAACACTTTTGATGCAGATGGTCCTCCTGGAACAATGTTTCATTCTTTCCACATTTATATATGGGCCTTTGAAAAGGATTCTCTGTGTTCCCTATCTCTTCCTATTTCAGAGTACCTAGTGAGGATAGATTTTTTTAACTCCCGTCAATGACAATTGCTTTCAGTGCTCCATTAGTTTTAAAGCGGTATATTTAGTTTTCAAACCAGCCGTCTCAATTGTTTTGAGAATTTTAACATTTTTTAAGAAAATGTGCACTCTTAAGTGAGGTATTTTCATAAACTAAAGCCCATAGTAGAAGTGTTAAAGGAATATTATGGATAAATGGCAAAGATTATTAAAATATGTTATACACTAACAGTAATTATTATTAAAACTACTTTGCGAATTAAGTAAATCTAAATTAGAGTGTAGATTATTTATTATGTTTAGGAAAGTATGGGAGTAAACTTTTTAGGCAATATATAAATAGAGCTGATATATGGTCATCAATCATGAAATATAAAAAATAGGACCAATTATACTTCAGTATTTGGATGACATGATTACACTATTCAAATAAAAGAGTAAATCTTTCTAGTTGGTTTTTACAGATAACAGAGAACTTAAATCAAATTTTCTGAACTAATAATAAAAAACCTATATTCTATGTACATAACCCAGAAGTCAGACTTATATTTTGCATTACAAAATTATACATTAATAATAGCAATTTAGTTCATACCGATTTTTCCCTTTTATTGATGACATTTGATCTCAATCCAGGGGTAGCCGGTTTTATTTTTGGCGAGAAACTTCTTTCTGGAGTCTGAACCTAAAAATATTGAATAATTAATAAAATTACCTCAACTCATAGTAAATATGGATCAATAAATTCTAAAAATCTAATTATCATGCCCTATAAAACTAAACTTTACCATTGATAATAATAAGGCAAACAGGGTACTTAATGAAATTAGATTTACTTTATATCTGTATTGCTACAACCTGAAGTGGCTACTAGATTTTTTCATGAGCTAAGAAGTTGTGAGCTCCGTTTGGGGACCTCGGCTAGGATCTGAAGAGGGGCCCCTTATCAGTAGAATATAAATATATATAAGTGGTTTAAATTAATATTATTTTATAGGGGGCAAAACATACCATGGTACTAGATAAATTCAAAACAATGTTCTTCGGGCCCTCAGAGGGGGCCTTCAATTATTCTATGGCGATAAGTACAAAACATTTATGTTGAAGGCCCATCGAAGGAGCCCAAAAAATTTGCAGAAATAAAAGAATACAAAACAATTATTTTTAGGACCAAACATACAACGATACAAAATAACTACATAAATACAAAAACCTTATCTTCGAGCCCTCAGTGAGGGCCGCCATCATTCTATGGCAATAAAAAAGAACAAAATATTTACGTAGTGGACACATCAAAGGGGCTCCAAACATTTGCGGAAATAAACGAATAAAAAACAACTATTTTTGGAGCCAAACATACAACGGTACTATATAAATACAAAATAACGGTATTCAGGGTTCTAAAAGAGGGCCCTCCCAATCATTCTACGGTGATAAAAAAATACAAAACGTTTATATTGAGGCCCTATTGGGGGCCTAAATAAACGAATACAAAACAATTATTTTTGGAGCAAAACAAACCATGATAATAGTTAAATATAAAACAATGATTTTTTTGGGTCCTCTCCTAGCTTGGGGCCTTTGGCGATCGCCCGACTAGCCGACCTGACCAGACTGGGCCTGCATCCATATTGTGCAAACTGTATCCAGTTTCTAACACTGGGTAGGCTTCAGGATTTATTAATAACTATGTGAACCCGCTTTTATTGCGCCCTGCCATCACACCTTTCTTTATTATTTTTATACCTTTTTTTTTCCAATTGTTCCCATATTCTGCCCAAATATTCTCATATTCTGATAAGTTATTTTTCAATTATAATTTAACAAATGTCTCACTAACTATAAAGTTCATAAATCCCAATTAGATATAAAAATTCAGAACCAATTCACCTAAACTTATATAAATAAATTGTAGCATGGTTTTCTTTATTTATGGGTCAATATTTTTATTTATCTCCAAAAATTATTTAATATGATTTTATCAGAGTAAAAATTTATGTTGATTTTACAAATGAGTAAAAAGGAAGTTAGATGCAATTGACTGTCACAGACAAATCAGAAGCCAATGTTACCAAATGTCATCTCACAGAGGAATCCTGAATTAGATGTAGCTTACCTCAAGATCAAGGTATAAAGCATAGGCACAGACTTTCCATTCTGATTGGGGAGGGGAAAGGGAGGAGAGCGATGGAACTCCATTTTACAAGTTTAAAAATAGAACCTTTGATTATTAATTTACGCCACAACACTATCCACAATAATTTGTGACAGCTGAATCTGGTCCATGGAGAAATAGTATCTACTAAAATTTATATATTTGTATTTATCAGAATCAAAACAATTTGGTCAAAATAGATTTCCTATTTTGAGAATTTTAATATGAATATTCTTGTGATGAGTAACCTAAAATAACTTAATTAATAATATTTTAACCAATATCTAGAATTATGTTTCAACATATTCAATCTTCAACAAATAACCATGCCCTTCCATCAAAATGCACTTGGTGAAATAATGTAGATATTACATTTGATAATGCTTATTTTTAACAATGGAAGTTTTAGACACTTGAAAAATATGAACCTAATATAATTTGTAAAAATCATAAATTTTCATTGATATTTCTTATTGCTAAAACAAAAATATTCAAACTAATAGTATATATACTTACTTTTCTAGCAGACAAACTCATTTTCCTTAATTCTTCTGTTGGAGGTGTTGATGGTTTAATAGTGCTTTTAGGCTGTGGGATTTTTGACTTCAGTTTTGGGTCCACTTTTTTTGTGGTGGACGTTTCATTGCCATGTGATTGCATTGTGTTTGCACCAAGATTTGGTAATCTAACAGGAATGCTAAATAACTCTACTTTTTCACCAGAGTTACTGTAATAATCTGGCAAATTGCTAAGAGATTTTGTTAATGATATTTGATCCTGGGTCCTATGTGGTTTTGTTTTTTGTTTAATAGGCTCCAAAGGATTGCTCCTATCCCAACCTTTTCCTCTCCTTTCTAAGAAAAGCTGTCTAACTTTTCCTCTATTAAAGTTAGTTGCTATGAGAGGATCCTGTTCATTTATTAAAAACTCCGTAGACAAAGGTTTTTTTGAATTCGCCTGCCATAAACACACCATTTTTATAACTTAGTAAAAATAAAACATAACATATATTTCACATAAAACAAGGTTATATATGTGTGTGTAATAATAGGTAGTTTATTTGCAAGAAGTGAACAAGAAAAAAAAATAAACATTACATAAAAAAAATAACTATAGATACGTACTTAGATAAAAATCAATTTTCTAATGAGTGAGAAATAATCAAGTATTTATTTTTTAAATTTTTATTCCAATGCTAGAAAAAACTATTTCCATAAAACATAAATAAATAAATATCAAATGAATTTAAAATTAGAATATGTCGTAAATAATTGAGATTAAAAATGCAATATCACAGGCATGTACAATTTCATTTATATCAGTGTCAAAACAGTAATCAATTTTTATTTTTATTAGGATAATAAGAGGTTAATGAATTGCAAAACTATATCCTTAAAGCTTACTGCACAGTCGTCATAATTACTTTTATCTTAGAGTACAGGCTCAATTAATGGCAGATTATAGTAATTTCATTTTATATATTGTGGGTAAATAATTATATTGTTTAGTTTTGTTGCATTTGATTTACTTTTTCGAGAATATTTATATATTTATAGAGGAAACCTATTTTTTGTTTGATTAAATAACATTTGATTTTTGCAATTCCTTGCAAATCAATGAGACATTGACCCACATAAAAAAAACAGTCAGCGAGTGTGACGTTGCTCCTTGTACTTTTTATAAGGAGTGTGAAGCCAGGTAAGGATTTAGCATTTCATGAGTACAAAAGCTTACTCAGCTTTTAAAACAGAGTTAGTTTAAAATACTCTCAAACAAATTATTACCAAACTTTACTCAATGTATAAAGTTTGATTAAAATTTATTGGAAAACTGAGGCACTAGGAAGTGATGTAGTAAAAAAAAAAAAAAATTAAGGCTTTCATTAATATAATTATTCTCTATAGTAAAGGGGAAAGAGATCTAGATCAGAAAAAAAGTAGGAGAGAAGATCTTGAAGCATTGTGCGCCTGGGCTCAAAAGAGTATAGAATCACCCTTTTTAGTTATAACTCAGTTTCGCATAACTTTTAAAAATTTTCTAGTGAGTGAGAATCTACAACCGTGACACTGTTAAAAAAGGTGTGTCACGTGACTTGCATAGATGAATATTTTTTCTTTATTAGAATATTGAGGTTATTCCTCATTTTTTCTCAGTAGTCCTAGTTTTAGAGCCACTTCATTACAATAGTTTACTGTGTACAGCTTAATATGGTAATACATCTGAATTCTGATAGTATTTGGGAGTAAGAACTGAGCATTTCACTTCTTTTTTTTTTGTTCATATAATTACTGTTTTGCTAAACAATGAATAATAAGAATGTTTCCAAAATGATAGATCATGAAAAAAAATTATTTATGTATAATGTTGTGATTTAGCACAACACTTTTGACATGCCTGGAAGTTGCATTTGGAAAACGTCAATTGTAAGCAGTCCTTGTAACTGTTATAATTAATGAATTATAAATTTCATTGCCTGTGAGGAGGCCTATCGCTTCACATCAAGAGGACTATTATTATTAATCAGACTAGCAATAGCCAATCTAGAATATCATTGATTTACTATAATCCTAAGTTAAAACAGGAGCCTTGATACAAAGAACCGGACCTTTTGTTTTATATTTTTCTACTTCCCTTCCCTTGCCTTTTAGGATATACAGGGGTTTCCCAGGCCAGGGATAAGGGTGAAGGTCTAATACCAGACTTAAAAGCCCCCTTGGCACCAGGACACGAACTCGGTACTATTTTAATCACTTTCTATCCGGGTTGCCATACAATGCATGGTGCTGTGCACAGGCGTTAGGCCACTCTGCCACCCTACCCCAAACTAAGTGATTGTTATTAAGTATGAACATGGTACATAATTAATGTAACCTGCAGTTTTTTGCAAAAAAAAAATTAAGGCTTCATTAATATAATTATTCTCTATACTAAAGGGGAAAGAGATCTAGATCAGAAAAAAAGTAGGAGAGAGGATCTTGAAGCATTGTGCGCCTGGGCTCAAAAGAGTATAGAATCACCCTTTTTTTTTCTAGTGAGTGAGAATCTACAACAGTGACACTCTTAAAAAAGATGCGTCAGGTGACTTGCATAGATCAATATTTTTTCTTGAGTTAAAGTAAAGCAGTTATTAAATTAACATTTCTTGTGAAATAAATCTGTTCACAGTCTCCTTATGATAACATTATACTATATATTTGGGATTTTATACAGTTTTATTAAATTAAATCAGTCTGTTAAAGAATAAAAAGCTATTATTTCCAAGAAACAGTTTCTGATAAAATAATGATTGCTATAAAGAAAAAATAATACATAGTTTATGAATAATGAATGAAACATGAAGATAGAAAGTAGAGAGGACTGAGTTTCCCTCTTTGGACATTCAAAGAGAATTAATTGAGAATGCTACTAAGATCTTTTCAACTCTTTCTAATTGGAGGAAAAACAATGGACCAATGTTTAGCACCTTTCTGAAGTCTATTTAGGATTCCATTTCTTTAGTTTACTCATTGGAATTGGACCTTGTGATGTAGGATAACAAGTTATAATTAGAGAGGAGAAAAACAAATTAGAAATCATTTAATAAAACTGAGTAAACAGTATCTCAGGATATGAAGGGATTGGATTGGTCAAATTAATCCATCAGAGCATGTTTATTAAACTCAAGAAAATAGACAGTTCAGCATTGAGAGTGCTGAAATAGACCAGTTAAGTTGACAAATGTATAAAAAATCAGTAATGCTAAACATAAATTAATTAAAACATAGTAATAAATGTTATAATTGGAAAAATTCAAACCACAAAGTCTTATAGATAGATAGATAGAAAAATAATTTTATTCTGGGACACAGTCCCTTGAGAATAACAAAATAGAACAAAATTAAAAGATCACATCTGGCCAAAATAAAATCAATCGAAAAAAAGAAATAATGTAAAAAAAATATAAGGTAAACATTCTATATAAAAAAAAACGAAACTATATACAAAACAATTATTACTATTACAAGGCACTTAAAGCTATTTGCACTAGTATACACTTTTAAGAAAATAATAAAGAATTAAAAAAATAAAAATGTATCAATGAATCAATCAATGAATTTGTATGTATCAAATTCTCTATTAAAATCAGCTCGAATGGTTAGCAACTATCTGACTGTTCTTGGGATAGGAATTGGAATAGGAGGATTTTGAATTTGGATATGGATGGGGAATGTCGAATTTTGATAGGGAGGGAATTCCAGAAATTGACAGAGCGAACAACAAAGGAATTTTGGAATGAGGCAGATCTGTGAGAAGGCATGTAAAGATTAGAAGGTCGAGATCTTGTGGACAGGGAATGGACTGAGGATTTGAACTGGAGAAGATTGTAGGCGTAAGAAGGACGATGACTGTTGATGATTTGGTAGAGGAACGTACCTAGGAAATATTGTCTTCGGAAGGAGGGGAAAAGCCACTTTAACTCAGCATAGTGGTGAGAAACATGGGAGTATCTTGGGGCCCCGATCACAAATCTTACACAGCTGTTCATTAGTCTTTTCAGTCTATCACGGAGCTCCACAGAGAGGCCATCATACACCACACAGCTATAGTCAAAGTGGGGGAAAATGAGAGAGGAAACTAGGAGTCTACGCGTATGTTGAGGTAGGAGATGGCGGAAGCGATGGAATAGTTTGAGGGTGGAAATTGTCCGTCGAGAGATATGAGAAATATGGTGATTCCAAAGGAGGTTTTGATCAATGAAAAATCCTAAGTTTTTAACAGAGGAGTAGAAGGAGATTGGCTGGTCATTAAGGTGAAGGATGGGAAAGTCTGGATGGGATCTAAGAAGGGGCTTGGAAGCAATGACAATGGCCTGAGTTTTGGCGGCATTTAACCTTAATCCATTTACATTTGCCCAGGCACTGATTCGATCTAGGTCTTCTTGGATCTTGGCAAATGCCCCCAGTAACTCAGGTGGGGAAAATGATAGGTAGATCTGTGAATCGTCTGCATAAAGGTGATGGGAACAATGGAGAATTGATTTAGGTAGGTCGTTAATGTAGGAGCTGAAAAGGAGAGGAGATATGCTTGAACCCTGGGCAACTCCAGAGGATAAAGAAAGGAAGGCAGATAGTGGTTGGTTGGGTATGGAGACTGTTTGGGTACGTTGTGAGAGGAAAGATTGAAACCAAGAGATGGAACTATTGGAGAAGGATAATAATTTCAGTTTGTTGAAAAGGATGGAATGGTTAATGGAATCAAAGGCTTTGGAGAAGTCGAGAAGGATAAGGATGGTTAACTTTTTATCATCTATTGCAGTTTGAATGTCGTTGGTGATTTTAATTAAGGCGGATTGTGTGGAGTAGCTGGGACGGAAACCAGATTGGAGAGGATCAAGTTGGTTGGACTTTTCAAGGAAGTTGGAGACTTGGGATTGCACCAATCTTTCTAGGGGTTTCGAGAGGTTGGAAAGAATTGAGATTGGGCGGAAATCTTCGGGTGAGGTCGGATTAGAATTTTTATTTAAAGGAAGGATATTTATTTCTTTGTCTACATTATATTTCAAAAATGTAGACAAAGAAATAACCCGCTGTGTTTTGCCAATTCAGGTATGATCAGGACAGAAGAAAACCACAAATCGAACATCATTCCATGACACCCTTAGTAATTCAGTAAATGATTGGGTGCTATGGCGTAATGTTCAATTTGCTGTTTTTTTTCTGTTCTGACGATGCCTGAATTTTTTTTTCTTTGCCTGCAGATTAGAGACATAGGGCTGTATGTTAGAATTTTTCCAACTATAATCAAACATTTATGTTCTGCCTCTTGAGGAGTTTGTTACTGGTTTATATTAAAATAGTAATAAATTCTTCTTTTTTTTTCTTTTTCTGGACAAAGGACAGATACTTACCAAATGAGCAAAAAAAAAAAAGAGAAAACCAGTAATAGAATCGTTAACTTTAGTTCAAACCATCCCAAATATCAAATAATAAATACTGCCAAAAACCTAATACACAAAGCAATAGAACTTACTGACAAACCTTTTATTCCAAAATAAAAACAGAAATATACAAAATACTTACTGAGAATTTTTACCCTGTAAACTAAATCAACAAACTTTGGTACAATCGATTACATACAACACTAAACCATAATAAGAAAACCAAAAAACAAGTAACACAAAAAACACATGAAAAAACATTACAATAAAGCAACCTGAACAACAATTCATCACCCAACTTTTTCAAAAAACAAATTCAACAAATGAGAACAATCAAGACATGTCACAAACAAATAAAATGGACTTTAACTCCTGCTAAAAAATGACATGCATACCTGAACTTACAAACAAAATTAAAGATGTGTTTACAAATTATGACATAACAGAAATCAAACTTGGGCAATACAATAATAAAAAACTGAGCAGGCACATCACCAACAAAAAAGATAAAATAGACTTAATAAACAAGAAAACTGTAATTTACAAATTAAATTATCCAATGTAATTGTTAAATTAAATTACCAAAAAACCGCTCCAAAATCTACATTGGAGAAACATCCAAACACTTAGGTACCAGAACACATTACCAACTGTAAAAATACAAAAAATATAAACACAACAGCTTTAGCACATCACAGCATAAAATTACAACATAAATTCAACTTCAATAAACCACAGATATTAGGCACAGAACCAAAAAACACAATAGAAAATTACTAGATGCACATCACAAAAAACAATAGAACAACAGTAAATTACAAAATAGACACCAAAACATTTGGGGACATATTATGCTGATATATTAAACAAAATTAAAATTTAGTAAAAATGAAATTGCAGCTACATAAAAAATAAACATTTAACAACAATAGTAAAAAATAAATAGTCATATGCAAAGGTCAACTGTATTCACCAAGGCAGACACTCAATAATTGGTCTAAAGGCATGATGATGCTCTGGATGTTATATACTATAATTTGTTATAACATGAATTAAGAACCTGACAATGGAGCACATTAGACTTAAGGACACTAAAATTTAATGTAACAACTCAATTCTAACATGTATTGTAACATGCATTATATTTAAGTAATTTTTAGCCATGAATCAACAAAGAAATATGGGATTGTAGTTCTGAAGATGGGAGTAAATATCCCGAAATGTAAATTTTGAAATACTAGAAATAAATCAATTGTTGTTTAATTGGAAGTTATTATTGCCAAAAACAGAGAATAGTAATAAAATAAAATATGTTAATACAAAAGTGGGAATAATAAAGACCCCTCCTCTAATCCTACATACAACAATTTATTGATGCTTTAAACGGCCTGAACAGTCAATAAATCTCTAGAGAAAGATGGGATTTCAGCTGAATTTTAGTGTGACAGTATTAAAAGACCTATGTAAGTTATATGCGGCCCTCTGTAAAATAGGCATACCATTAAAACATTTCCACCTAATTAGCATGATAATGGATGACATGGAATGTTAAGAGTACAATAAAATATTTTACGAGATTTGTTTCCACAAGGTTAAATTGTAGCAGAATGGTGGGCTTAATTTAGGTTTAGTAAAAGTCAGATGTTATTTTATGCCAATAGATGTTATTTGGCCAGTGTAGAAATCTTAAAAGCTCATCATCTTCCCACTCTACAAATGTTAGCAATATAGGACCTTCATCAGCCTCTCCTAACCTATGACTCCGAATTCTGGACTTTAAAGCTCAGAAGAAAAGGTTTTTCTTATTTTCGGAGGTAAAATACTTCACTGAATCCTTTAAAATATCTTAATAAAGGGTTGCTTAAAATATTTAAAAAAATAAAAGAAAGAAGCCTCAGAAATGGGTTCAATAAGAGAATAATAAATAAACTATTAATTGTTTTATTATTATTTTGTAATGTTAGATTGATTGTTTAATAAATATTAATTGTTTTAGTAGTATTGTTTAATAGCACTAATTATGTAATACAAATTAATTGTTTTAATAGTATTAATTTTTTTTAAAGTATTTTAATTCTTGAAATACTTAAAAAAGAAAAAAAGTCTCAGAGATGGGTTCAAATGAGAGAATATGATAGGCATATAAACTATTAATTGCTTTAATATAAATAATGCATTAGCATACACCCTAATATAACATTACAATGATACAAATAGTAGTCATTTAATAGTTTGATATACTGGAATGACAGTAAGGCTGAACACTACAGATAATTATGTATTTTCTAACTAGAACATTAAATAAAAAGAAAAATCACATGAATTAGTGCGATTCAAATAACTATACCAAATATCAAGAAAAAAAAATTGTTAGAATATATTAAAGGTCGCAACGATTTTTAAAACTGTATCAGCATTAAATGGAAATCAGAGAAACTAAAAATCATGTTTTTTAAAAACATATTCAGAACTGATAATAAAAATAATCTTTAATAAAGAAACAACTTGTTAAAAATATGAATCATTCATATAAAATAGGTTGAGGTTTTATAAAAACAAGAGGTTGATGGGCCATGGATGCTCTTCTTATCCTTCAACCCATTGGAAATGTTTAAAGTGGTTCCTAAATAATATTTTTATTTCCAATCACTTTAATTTTATAAAATTAACTTCAACAAGAAAATGGTTAAAGTATATCCTTTATACATATTGACCTTAACAAAAAATTACATTAGATTTTGTTTTGTTATCAAAACAATCATTCAACTTTTATACAATTAACTTTGGCAAGGAAATGATTTAATTATAGCCTTTATATTAATCTTTAGAATAAAAAAGTTAGACTAGATTTTATTTTGTTATTAAAAGCACATTCATTTATCTTTGATTAATGAGAAAATGTCATTAATGACAGAAATTGACGATATATTATGCTATAAGTTCCTAAACTAAACATTAAAGAAGTTTTAACAAATAATTACCACATTTATTTAACCTCCTACAATAATTAAACTCTTACCTACACTATTCCAAGTTCAAAATAACAGAAGGCTGATACTAAGTCATCAACATTCAATATCGCCTAACTTATAAATAAGTAATTGCCAAAGTGATAAAATTATGTTTGCCAATTCGAACATTTAAGTTTCATGACTAAACCAGAGATGGCGACACTACCGACTTGAGCTATGCACTCTACTCACTGCAAGCTTTTTGTAAGGCTCATTACACCTGTCTGAGCAAGTTAGGTATTCAACTTTTATTTAATTTTGCGAACTACATGAATTATTAATGACCTTAAACAGAAATAAAAACTTTTAAAATTCAAATTAATGATTGGTAAATACAAAACTTTCTTTACGAAGTAATTCATTGGCTTAATCGAATTTATCTTATAATGAAACAATTTTTCTGCATGACAACATTATATTATTAATCCATTGATACCGCCTTGAGATTACTTCATTTTTTAAGACTGACATTGCAATATTGACAACAAGCAGGATGAAATGTTAAAGTTGAAATATTTGTTATGGTAATTTTTTTATTGTGTGAGAAGGTAATACATTAGGCAGGATTGCAATATTTATGTTATTCAGTTCTGCATATGTTATTTATTACATTAGAACCGAACCAATTTCAGATTTGAATATGACTTTAAATTCGATTAACGTTATGACAACTAGTATAATTGCAGCGATCGTCTTACCTCTGCATGTTAATTTTTATAAGAAACAAATGTTCTGCATTTGTATCGCAATCGAGACGAGAAATCCATCCGCCAGCTAAGGAACTGGAATGTTACTTCTAAGGAGTCCGGAGACCGACTAAGCTTGTCTTAATATCACAAAGCAAGGTCTTCTTGCCCACACAGTCCTTTTACCTCCACACCTTCTGTTCGTTTATCGCAAAAATTATTATTTTATAATAATTTTAAATAATAATTATTTTACATTTTATTCCTCAAATGAATAACGAAATTCGATGTGAATATAATTACAAATTTTAAATACTAAATCAACGATTACGACGATAACAACTATGCGACTGTTTAGTTTGAACTCAGCTTACTTTTTCATTTGAATGATACGATTTTATGCTTAGTATATATTCGATATAAAGGACTTATTATATTAATAAATAATAAATATTTGGTTTAAATTTCTGTATGATTTTTATATAAAAAAAATACCAGTTTAATATCACCTATTTAATTTAAAGATTGGTGATCTATATTTATGTATACTGTAATGTCATTATTTAAATTATCTTAAATCTAAAAATTTCGAGCAAAACAACCGATAGAAATGATGAGGTCAACGTATTTGTTTATTTTTTCCCTTGTAGTTTCCTTAGCAATTCAGTGGAAGTATTTCAGCTGAGACGATCTCCGATATTTCATTATACTGCTGTGGATGCATTTATTGTACAATCAAAATAAATCGATGGGGATAACTTAGAAACTTATACCTAATTATTTTAAATATTTATGGGTTGTTACAATTGTTTGGTAGCCATTACATAGACTTTAAATGACCGTAAACAAGTGATAATTGGGCTTTAAACAACTAAATATATATTTATTTAATTAATCGTTTATAAAACCACCTGAGATTGGTATGTTTGTGTATTTGAATAACAAAACCGGACAGGGACAGTTATTAATTAACAATGATATAAGGAAACAAGATTTTCCACGAAAGACCTGTCAATGTTAAAATAAATAGAAATAATTTTAATAAAATTGTAATTCGAAGCATTAACGAAGAAAGACTTCTTTATACAAATCAGACGAGCTTTACCCCATGTTCTTATTGCCAAAGCGGCAAGAAAGGATCTTTCGAAGGTTTTAGTTCTGGACATTAAAAATATGTGATCTCGTTTTCTATAAGGGGACAGAAGGTTTTAACTGTAGATATAATAGAGTGCTGGCAGTTGATAGTTTTGTATAAGTAAGATATTTGGAAATATTCACGGCAGGTGAAGGGGAAAAGCCATGTCAGCTCCTCATATTAGCTAGCCGTATAGGCAAATGCACCTATGCTGATATGCTTCGTTTGAACTTTTACGTGCAAAAACTTAAAAAGTGTGTAATTTTTTAGTTATTCGCAAATAAAATTTCTTTTCTTTCATAACTTGTTTGCCTGAATTTTTTGGGGTGATTGAACTATTTTGTCCGCCTGAAGGAGAAGGAAGCCTTCGAAATTGGTGGCTCAATCTTTAGATTTGGTGAAGAATTAACGATGTTATGGCTTGCCGATCAAAAACACCATCGATAAATAATATAAACTCCTCCTGTCTCGATCATAGAGACCTCAAGTCGACGAAATGAGACATGTACCCAATGGCAGTACTACAATTAACGTCAGGTTGTGTGGATGCGAACCCCATGCCTTGCGTTATCTCGAAAATAGTACGTTTTTGGGCTTAAAAACGCAGGATCCGATAGTTTCGAGGGAACTATCCGGGTTATCCTGTACGCATCAAAATCCGGATAGTTACAAATTAGTTAAAAACCCGCATCGATCTACAGACCTACCACCGTTCCAGTATTGAAGCCTAGCAAAAAATTTGTATCGACTTTATTTATTTTAGAAAGAAAAGCAAAAGTGGAGAACACGATTCGCTAACCCCCCGTGAAATTCTAAATCCAACGGTACCCCATTCATGGTATTTGAGCATGACAGGAGCTTATATTTGGTACAAAACCGATTTCGAGCCTTACTGTAATAATATATGTGGGGATGGGGATGGGGGTGTGGGGATGAGAGAGTAGTGAATGGTCCCATTTTAAGAGCCTTTATAACAAATGTGTCTTTTTGAATTTAAGAGAATAAAAATCTGTCAGCTACTGGCGAATATAACATTATAAGGCTCTGGTAGCTGACACCCTTTAAATTTCTAATTCCTTCATCAAGCTAAGTTAAAAAAAAGATAAAACATAATCTAGAAACACTTGAAGAAAAAATAAAATAAAAAATTTGGAATAAGTCAAAGTAGTTAAAGAGAAAAAGCCAAACATAAGGTAAGGTGCCTTTACTGATAGATAATTGTTCCTGGGACACTATGTGGACCTTCCTAATTTGTCATTCATTATTACGGTTATGGTTTCCAATATGGTTCCGGTATGGTCCCATATTCTGACATGAATAAAGCAGAGTAGGCAAATATAATAAGAGAAAATATAGAAACCAAAAATTTATTAAATAGATTTCTGGGAGGTCCTGAAACCTTATTATTCCAATTTTTCGAGGATGATGTCAGGTATTGGTAAACTGCCAGCTACTTGTGCTTTCACTATATATTGCAGATACCTTTTCTTCATGCATTGTTCAGATATTTATAATATAAGTTTCTTATCATTGCATTTCATCAAGTGACTTGAAACAGTTGTACCGGATGTTATTAACTTTGATTTGTTAATCAACGGTTAGCAGAATTTTAGTTAAACCGACCTTTATATGCTTTAATACCATATTAAGTAACCAATGTTATCCAATCGACCTTGATACTTCGATTAACTCCTAAACCAATTGTTACCTTACACATGGCCACTTCCAACTACAAACAAATATTTGATTACTAGGAAGAATGCAATTGTGGCGCTTTTGTTTATATGCTTGAAATCAGGGATAAAAATGAGTATGATTTCGTTTGAAGAAAATTTTTCACGAGATGAATTATGATTACCTATCGAAAATTACCTTTAAAAAAATCCACAGAGTAAGAAATAATCAATAATTATTTATGATAAATCTGAATTTTTTTTTTAATTTTTATTATTGAAATTTACAACTGTATTAAATGATAAATGCAACAAGTAACATGACATGTACAACATGAAGAGAAACTACCCATTGGTAGCACTCCAATTATATTTCTATATTAGTAGGTACCGAGGCCATCTTCTTTTCAGACGCCTCGGAGGGTTATCAGGAATAGAAGAGGAAGCAAGGTTGGAAACAAGAGGTTCAGAAGTTTATTATGGAAGGATAGGTATCTGGATTGAGCTAAATCGAGAACGTATGGTACATTAAGGTCGTTATGGATTAATTTATTTGTGACAAAGTAGGGAGCATTGAGGATTTTTGTAGGGATTGGATACGAGAGAAATTTGATGGTTTAGTAGAGCCCCAAAGCTCGATCCCGTAAGTCCAAATAGGCCTTATTATAGTAATATATATGAGTCTTTTGTAAATAGTTGGAAGTTTAGAGCATTTGTCTAATAAGTAAGTGATGCAGTAGTCAAAAACGTCGGGCGGTTTCTAGTCGTTTAAGTCTGGTATGGGAGTTCCAAGTGAATCGTTTGTCAAGGTGGAGTCCTAGGTATAGGATTTGTTCAACAGGGCTAAGTGGGCTATTGTTAAAGGATACTGTAAGACAGGAAGTCATAAATTTACGACGAAGAGTAAAGGTAATTTGATGGGATTTATTTTAATCCTCCAGTTTTGACACCATTTTTCAAGACTTGTGATGTGTGATTGAAGAGTTTGGGATGCAATAGATGGATCGTTATTAACTGATGGGATACAAGTGTCATCGGCATAGGAGGTGATGACAGTGTTGGAAATCTGAATTGAAATTAAGATACAGTCTCAAAAGAATCACTGCTCAATTTAATATAGATTTTTGTTATTAATAATTTCACATTTTACCTTTAAGCCAGTTACAGATAACAATGAGGTATTATGTTACTGGAAGTTACGAAGTTCTAGGAGACCTTAATAACATAAGTGTCTTTTCGAAATATCGGTCATATTTGGGCAATAATTAAATGTATGTATATATATATATATATATATATATATATATATATATATATATATATATATATATATATATGTGTGTGTGTGTGTGTGTGTGTGTGTGTGTGTGTGTGTGTATAAATTGAGATAACATTTGTTTACATTTGTCATGAATTTACGTGGCTAAATATATTTCTACTCATCACATATAAATTACTAATAGATTTTTAAATTATTATTCTCATTAAAAAAAGAAGAGTTTTAACATTGCTATAATTTATAAATAAAAAATTAAACGTATTAAAACGTAAATTCAAGGGGGGGATCCCCACATCACTCCTCTTTCAGTAACACTGTTACGTTCAAAATCCAGATGGAAAAGGCACTGTCCTTCTCGAACGTATTCTTTTTGGAACAGCTGCTTGCTGTACATCATCGTTTGGAGGAAGATTTTCTGATTGAGGATATTCTGGTCCCTTCGTAGCTAGTTGATTAGGTTGTTCCCACACCGCATCGTTATCATCACTTAAGCTAAACGATGTAAATATTCTTTGTTATTTTCTGAGGCAACGAGCATATCATCCAAATATGAAAAGCATAAATCCAGTCCTCTTATAATCTTATCAATAAAACGTTGAAATGTACTTGGTGCATTGGTGCAGTCCAAATGTCATAGTGTGTTTGCTCGGAGATCTTGAGTCCAGGCCTTTCTCACCACTCGTGGAAGGAAAGGCAGGACTCTAGGAGATCCCAGCGTTTAATGTAACGAAGCATTCAAAAGGCGTCGCTTGACAGACTGACAATCGTTTGTAGCATTTCTCTCAATACTAAAAAAATGTACGAAGCGTGAAGTGAAAAATTAGGATTCAGCCTTTCTTCGGCACAACAGTGTATTTTGGTTTTGAAAAATATTTAATTTTGAAATGTTCTTAAATAAATTATTATCGAAATTCTCTGAATGTATAAAGTTTGATTAAACTTGACTTCTTTTCTAGAAGATAGGGTATAAACAAAAATCAAGCATTTTAATGAAATGAATATTCTGTGAACTAAAGCGGAGAAAAATCTAGATATGAAAAACGCATTAAAAAAGGAATGTTACCCCAGGACTCAAAACGCGATAGAGTTATTTGTTTCAACCTGTTTCGCGGTACATAAAAAAAATGTCTAGGGAGTGCACATCAACACCAGTGACACTCTTGAAATGGGTCTGTCAGGAATTTGTTTTAATCGATATTTTTTTATTCATCTGAGTATCGAAGGTAGCCATCATATTCTATAAACATGAATAGCCGTAGATTTTGATTCCCCTAATTAAATATTTCATAATGTATATTAAGGGAGGTTAAACGTTGAACATGTTGTCGGTACTCGGCAGTTATAGGAGTCCTATTTATAGCATGATCATATCTTAGCCCAGCCATCAAAGTGGAGAACACTTGTCAAGTAGTACCCTATATCACTTCGGCAAACGTAAACATCAAACTGTATACAACCAACAAGTGGGTGGAAGGTTTCATCATATAACCCTAGTTCCTCCAAGATCACCTATCCTTCTTAGAATATGTCACAAATAAATTGAAGTCATACCTTAAGCCGTGTTAACTAAATTGGATTAAAAATTACATAGAGCAACTGGACCTCCTCTTAAACTATTGTTAGTTTTTGAGTGATCGATATCTCAAAACCACAGGCGGATCCATAGGGGTAGGGAAGGGGGGAAGCTTTCGGGCTGAAGCCCCTCCCCCCCCAAAAAAAAAAATTGTGAAACATAACCATATTTTATAGAAAAAATATTTTAAAAAATATCTCTTAAAGTATTATTGTTCGTGTAATTACATTTAACAGGACTGAGAATCACTTAAACACCATTTCATATAGATAGTTAGTATCTTTCTTTTTTTTTCTAAAGTATTCATCTTTATGTATATGAAAAAAAAAAGCTTTCGGGCTGAAGCTCCTCCCCCAAAATTAAATCCTCGATCCGCTAGTGATCAAAACTGACAATCCCTGTAAACAGTAGCGGATCCAGAATTATTTTTGTTTGTATCTTTATTTATTTTTTAATAACTGTAATTATTCTAGAACGAAAAAAACCCACTAACTATATGAAAAAAAAATTGTCGGTTTATTGCAAAGTCACTGAGTACATTTTTGATGGAGCTAAACTTATTTGCATATTTTTATGAATTTCAGAGTTATTTATCGATAAAAAGACATTAAATGACACAAATCCATTTATATATCAAACTATTTTACTCCAAGTGCAAAACTTTCTCATTTCAAAGGATGAAAAATCATTAATGTACATAGTGATTCAATTTAATGAAATGTTACTTGATGACTTTATGCAAGAAATCCACGATATATAGTGGTTGTTTTATAAGTATTTAGCTTAAATAACTTACAAAAACAAATTTAAACCAATGAATAAACAAGTATTATTTTTTCATTTTGGGAGAGAGGCTTCAATACGAAATCTCCCTTCCCCTCCCTCCATAGATCTGCTTGTGCCAAGAACGTGAAATTTTGAATGGTGATTCCCCTCACGCTGGGTATATGCATTAATGCTATGTTAGAAAAAATATCCAAATTTTAGTGATTAAAAAAAAATTATTCAGATCCCGAAATAGCATCTTTAAATCTGCAAAGGCATCTCCATGATTGAGCACTGGTGTAATAAATGGCGAATCAAAGTAAACGAATCCAAATGCAAACACATTACCTTCACACTCCGCCGCAGATCCTGTCCATCAATCCACTTTAATTCCATCCAGCTTCCTTTTTCAGACACAGTCCGGTATCTTGGCTTTATCTTAGACCGAAGACTAACGTGGAACCCACATACTAGACTTAAAAGACAAGAACTTAACCGACGATACGGCCCATTATACAGACTACTGACTAGAAAATCTCAACTTTCAATTGACCACAAATTACTGATCTACAAGACAATCCTGAAACCTATTTGGACCTACGGACTTGAACTTTGGGGGACAGCAAAATTCTCTAACATCAAACGCATCCAATCCTTTCAATCCAAAGTCCTCCGAACAATAGTCGATGCTCCGTTCTATGTAACCAACAAAACCCTACATCATGACCTTAATATCCTATTTGTCTTTGACCTTATCCCTGAAAAATTTTCAAAATTTCATCAGAACCTTATCAATCATCCAAATCCCCTAGCCCAATCGCTATCTAGTTCCACTCATCCCTACAACCCTCCTCGAAGGTTGAAGAGGCAGTGGCCTAGAGATCTTTTATAGTATTTATTTTGGAGTTCTGGCAATGGCCAGATTCTCCACTCAAGACATGAATGTATGTGGCTATGTGGCTAAAGCGCTCTCGCTCAAACTCCACCGGCTTTAGCACCGGTGAGGCGGTTGAGAGAGTAGCGCGGGGATTTGGGTTCCCCGCCTGATTGTATATAGGTGTGACTGTTTTTATGTTTTTAATTTACTTGTATTTAGGTTATTTTATTTTTTTTTATTGTATATAGTTTTTATTTATTATTATTTTACTTTTGTTAATTTTATTATTATTTTTTTGTATATACGGTGTAAATGTGTTCATTTATCAATATAATTATTGTCCCTGTGACAGAATATTATATGTCTAAATAAAGAAATAAAAAAATAAATAAATAAGTTGCTGAAGGCTTCAGGAATTTCGTTCAGAGGGTGTTACCGTAGTTGTGAGATGTCGATCCATTCAGAATTTACTTTTTTTGACGACCTGGTATAGCTGTAACGTTTGTGTAAACCTTTGCACAATTCAGTGCAACTCGCACTCGCAATGATCGTCAACAGAGCATCAAATCGCTTCAAATGTGTGTCAATGGCCTATGCTGCCCACATGGACAACTGAATGTAATTTGCTCTAGCATGTAACAGAAATTCAAATAATACCAAAACAGATCGTTTAATTGTTCATTTTTTAAAAAGATTATTTCTAAAATTATATTATCAATTGTATTATTTATATTTAAGAACAATGTAACTTTTACCTATTATTTAAATTAAAATGGATGTTTGCTCATCTATTTCATTTAGGTTATGACCCTAACCTATTTGCTTCTTCCATAAGCTTTAAATATTATTTATCTTATTATCTATTTTTTTTTTTTACATTTCAATTTTAATTAATGTTGTTAACATATCCTTATATCACACTGTCAACATCAGTTTGTTTTCAAATTTACAACATTTTTAATATTTTCAGTTACGTTAATTAATTCACTAGATTTCCTTAATTTTTTGGGGGTTACTCATTATTTCTTAAAATACTTACTTAAAATTTCATTTTTAATTGTGTTTGTCTAGTACTGTACGATTTGCTTTTTGCATTTGGTTCATGTTGGTTAATTACAGCGTTTAAATATGAGGTAATATCTCTATTTAATGTATATCTTTGCACTGCTTACATTTTTTTTAAAATTTATTTATTGATGATATTTACAACTGTATTACAAGTAAAAATACATTCAGTAAATGTGAACAAAAGAATATAATAGTATGAAATCACTTTTGAGAAACTACCCACTGGTAGCACTCTAAAAATGTATTTACAAAAGGAGATCTCGAGGCCATCTTCTTTTCAAACGCCTCGGAGGGTTGTCAGGGATCGAAAAGGAAGCAAGGTTAGAAAAAAAAGGGTTAGGATGGTTCTGAAGTTTGTTATGGAAGGATAGGTATCTGGATTGGGCCAGGTCAGAAACATAAGGAACATTAAGGTCGTTATGGATGATTTTGTTTGTGACAAAGTAAGGAGCTGTGAGGATTTTACGAAGGATTTTGGATTGTAAGGATTGGATACGAGAGGAATTCGATGGCTTAGTGGAGCCCAGAGCTCAATTCCGTAAGTCCAAATAGGTCTTATTGTAGTCATGTATATGAGTCTTTTGTAATTGACTGGGAGCTTAGAGCGTTTGTCTAGTAAGTGCTGGAGTAGTCGGAAACGTCGAGCTATTTCTTGTCGTTTCAGTCTGGTATGAGGATTCCAAGTTAGACGTTTGCCTAAGTGGAGTCCAAGGTATCGAATTTGTTCAACAGGGATAAGTGGGGTATTATTAAAGGATACTGTAGGACAAGAGGACATAGGTTTACGACGAAGGGTAAAGGTGATTTGAAGGGATTTATTGGAATTTATTTTGATCCTCCAGTTTTGAAACCATTCTTCAAGGTTTGTGATGTGTGATTGAAGGGTTGCTTACATTTAATTTTATATATAACGTTTCATCATTTTTTTTTAATATTCCTTTCTTTTTATTTTATTTTTTTCCATAAAACGATGGGTTACCTTTATATATAAATTTTCTGAGGCTGCCTTCCATATTTTTCTGTCCTGAGTCCATTCCTTTAGCACATTGTGATTCCATCATGGAATCTTCTATTTCCTCTTTTCACATTTTCTTGGTTGAGTTCGTCTTCTTTTTCTACAAAATTTTCCATAAGTAAACCTCTCTTGTGTACATGCGGACCTCAAGAATAGACCGGGTGACAGGAGAAGAAATGGGGATATGGAATTAGAAATTCGAGAGCTGCAATTGACCCCGTATTAGCATTAGCTTGAAATATTCTGTACAACTGTCTACTATACATTTTCTTTTCCTTTTTCCGAGATTTCTTTATTCTATTTTCAGAGATTTTGGCACTTCCTTTCTTGTTCGCTTAGTGCATTTTTCCAATTTTTGGGTTCAATTTCGCGTTTTCCCTCATTTTGATACCAAATCCAAACAATCAGTTCCGGTTACTAGAAGAACTTATAGTTTCGTCCTTTCCATCTTTATTTGCGCAGAAGGAATAATGTATTCAATATTAAAATTTCCTATTTTTTTATGATATGGTCCAACTTCCAAACAATTTATTCCGCAATTTCATAACAATAATTTTTACTAAACAAATTTACTTTACGGCAACTATTCATTATATGTAGCTCAGATTAGGTATATATTATTGTAGTTTATAAAAAAGGTATTGATATGACTCATTTTTTGGAAAGTATATACAATTTAAATTACCTCTAAGAATCAGTAAATATACAAAACAAAGTGTTAAATTGCAAACCTTAAATAAAAAATTCATGATATTCAGCAAAGTATTTTTTAATTATGTTTTATTATTATAATTATATCATTTTTTCAATAAATGTGTACTTAAACGACCTCCGTATGGAATAAAGTAAGTTAAATAAAGAAATAAAATATAATAATAAATTTAAAAAAAATTGTTTAATATTTTTTTGACAATTAATTGATTGCTTTAATATTTGTTCGTTAATTAAACCAATATAATGTACCAATAACGTTATTATATCACTATAACTAAGCCATTTATGTGTACAGAATGGTGTGGTAGAGGCTTGTAGGCACCTACGACGGCACCGCTTTTCACCCGCATAAGTGCATTTTCTACGAAAATTCTTCAAAATTTTTTTTTCAAAAGTAATCAGTGTTTTGGAAAGGGAAATATATTCTCCAGATGTTTATTTCAGCCTATTCTGCGTTATTGTTGGCCGTTCAATTACAAACGACGCTTGATTTTCAACTTGAATATTTTTTTGTTAAACATTTTAACTTTACTGGTGTTTTTTATTGCCTAAGCCAATTATTTTTTAATATTTGTTGATGTTTTATTATTCTCTGACTATTCAGCTTTAATAAAAGACCAACCATGAGGACATTAAGCCAACTGCTGATTCTCAGTGACCAAAAAACTAACTAAAGTCGAAATCGTCATCTTTAGACGCCATTTTGGGGCAGTGCGTTCACTTATTTGTGTGGGAGCATTGGCTTTTTTTCGATAAATAGTTACAAGGAACACAGCGATATGCAATTTATAGTGATGTAGGGGGGGGGAGTGCATGTAGGGGGGTCTGGTCCACAGACTAGATGGTTGTAAAGCGGTGAGGCCGGCCCTTCGCTGCTGACAAGGTGGTTCTTCAAGGTCTGTAGAGCCCAGCAATGAGTGAACCTCTCTTGACAATGTCCATATCACCTGAGGGACTTTTTTTTCGATCTCTTCCAAATTGTTTTTATTTTTTTTAACCTCCATCATTTGTCGAATTTTTTCATGTCTTATTTTATCCACCCTGGATATTCTTGCTGAAAGTTTAGTTAGCCATTTCCGTTTTTCATCAGTGATTCTATTTATAAATCCACAAAATCTATATGTACGTATGTCACTAGCGGATCCAGGATTTAATTTTGGGAGGGGGGTTTCAGCCCGAAAGCGGTTTTTTTCCTAAAAATTACAATAATTAACTACCTGTATGAAATGGTGTTTAAGTGATTCCTAAAGCCCCTTTAAATGTAATTACACAAACAATAATAATTTAAGAGATACTTTTTTAATTTTTTTATCGATAAAACATGGCTATATTTTACCATTTTGGGGGGGGGCTTCAGCCCGAAAGCCCCCCCCCCGTAGATCCGCCCGTGACGTATGTTATTATCCAATACTTTACATTTACATTTACACACGTGAAACACAATTCTTTATCAATAAATATCAGTAATAATGACTATTTAGTATTTTTAAATATTAAATACAATTATATATATATATATATATATATATATATATATATATATATATATATATATATATATATATATATATATATATATATATATACAATTAAATATTTTAATAAACAATAGCTATAAAGTCGCGATGGGACTAACCATCACCAACTCCCATTGGCCCTATGCTTCGCCAATTAGGACATAGCCTTAGAAAGCCGAAATAATTGACAAGTGGAACAGAGGCTGACAACAATGCAAAAGGGTGATGACCCTTACACAACTTTATACCGAGCATCTATCTATAAAATAAGAACATAAACAGAAATTCCAAATATTATATTTACTAATTTATCAATTACTTTATTGTTTTTATTTAGACAAAAAAATAAAGAAAAATGGATATATTTTAAAAAATATTTATTGTTGATTTTTCTTCATAATACAAGCAATGGACATTAAAGAATTGTATTGTAAATTAATAAAAAATAAAAAAATTAGCAACACGTAGTCGTTAATGTTTTTACATAATTCGTATATATATTGATACAATATTGATTGACTCCTTTCCCCGATATGAAATGTGCCGGTCTCCTCATAGCTGTTATGGAAAATTTAGATGTTTTTTTTTTTTTTTTTAAACGCCTCTGCTGTTGGCTATTAGGCCATTCGGCTTCTGGCAGCCCAGTACAACTCCGCCATGAATCGTTTGTTTACATTTGTCCCGATCCCATCAGAAGTACTGTGGACATCTGACAGAGCGGGGCAAACTGGGAGGTGCAGGTCGTACATCTCGTCCTGTTGGCAAAGAGGGCACACAGGACTTTCCACCACTCCAATTCTATGTAAACCTTTGCAGGTAATCGTGCCCTGTTGCCATGCGGAAGTTTGCCACCGATTCTTTCCTGTTTTTGGTTTGTTTTATCGGTTCCTCTGTTAAACATTCCCATTTTTTCCCCGCTGCCTGTCGCTTTTGCCAACTCTTATTCTCTTCCTGATAAAATGATTTTAAAATCCTTTTAACAGATTCGTAGGGCAGCGGGGGATTAGTTTTTCGCATTTCCGAGGCGATCCGTGCGAGTTCATCAGCTTTTTCGGTTCCCGGTAGCCCGCAATGGCTTGGAACCCATTGGAAAGCCACTCAGATTCCTTTTTTAATTAAGTCATTAATCCGATTTCTGGCACTAGTGACATCAGGATGGTCCAGGCCATTGCATATCGACAGTATGGCTGCTTGTGAATCGACAAAGATCACAACTTGGGAAAATTTAGATAATAACTTCTTTTTTTAAAATTTATTTAATGAAATTTACAACTGTATAAACAATACAACTATTAAAAATGCAAACATTAGAAATAATGACATGAACAGACTTAAAGAGATGCTGCCAGTGGTAGCACTCCCTATTTAATTCTAGGTGAAAAGATCACGAGGCCCAATTTCTTTTCAAACGCCTAGGGGGATAATCAGGAATCGAGGAAGAAGCAAGGCTGGAAACAAGTGGATTCGGATGGGACTGGAGTTTATCATGAAATGATATGTATCTGGCTCGGGCTAAATCAGCGGCATGAATAATAACAAACAGAAAAATATGTAATAATAAACGAAGAATTATTGACCATTTATTTGTATTAAAAATTTCTTCTGATATAAAATAAACAAGAAAATTTGTCATATGTTCAATAAACATTGAAAATTGGGGGTTCCCATCCAAATTTCGAGCAACTCCATTAACTATGAGATTCATATTACTGAATGAATTGATTAGATACACCTCCAAGTTGGCTCAGAAGAAAATGGCTTAGCGCAAGTTGTTCTATCATAAAATATTTGATAGAGGCACATTTTTAGTTGGGGGTTATTTTTTTTTTTTTTTGGGGGGGTGGGAGTAGGTTACTCTCTTGGAGTTTCAATTTAGGGAAACTTTTAAAGCAAGAAGAAGGAATCAAACATGAAAAAAAAATTACAAAAAGTGTAAATATACAGGATGTCCCGTAAGCAGAGGGATATTTATATTTATCCCTCAAGAGTTATAAAAAAGATTATATAGACACTGGTCCGATTTTAGACAGAAAAGTAGGAAATTTAAGATTTGTATTCTTTAAATGTTATGTTTTTTGTTGAATAGGAAGCGATAACTAAAGAAATATTTAATTTATGTAATTAAAAGTTCCTTTACTGTAAATTAAACAATATTTACTTCAAATGAAAGTTTTTTATAGAGTTTGTCTTTGTTGAAACAATTTAAAGGGGACTTTTGAGCGGCTAAACTTGGCGAAGTTGTGTTTATTAAAAAATCATAAATTATTGGCGATTTTTTTTTTTTTTTTTTGTCATGATCCAACTAAACTACATATACCCCACTTTTATAAAACCTTCTTCATTCATATAATTAACAATGATAGTATATGAAATCTATATATTTATGAATTCAGTTTACAATTTAGCTTATATGTCAACTTAAGTTTTGTGTGAGCTATGAGGCTCCACCAAACCTTCAAATTCCTCTCGCATCCAATCCTTACAATCCAAAATCCTTCGTAAAATCCTCAACGCTCCTTACTTTGTTACAAATAAAATCATCCATAATGACCTTAATGTTCCCTACGTATCAGATTTGGCCCAATCCAGATATCTGTCCTTCCATAATAAACTTCATAACCATCCCAACCCTCTTGTTTCTAACCTTGCTTCCTATTCAATTCCTGATAATCCTCCGAGGCGTCTGAAAAGAAGATGGCCACGTGATCTCCTAATATAGACATATTATTAGAGTGCTACCAATGGGTAGTTTCTCAGTATGTGTTTCATGTCTTTATATCCATGTGCGAATTTACCAGATGTATTTTTTGTATACAGTTGTAAATATCTTATAAATAAATAAAAAAAAAATAAAAAAAGTTTTGTGTAGAGGTTATTTGGTTTTAGGTTATATCCTGCTGGTAACAAATTTAATGATCTGGTACCTGCTTTAATAGTAAAATTATTTACTAAATATGCTGTCATATTAGTTTGAAATTGAAGATATGGAAGGTTATGTTATGATAAATCATGGAGAATGTAGTAAATTTTGTTTTATCACAATTTTAATATATATGATGTATTCAAAATGTCTAATTATTTCTCGTAGCCACATTTGTCTTTTAAAATTTCAAATTTATTACTGAGATGTGTTCGATAAAATTTACTAAAGTATTTCTTGATTTTTATTTTTTAGGTAATTCATTGATGCCGTCTCCTGCAGGCACAAATACATCAATCATGTAGTAAGTCAATTTTTTATTTATCAAAAGTTACTAATTAAAGAAGCCTGGGAATTAATGAAAGAAAATGTGTTTTATCCCCATGTAACAATTATATATTCGCTATTTTGTTTAATTTTTTTTCATTTATTATGTAATTCACTATTTTAACTGTTTCTTAAAACGCATACTGTTTTGAGAATTTAGAAATAACGTTTTATGTTTGTTCCCGTATAAAGTTTTATGATTTCAGGCTAGGCCTTCCTATCAAAATGGATTATCGTTAATCCTAATAATGTTGTAACACCCTTACAGCAGAGGCCGACTAATTTATCCATGATAGAAAAATAAACGAAGTGCCTCGGGGAAGGATTTGGATTGGCACTGCTAGTGAACTGCTTGTATAAAGTATAAAGTTCAAGTGGTCGTTATTAATAATGATGCAATTTTGATGTATTTTTAACTTATATGTGTAGAAGGCGGTAGTTAACTGGCCAATTGTATATAATCCCCCAATTGGTAATTGGTTGACTGTCGTGGATAATGAAGAGAAGAATAGTTGGGGTGGTCAGTCAAAAAGGAAGGCATAAATAAATGATATTTTTTTTTTTTTTACATATGCCGACGTTTCGACCTGTTAGACGACGGTTAGAGATGACGCCACCTACACATCTCTTCTCTCTCCCCCTCCCTTGTAACGACTTTTATTCTCCCTGCAACACTTAAGGAGACAGGTTGTACTTCTTTTATTTCTTTGTTATTTCAGCTTTCTCAATTTCTTCCCTCCATCCTTTCATTCCTTTTCTCTGTTTTTGACTCTTTATTATATTATACATTGTCTGTACATCTTGATAGACTTTACAATATCTCAATTTTCTCTCTAACTACTCCATTCTTAATGTTTTAATTTTACTATTTATTTTCATTTCTTATATAACTTCATATTTCTTTTTTATGTTTTACATTTTATTCTAAGATTCCCATTGTAACACTTATGTCACCTTTTTTTATTATGCCTACTTCATCATTCTACACTTTGTAACGGTTATTATTATTTATCTCTTAGTTCTTAGTCATTATTCTTACTATTTCATTTTACTTTATGTTTATTTATTTTATTTTTCTAATTTTTTTATTTTTGTTATTTTTTTACCATCACTACTTACGTTTCTCATACCTTGTTATCTGGTTATTTTCTTAGCCCTGATGAAGGCCTGAACTTCAGGTCGAAACGTCGGCATATGTAAAAAAAAAATAAATATTATCATTTCTGTTGCCTTCCTTTTTGACTGACCACCCTAACTATTCTTCTCTTCATGTATATAATCCCATTCAAATGGCTTTATTTTAGGCTCTTACTTCATTTATATCGAATCAAAGTTGCGGTTTAATAGGTAAAACTTGAGATTAACCTAAGTCGTGTAAAAAACATTATGTGATTTCTTATCCTGTCATCTAAAATTACTAGTACTGCTAATTACTACTAAAGCTTTTTAAGCAAAATATAATACAATAAATTATTACAAAAATTTAATTTTTTTCGACGACCTCGGATGTGTAATAATATATATATATATATATATATATATATATATATAGAGAGAGAGAGAGAGAGAGAGAGAGATGCATAAACACACATTTTATTTCTAAAAAAAAAAAAATGTTAAAAATAATGATATTTCGATTATTCATCATCTAAAGTGATATGTGAAAATGTGTTATTTGCTAATATTTCCTTTACAGGAATTTATCTGTATTTATAAATGACGAAATAAATGTTTTTATCATAAAATTTACGTTATCATGATAATAATCAGCAGGTTTCTTTATTTTAAACGTAAATTTTAGGACTAGAAACATGGAGTGTGGTCAAATCTCTACAGAAAATGAGGTTGCGGAAGATATGTCACTAATCATTCACTGCGACAATACACATTGGCTATGTCATAAATGTTCGTTTCCATTTTTAAATATAATTGTAGGATATTTAAACTTTGTTTCGCCTATTTCTGTAGTCTTGAAATTATTAACATCAAGTTGCAGCTTTTATCAGTGCTTCTGAACTAGTTACACTAAGTTACTGAACTAGTTAAATATTAATCCCTGTAATTAACGATAGTGAACTTTGTCCCCCACTCAAGGTCGTCAGGCAGTCGAATCCGATAAATGATTTAATAAACAAAAATAGTTTCACGACTTAGTTCCATGGAGAACGCAGATTTTTGAGAGGGTTCTTCAATTTAATTCTGCGTATGTATATATATATATGTATATATATATATATATATATATATATATATATATATATATATATATATATAAAATAATAATAAAAGGCTTAGCGAACCCGAAGGTTCGATGCCGACACCACCAATCGCTTATTACACACCTCCCTCCACCGTTCGCCGTCCAAACCCAGTCCCTTCAGATCGGCTTTAATGCAATCTTCCCACCTTCGCTTCGGTCTACCCCTCGGACGCTTACCATTCGGCACAGCAAATATTAATCTTTTAGGAATTCTCTCGTTACTAAGCCCAACAACTTTACAAGTCCATTTGATTCGCCGCGACGAAATTACCTTAATTATATTACCCGGATACAGTTCACGCAATTCGGCGTTGTGTAACCGTCTGAACTCTCCGGTTAACTCATCCTTCTTCGGTCCGAATATTCTACGCAATACATTATTTTCAAAAACCTAAGACGCTACTCATCCCTTAATGTAAGCGGCCAAGTTTCGCATCCATAAAGAACTGTAGGCAAGATTATTGTTTTATAGATTCTAATTTTTAAGTTCCGGGACAAGAGGCGCGAACTGAGTAGTTTTGTCACAGAAAAATAACAAGCATTTCCCGCCTTCAGTCTAACCTTAATCTCTTCTTCAATTTCGTTTTTTCTAGTTATCGTAGAACCTAGATACCTAAATTTATCTACCTGTTCAAACATATTACCATCTATATCGATATCACCAGTAGTATCGCCATTTTTGCAGCTAACCATATATTTTGTTTTATCCAGGTTTATTTCGAGTCCTAGTTCTTTACCGGCTTTCATTAACGTTGTCGTATTTAGTTTTATAGTTTCAACGTCTTCGCTTAACAGTACCAGATCATCAGCATAGCCCAGCACGGATGTTGTCCCACCCAGATCCAACCCTTTCTCGGTTCATACCCTACCAATTCTCTATAATTTGATATAATTAAGATAAAAATATATAATTTTCCCATATCTTCTGCACTGGTTGGCTTAAATATTTCTCATCAAGATTTTCCATACTCTGGTAAATTCTTAACCTTCAACTAGTGCAAATCGGGCATTTAAATAATATATGATGAAGTGTTTCGTTTTCTTTAGTATTGCACATTTTGCACTCAAGTTGTGGAGTAATTTTCACAATTTTATTATTACACAGAAATTTAGATCATATATTTTCCAGAAAGTCGGGTCTGCATTAATAGTTTAGTATATTCGAAATTAGTCGGTATCAACAAATACTGGGGGATCATGATCATTATTAAGAAAAAAGGTTTAAATGTTCACTATAAGATGAGCTCTGCAATGTTATCCTGTCACCGTCCTGCAGATATTGTTTATATTTATTCTAATAATAGCTGAGTTGGTTTAATAAACTAGATTTCCTTCCCCAATAGTATCTAACAGTAGTTTTAGCTGAGAACACCAATTATATTTCGATAGAGCAGGATTAGCTAAGTAACTAGATTATATATATATATATATATATATATATATATATATATATATATATATATATATATATATATATATATATAAAAGATGAGTAATGCAATGATCAAGTTAGACTTTCAAGTATTCTCTTCAATAATTAATTTATTACCGAAACAAGTTTAAATTGTCTATCTGTGACAATTAGCAATCCTTGCATTACACAAATTCACGACAATGGAAGACAAGACTATTTCATTTCAATCGACAGTCAAATGACTCTTTTTACTAACTATGTTTTTATTTATTATTTTCAGGTAATCATTTTTACTTTTTAACATTTTTATGGACTTATTTATTTATCTTTCATAAATAATTTTCATTCTTATTATTTTATAGTTCGTTCTTTTACAACACTCATAATGACTTGTGAACCTTTTAACTGCCTCCCATCTGCTAATTAATTAATATAAGTTATTATTTTTCATCTACCTCAGTGTTATTCTTTGCTGTTAGAATTTTCTCGACTGTCTTTACCGAAACCAAAAAATACATTTACAATAAAAAATTCACAGACACTGAAAAAAAAATCCTTTGTTTTGTTATTTCAAACATATTTGTTTCGTTTCGGCCTTTTTTGCCATTTTAAAACATTATCACCTTGTTATATTTTTGTAAAACTATTTGTCAATATCTTCTCTGCAGACAAAAACTTCTTTTTGTAGGTCAAAATTGGTGGTAACCTATTGGTTACTATTCTATTGGTGGTATTTATTTCTAAAAACCGGAAAAACCTTTTGTTGTTATATACATGTCCAAAAAAATGTTTAATAAGTAATAAAACCTAATAACATTAACTTTCTTTTGGTAAATATATATATAGAATAGAATAGAATAGAATAGAAAATTAAACTTTATTCTGGGACTAAGTCCCTTTAGAATAACAATGATGAGTTAATACAAAGTAAAGTACAAATCTGGCCAAAAACTAACTTATAAAAATTTTAATATTATATACATTATTTAAAAAGTATGTAACCAGTAAAAAATAAAAATAAAATATATATACAAATGAACATAAAATCTACTCAAAATTACTTAATTGTGATGAAAAAAAAAAGAAGAGAAATTACATATTTATACATACATAACTACACAATTTATAAACAATAGGCTATCTAATAGAAAACTAACTTAATACAAAATGTAATAATATCTACAGTGGTTTATACAATAATATGCAGACACTAAGATAAAATAAAATCTTACGATACTTGTGGTGTAATGAAAAAAAAAAATAAATAAAAGGAACTATTTATACGTACATTCTCATATTGGCACACATAAAGACAAAGATATAAAATATAAACATATATACCCGAAAAAAAAAGCACAACCTGAGAAGAGAAAAATAAATAAATAGTAAAAATAATAGTCAAACTAGGTGACAAAGATCATTGCTGTTTTATGTTAAAACTTAAACAGTAGGCACCACTATTTACTTCACGCAAATTCAGTTCATAAAATGAAATTTATGGTGGTAAATCTTAAATTATATATATGTGTGTGTGTGTAAATAAACAAATAGGAACGTTACAGGTAGGTATGAAAGAACCAAATAAAAGAGTTTTTATAGTTGATGAAATTTTCATTGTTCATGTATTTTCGGGATGAAAAAATGGGCCTTAATTGGTTAATTATTTATTAACTTTTTATATCTTTTCTTTCTTGTCAAAATGTGAAATCGAAAACTGTCCACCGATTTTTTTTTAAGACAAATAGAAGTTATTAAAATGAAGTACATAAGTGAAAAAAAAATCATTCATTGCTCTCATAAATTTTCCTTCTAATCCCTTAGACTTTTCCAAAGCCATTAAAATGTATTGCCCACCCAGTAATTTTATATCTCGATTGGCATTTTTTGTATCTCGTTGCATGTTTACGTTGTTTTTATAATGCGCATGCGCTGCTATGACCTTGGTTTGCCGGGAATGTTCTCAACTAAATTACGTGGGTTCATTTTAAACAATTGTTTTTTTTTATAGCTTCATGACATGAGATACTTTATCGTTTGATGGGGGTAACGTATATAAACTCGGGGTCGATAAAATTTAAATATGCCTGTACTGACTCATCCCGAAAGGTATGTTGCCAATCGTTTCAATGACAACGACCATGGTTACAACCAATCGATCAAACTCGAGAGCCGTTTGCTTGACAGTTTATGGTCCAGGTCGATACTAGTTATTATGATTCAGACGAATAAGTAATATTCATGACGAATAATGACAACTATTTCTATCGATCTTTTTTTTAAATCGTCATTTGTAACGATCAGAATCCAGATTCTCATGCAGTTGCACGTCTTTTTCCATCGGCTTCAAATCGATAAGGAACAATTTATTTATTTTGAATTATAACAACCCGAAAAGGGTTAACAGAGTTATCTACTTCTGACAGATAAAAGGAAATATATTAAAAGTGGGCTTAGCTTCAATTTTAAGTTTGAATGTGTTTTTATTTTTTTTTTTTATTCATTTATTTATTTATTTTTTTTTTTTTTATTTATTTTTTTTAGTTTTTATTTAATGTTATATCAGTTTGATTTATTCTGTTACTCCAAGTTTTATTTTATTTTATTTTCTTATAATCTTGTTGTTCTTTTATTGTATATATGGTATGATTGTACTTCATTCATCATAAATACTCAATGCCGTTAATTGAGGCAAAATGTATTTTTTCTTTCTCTCAATAAAAAAAAAAAAAAAAAAAAAAAGCTTCAATTTTGTAACATAATAATGAACCCAATCCTCAAATCGCTCACCTACATGTCGAAGACATTATACACAGATTTGAAAATCATTTCGTTTCCTACGATATAAACTCAGTCCTCAATTCGAAATATAATTCAGAATACAGAAGTATGAGTAAACTAAACCATGGAAAACAATATATAATCTTAAGATCAAATATAATCAAACAAAGAACAGTCAGTCAGCTCAGGGTTGCTAATTTAATGAAAAACTCAGTTTATCTTAATCTTAATAGCTCAGTAACTTTGTAACTTTCTTGTATGGGATATGACTGATATGTTAAGTTTTAGATTTCGCCCCCCTCCCCCCTCACCGGCCACTTTTGAATGTCCCAAAAACTGCTATATTTTCGTACTATTTACGGTTTTTCCTCATTTCATTCATAAAGCAGCACGTTTTCGACAAGAACTATTCTATACATTTTTAAACTAGATTGAATACGCTACAATTCAAGACTAGAACAGGCTCGGCAAATTAAATGGTTTAGAAGATTCAGGTTTTCAAAGTTTGGAAAATTTTATTACCCATTTGAACTATTTGTAACTGTTTGACAAACATGTTTGATATGAGTCAGTGAAGTAAATATTTATTCATTATAATATTTTGAAGGAGGGATTGTGGTGGGAGAGAGGGGGGGAAGGTTTGGTGGGAGATGGTAGTCCGTGGGCCAGACCCCCTTCATCTCATCACTATAAATTGCATATCGTTGCGTTCTTTGTAACTGTATATTAAAAAAACAAAACAATGTTTCCATAAAAAAAGTGGAGGCACAGTCCCAAACTGGCGTCCAAACATGGCCTTTGGGCCAAAATATTTTGCCTTGCCAATAAAGAATACCAGTAAAGTTAAATGTTTCAAGTCGTTCAGACTTTTATTTATTTTTTTGTTTTTACACAGTTTATACAGCTGATATCCCAACCCATCCTAACACTGTCATCACAACGTATGTTGATGACACATGTATCCTGTCAGTTAATAATGATCCAACAATTGCATCCCAAACTCTTCAATCACACATCACAAACTTGAAGAATGGTGTCAAAACTGGAGGATTAAAATAAATTCCATCAAATCACCTTTACCCTTCGTCGTAAACCAATGACTTCGCGTCCTATAGTATCCTTTAATAAGACCCCACTTATCCCTGTAGAACAAATCCGATACCTAGGACTCCAGCTGGACAAACGTCTAACTTGGAATCCTCATACCAGACTGAAACGACAAGAAACAGCTCGACGTTTCCGACTACTTCAACACTTACTAGACAACCTTCTAAAAACTAGACTCTAACCTTCCAATCAATTACAAACGACTCATATATATGACATTAACAAGACCTATTTGGAATTACGGAATTGAGCTTTGGGGGTCCACTTAACCATCGAATTCCTCTCGTATCCAATCCTTACAATCCAAAATCCTTCGTAAAATCATCAATGCTCCATACTTTGTCACAAATAAAATCATCCATAACGACTTTAATGTACCATATGTTTCCGATTTAGCTCAATCCAGATAACTATCCTTCCATAATAAACTACTGAACCATCCGAACCCTCTTGTTTCCAACCTTGCTTCCTCTTCTATTCCTGATAACCCTCCGAGAGGTCTGAAAAGAAGATGGCCTCGTGATCTTCTCATGTAGACAAATTATTAGAGTGCTACCAATGGGTAGTTTCTCAACAAAAGCGTGTTTCATGAGATAATATTCCTCTGTACACATTTACTTGATGTATTCATACTAATACAGTTGTAAATATCATAATAAAAGTTAAAAAAAAAAAAATATTATTGAAATTTACAACCGTATAATGATAAATACAACTAGTAAATATGAAATAAGTAACTTTACATGCACAACATGAAGAGAAACTACCCATTGGTAGCACTCCAATTGTATTTCTATATTAGAAGGTACCGAGGCAATCTTCTTTTCAGACGTCTCGGAGGGTTATCAGGAATAGAAGAGGAAGCAAGGTTGGAAACAAGAGGGTTCGGATGGTTCAGAAGTTTGTTATGGAAGCATAGTTGTCTGGATTGAGATAAATCGGAAACATATGGTACATTAAGGTTGTTATGGATGATTTTATTTGTGACAAAGTAGGAAGCATTGTGGATTTTACGAAGGATTTTGGATTGTAGCGATTTGATGGTTTAGTAGAGCCCCAAAGCTCGATCCCGTAAGTCCAAATAGGCCTTATTATAGTAATATATATGAGTCTTTTGTAAATAGTGGAAAGTTTAGAGCGTTTGTCTAGTAAGTGCTGCAGTAGTCGGAAACGTCGGGCGGTTTCTAATCGTTTCAGTCTGGTATGGGGGGTACCGTTCAAATTAAAGTTGAACATCAAGCGTCATTGTTAATCACACGGCCAACGATAACGAAAAATATCTTAAAACAAAGCATCCAGATAATACATTTATCTTCCTAAATCACTGATTAATCTTTAGAATATGCACTTGATCAGCTGAAAATTGGCACTACCGTAGGCGCCTACAGTCCTCTGCCACCTTATATGGTTCTCATAAATGGCATAATTATAATGCTAGTCTCTTCATCTATCTATTACGAATTTCTTACACCAAATATTGTTTCCATTAATTCCTTGTCATATTTTCAAAGATTTTGGATCTTCTCAACAGTGATCACAGAATTTCATTTTTCTATCGTTTTTTTTTCTGCTTCCCTTTTATATATATTTATAACTTCTGCTATGATTTGTCCCCATGTCAAACACCTGTATATGAAATTAAATTCCTGTGTCTAGGAGAGTTTTGAAAAGTGCGGTAAGACCTTTTTTTAACTGCCCGTTGGTTTACTAGGAAGAAGATCGAACGCAATAAATGACCCAGGTCATTCTAGCTCACTTATTTTATCAATTAGCTTATAATATTCGATTAACGTAAATCAACATAAACTATCTTTCTCTCATTATATACAGGGTGTCCCATAAGTAGAGGGGAATCGGGAGTAATAATCTCAAGTCCTACAAAAAAAGTTTATTTAAACAATGAGGCATGTTAAAGTTTATAAAAAAAATGAGCCAACAAACTGAATAACCAAGAAAAGTTTATATAAACAACGAGCCAACAACTGAATTCCCAAAAAGAACACCCTTTACAATCAGAGTTTCAACTTTACTATATGATATAAATATTAAACTTCCTATTTTTCATGAAACTGCAGTTTCGCCAATTTATCCTTGGGGACTTCCCACTGAAAAAAATCTTCTTCGATCACCAAATTTATTAAAAACAAAACAATGCCTTATATATATATATATATATATATATATATATATATATATATATATATATATATATATATAAACAGGTTTATATATATATATATATATATATATATATATATATATATATATAAACAGGTTTATATATATATATACAGGTTTTATATATATATATATATATATATATATATATAAACAGGAATTTCTAAAACTTCAAGACAGACTTGGTTATTCTGACTTTATCTGCACTGGCAGCTCGAAGAGCTCCGCAGGCGTGGGAGCATCAGTTATATGCAACGAATAACATATTTTTTCTCTTTCACCACTATGTAATAATTATACTGCTGAATTGGTTGCAATACATAAAGGAAGCTTCCTCAGGCTTCCAAGGCTCGAAGGCTTCCTTCTCCTTCAGGTGGGCAAAGTAGTCCAATCACCCCGAAAATTCAGGCAAACAAGTTATTTGCGAATAACTAAAAAATTACACACTTTTCCCTTGGTTATGATTATATAAATGATTATATAAAAGATTACTAAATGCCCTACAAAATGAAAAAAAAAAATCATCGAAATCGATTAGAAAATTTTCTAATACTTTTTTTTCATTTACTTACTTACTTATTTACTTTATTACTTATTTTTGATTAATATTCATTAGGAAAGTTCTATTATAGCCCATTTCATTTGAAAATAACTATGTATTTGGCATATAGCTATAGTATCAGTACGAGGTTGAAACAATTTGTACTGACCGAAGGAGGAAAGTGGGTTCAAATATATATATTTTTTAAAGGAAAAACAGAGTTGTGATTTGTATTTCGCACCTCTATAAAGCCTCAAATACGAATTTTCATAGAAATAAAAAAAATAAAAATTTTTGCACCAAATCGGAACCAAACCTTTCGATCTTCTTTCGAAAATCACAGAAAGTGGGGTAACATAAAAATGATTCCACGTATTCTCAGAAAAATTTACATTAAGTTAGGATTACATAAGCTACACGAAATGACACAAACCAGACCCCTGTCAATATAATAGAACTAGAGATATAAAACAAAAACCTTTGAGGAGTTTTTCGATATTTATTGTTTTTAAACGCGTCAAATCTAAAAGTTATTGATATGGTGTTGAAGAGTAACTCAGCTTTCCAACGATCATAGAAACATTGAATTAGGAGAAAATTTTGAGGAGTTATGAATCATATACTGGATAGCAGAGGGAAAAATTAAATAAAAAGTCAAATCGCGTTTCTATGGGAACGCTGTCAACAGAACATTGCTATCCCTAACCCTAACATTACATCCCCATACATATTATTAGAGTAGGGCTCGGCAGAAATCGGTTTTGTATCAAATATAAGTTCTTGTCATGCTCAAATACCATGAATGGGGTACCGTTGGATTCAAAAAGTCAGGCGGGCAAAATAGTCCAATCACCCCGAAAATTCAGACAAACAAATTATGAAAGAAAACAAACTTGCGAATAACTGAAACTTTTCACACTTTTCCCTTGGTTATACCCATAATTATATAAAAGATTACTAAATTCCCTACAAAATGAAAAAAAAATCATTGAAATCGGACAATATTTAGCAGAGATACAGCTTACTGAAATTTGTATACATGTTGGTTCCAAACAGAAATGATTTAAAAAAAGATTTAAATTAATTTTTGTTTTCTTTGTCGATTATTTTTATTGATAAAGGAACATTTGATTTCTTTATCTTTTGATATGTTGCATTATTTTATTTTCTTATTAATTTAGCAATTGATAACAATATGCTGTGCGAATTTTTCGCACGGGCCTACTAGTTATCAATAAATTCGTATTAGATAATTTATGGTTATTATAACCATAATTTCTTTTTAATAAATAAATTATTACCATTTTTTTCAATTAAAAAATACATTCATTGATTCTAAAATAGATCATCATAAATCATAAATCTATATGTCTAAAGCAGTTCATAATAGTTTTAACATTATGATTTGGTTCATTTCCATCTGAATTCCTGTTGAAACTCCAAATTAATGCTTCCTCAACCAATATTAAATTTCAATAACCAGTATTGTAATAAGAAATATCTTTTTAAAATACTATATATTTTTGGAGGGGAAGAGAACCGAAATGCTAACTACCAATCAATCCCTGTGAATCATCTTTTTTAGATATTAGTTTATATATATATATATATATATATATATATATATGTACCTGTATATTATTTATTTATTAATATATAATTTAATTTTTTTTACTTTGGAAGAGGGCAGCTGTCCCCCCTCTAGATTTGCCCATAACCTCCAGTATTTTTATTTTGGCACTTATAAGCTTTTGTAACGTGGATGTCGATATATGGTTTTAGGTCTTTGAAATTCGAATTCGTAACACTTTAAAGAGTTTCTCTGCCTATTTTTAGCTGTTACTATCAAACCTTTGAAAATAACAAGTATGTGTTATCGGTTCGATACAGATCAATATCGAAAATAAATTATAAGTTAGTGGTTGATTTTTACTCACACTTACCTATATATGAAATTGTGAAAGTATTGCGGTCGTGAAAATTTTCGAATCTCATTTTTTAACGGAAATACACGTATTGAGGTCCCTGAGTTCAAATAACCAAGTCTCGCAAAATGGTTTGTGTGTGTGCATATTTAAGGTTTTTATATGCTAGGGATGTTACAGCAACTTTTTCGTCAAAATCGGCTAACCGGAAGTGGCCCTTTATATAATGGACTCAACACATTTTTGCGATTTTCACGAAAACGGCTCTATGTAGTTAAAAATGTAGTTTATATTCTTAGTGCTGTTTTCTAACAGGGCTTAAATGGCTAATTTTCAATATTAGTTTCCTCTAAATTAAAGTATCTTTAGTTTTTTTTATTTTAAACAATTGACCATTTCACATTAATCTCTAATATAAAAGATAGTTAAATATAAAATATGAAAGATTTTGATAATTGAAATAAGAGATCCTTGAATAGATGTAATTGAGGAACCAAAGGAATACGAGCGCACCCGAGCTCACCCGAAAGATTAGAACACGCTTCCATACGTAACATGAGCTTAATATAATAAGGACTCCGACAATATTATGTAAATATACATATGCGCTTATCATGGATGTTATTGTTGGTATTTTATTGTATAGATTACAGCGATATAAATATTAAAATTTGTATATATATGGGTACTTATAAAAATAAAAATACCCATAATGAAATACTTATTTCTGCTAAGAAGAGGGTGGCAAGTGTAAGTTGAGTGATGCGTGCACCGCACCAGATTTTTTTATTTCGTGTGAGGAGGATGGTTAATTTCATAATTATTACATGATATTAAGGAACAACAGCCCGAACGCTTATGTAAGAACAAGCAGATTAACCAAAAAAAAAACAAAAAAAAAACGGAAACTGAAAAATAATTTCCACAACACCACAGCCTACTATAATTCATTCATGGCTGTTACAGTGATATATGTTATTTTTCATTTTCTTGTACATTTTAATTTTATTAATTTTTCTCTTGATTTTACAATTAAGGGAATCTTAAAAAAGTACTCATAGCAGGTATTGAGTGTGAATTATGATAGTACATGTTCTTCTAAGTAAAATAAACCTTATCTGCCATTCCATAACCGATGATTTAAAATATGGATGCTGATAAAAATGCTAACTCCGGGTCATCTCGAGTTTTAGACTTTCTTATGATGTTTCCCTTATAGTTATACTCTTGAACAGTTCATCCAAATGAAAAAGTTACCTTGTAAGAAATTAAAGAATGTCAAATTTTGCATCGAATGAGTGCCAGAATTAAATAATTTTGTTAATCGGTATGGTCGAAAATTATGGTCAACAAACGACGATTGTTACCAACTTTGTTAAAAAACTGATATATATATATATATATATATATATATATATATATATATATATATATATATATATATATATATATCACTTCACCTCTGCGACAAAAAACTGATAGAATTAAGTTTTATAACATGAAATTCTGGGCTATGAATACCAACATTTCTAAATTAGGTCAAATTCACCTCTCGAAAATATGTCATTCGCCATTTTTTAAACAGCGGCTTTGGAATTTAAGAAATTTGTTTTACTTTAAGAAACACAAATTTACGTAATTCATATTCAAACCGTTTCCTGTTATGAGTACCCTTACCTGGCTCCAGATATAAGTAATTTACCTTTTTACTATAACTTACGACATCAGTCGAATGTTAATTGTAATACGTTATATATATATATATATATATATATATATATATATATATTTTTTTTTCTATTATTGCATGTAAATTTTATGTTGTTCCTACATAAAGCGTTGATATGAAAAGTGAGTGGTACTGACATTATGATTATGGCGTAAATTTTAAAAGGATTTGGAATACATTGTACCAAGACTAAATGAATTTTTATCTTTGATACAAATTTCAATAAAATTTAACCAAACTAACCTCTGCTTCAATCTTAAAGGCTTGGTGGTAAAAAAAAAAAAAAAAAAAAAAAAAAATTGAAAGTAAAAATAACGAGGTGTTGAGAGAGGAAAATCTTCACGCAAGGTGGTTCATTTGATTTTCTTTTTTAAAGTTACTTTGAACTTATTTACTTCTTCATATTTTGCAACAGATTTTTTTTTTTTCAATAGCGTTTAACTCATACATTTTTCAAAAACTGATCTACACACGTCACAAGGAATGCCTGAAGATCATAAATCAGGTAATACATGGACAAATTTGAGGTTAATAAAGGAGGTGTAAACCAAGAGAGTTTGATTCTCTGTTAAATAATAAATCATTATACGGACCAATCTCTCAGAATGTGTTAATTTGAATTAATCTTTTTTTTTTTTTTTTTTTTTTTTACCAAAAGTAATAATTCTCAAACGAATAATATTTTGACCTTAAATTTTGGTGGTCAATCGTATAAGTATGTGTTCATTTAATGAAATAAAAAATAATTAAGAAAATCACTCACGGATATATCAGGAAGCGGTAGGATGCACTACGTATATTCATTCGGTTAGGAAGATAAAATAATAGGAACATTAGTTCTTACTCACAATGCTAAAAAAACTACCGTTTAAATTAAAAACAAACATTTAATAATAATCGTAATTTGATCCTATTACTTTTTTTCGGGAAAAACTGATAATAATTTATTTTATATATATATATATATATATATATATATATATATATATATATATATATATATATATAAAATAACAGATATATTAAGTTAAAAATTTTCTGGGATATTCAATTAACGATACCCTGCACTGAACTAATTGTACTTATTTTATTATAAGCGAAGCGCACGAATAAAAAATATCATGTTTTTCCATTTATTTTTTACGAATTGCTCTCGTATTTTTCAACGAACTAAATATAAAAAACAATTTAATAGACTAAATAAAGAACTAAATCCTTAAACGTCTAACCTGTTAAATAAGGTCATACGAATAAAAACAATAAAAATAAACGAGTGCTTTCGCACATTGAGGATTAACACTTGATCGGATAGTTACAGCTGGTTTCATAACATATAATCTGTTAGTTGAAAACAATAAAATTAAAACAATCGAAATAAAGGAAGGAGATGGTCCGGGGTTGCGGTCATAAAAAGGCTAAATAGTGGTAAAACTATTTTATTGAAAGCCAACGTTTCGACCCGACTTTGCAGGTCTTCATCAGGGCTAGATACAAAATGGACAAGATACAAAAAGATAGAGAATTGTGGCAATTACATAATATTTAGACATAATTTATAAACAATGTGAATAAGCTTATTAAAATTATAAACAGTAAGTACAATAAAATATGGACTAAGTAAGTCGAAACGTTGGCTTTCAATAAAATAGTTTTACCACTATTTAGCCTTTTTATGACCGCAACCCCGGACCATCTCCTTCCTTTATAATGCAACGCTCAACTATTAAATATCCAATAAAAATAAACGGATGATTTCGCACATTGAGAATTAACACTTGATTGAATAGTTGCAGCTGGTACAATAACATATTAGTTTAGCTTGAAATTGGTGGAAAAGATGGCCGAGTTAGGAAAACCAGAACCAGTGAAAAGTATAGAAACCTGAAGAGGCGAATATATAACATTAAACCTCCTCATATGTTTCTTTAATTCCTTCTTTATTATGCCATAAACAGAGGATTGTTTTTCGATTTAACAGTTAAATAAATGGTGTTGTAAGTCTCAAAATTTTAATGGGGCTTAAAAAGATAGAAGTAAGTAAAAAACAAAAACAAAAAAACGAATCTTTAAAAACCTTTAATGTCACAATTAGAATAAATTTCATTTTTTACAATGTTTTTATAGGAATCATTATCATCATCATATGTGGCACGACATCCCGTTACCGAGACTGGGCCTCCTTTAAGAGCCTCCGCCAGTTGGCTCTGTCTTCTGCTGCAGCTCTCCAGTTCCGTACACCAAGCAGGGTTCTCGCATCATAGGCCACGTTGTCCAACCATCTCGTCCTCGGACTTCCTACCCGTCTTACGAGGTGCAGCTCCTCCATCCTTATTTTCTTTCATCATTCATTATTTTATAGGAATGAATCACTCAAACATGTTGACTTTGTCTGTATAAACTAATTCTTGTTGGCAGCTACGGCTTAATAAAGTGCGACTACGAAGTACAGTCATATATGTACTGGCCTCTCGGTGGAATTCCGTGATAGACTAAAAAGACTTATGAATAGCTTCGTAAGATTTGTAATTGGGACCCCGGGACGCTCCCGTGTCTCCCACCACTACACTGAGTTAGGGTGGCTCTTCCCCTCCTTAAGAAGACAATATTTCCTAGGCACATTCCTTTATCAAATCATTACCGATCATCGTCCTTCTTATGCCTACAACCATCTCCAATTTAAGTCCTCAATCCATTCCCTCACTACAAGATCTCGACCCTCTGACCTATACATCCCTTCTCATAGATCTGCCTCATTCCAAAATTCCTTTATAGCACGCTCTGTCAACTTTAGGAATTCCCTCCCGATCAAAATTCGTCATGCCCTCTCCCTATACACATTCAAAAACCTCCTATTCCAATTCTTGTTCCGAAAACAGTCAGATACCAGCTAACTTTTAATACTATATATATATATATATATATATTGTGTAGTAATCATATAATCATATGATAATACTTGGTAAGAGATAGTACATGCATTTCCTACTATCTACGTAGAAATTTCAATACATACATTTTTTTTAATTTTATTCAATTATAATTAACTTCTTTTTTTTATAAATATATACAAGTAAAGTTTTTTTTATGGAATGAACTTATTCTATCTCTTTTTCGTTCTTCATTTCTCAAAGTGTATCTTTATGTTTTTCAACCCTTATATATAGTTTTGTTCATAGTTTCAAGTGATTCGTTCATAGTTTTAAGTGATTTGTTCTTAGTTTAAATACTCTGTACATAGTTTTATCTGGATTGTATATAGCTTGTTCACCTAAGGTTTTCTATACTTTTTAGTTTATTTTATTTATTGTTTCAAACTTTTAGGCCAGTAATATTCTATTCCTTTGTACAATTTTGTTATTCTGAAGGGACTCAGTCCCAGAATAAAGTTTTTTTTTTCTATCTATCTATATTTGATATAAAGGAACGGCAAATTTTATTAAAAGAATGGGAAACAAATAAGTGAAAAAATAAAAGGATAAACAAATGTGTGGTAGGTTGCACTTTGCAACGTAGCGGCAAGACCTACTCTAGTCCCACATTTCGCAACAGGTGGTCTCGGACGATGACTAATGCACCCGCAAACAAGGGTCCGGCGAGATAATATTGGAAAAGTATTTTTGCAGATATTATAATAAATGAAACAAAAAATGTTTATCAAGCAGAAGTTCGTATTAAGAATTAGTTTACATAGATATAGTTAATACTTTTGGGTGACCGGTGCCTGGAAAACGGTAGTGTTATCAAAAATTGTATTCACAAAGGGAGTGATTCAAACTTGAATAACCGATTTCAATAAAACTTTTTTTGGTGATACAGGGTCGATGAATATTAGACCCATGTCCGATGGTTCCTCCTAATGCGCCTCAGAAACGAAGAAAAAAATCAAAATTTTAATTTTTTTTTTTTATATTATCGTTTTTCATCTTCGCTGAGCATGGATTTCTAAGTTGCAATATATCAATCTATTCGTTGTTGTTTTTTTGTGTGTAAAATTAGAAAACATATTGGTAATTGTATTAAACGAATTCAAATAAATTAATGTAAATTAATGTAAGTAAATTTTTGTAATAAAAAAGCAATTTAGATTCGCTACTAGCGTCCTTTAAAGCTCTTAAATAAGAATTTGCTTTGAAATAAAAAAATAAATAAATTTTAGGACTTGACTTTATAGTTTTTTTTTCATACCGTTCACTAAACCTTTCTTATCTCCTCAGGATTTTCTCCTATTTCAACATTATTACATCCGATGAAAAGCTAAAATATTACTCTTCTAAACGATATTAATAACTTTTAGATTTTAAGCCTTTATATTTTAGGCTTTTAAGAAATTATATATATATATATATATATATATATATATATAAATGAATGTATGCCTGTCTGTCCGTCTGTTTGTCCTTAGTGCATTACTAAACCATTCAACCGATCGCTTTGAAACTTTGGGAAGTTGTTCCGTACACTCCTGGGAAGTACGGAATTCTGGCATAGTACTTCTGTCTTACGATAGTTTTATATATGTAAAAAAAATAAAAATGTAAATATTTTTCTGTTCAAAGCCGCAAAATGTGTCGCTATAAACTGTAGCGCCAAAACGGCTTAACCGATTTTAACGAAACTTGGCTAAAGTCTTCCCCTTGAAACCCTTTTAATTTATGTGTATAACATACTTTCCCGAAAACAAGCCGAAAAATGTTACGATGAATTCAATATTTTATTTGACGACAACTAAAAAAGTACACAATTTTTGACTAATAATGCCCATATTTATATGAAAGATTCCTGATTTGCCGACAAAATAAATAAAAAAATCATCGAAATCGGACGGTTCGTTGCAGAGTTATTGAGTTTTAAACATTTACTGCTTTCTCTTCAGAAAAGGCAGTTTCCTTTTGCTTCCTCACTACCGAACGTCGGCAAGCATTTTTTTTTATTGATTAATCGAAAATTTTATAATCACTACAGTAATTTAAATTATCATTTGAAGAAGTTATATGATTCTCCCTATGTAGGTCAATGCTATTATACGTTTTTTTAATTAATTTTTTAATTTAGTTTTATAAGTTCAACTCAGACTGTTTCTGATGATTATGAATGACGGCGTATTCCCTAAGATGATTATAAATGTCCAATTTCAATCATGAGAAAAAAAAACATTAGAATTAGTTTAAATTGAAGCCATTTTACAGACAAATTTGTTTCCCAACTTTTTAAAAATGACAGATGTCCTTTGCTACTAATCTACTCATATGTGCTTTCTATTTTCTTTCTTTTTCATTTGGCCAAGCTAAGCCACAGCAGCGCGTGGCCGGGTAAACCTAGTAATAAATAAAGAAAAAATTATCAAAAGTTTTAATTTTATATCTAGAGTTCTTGTTTGTTTACGGATGTCTGGTTTGTGCCATTACGTTTAGTAGTGGTACGTTTAGTTATTTACTCTAAATCCTTGATAATTTTCCCCATAGTTTGTGTATTCAAATTATCACAACTGTTGTGATTTCCAAAAACAAACCGAAGCTTCTACCCTTGGGAAAAAGTTCTATCACAAAATGTTTATTTTTCTATTGCTATGAAAATTCGTGATTAACGGTTTTTTATACAAGGGAAATACAAATCTCAACTCTCTTTCTCATTAAAAAAATATTTGAATCAACTTTGTTCCTACACTTGGTACAAATATTTTCAATATTGTACTCGCATTAGAGCTTTATGTGAACATGAATCCTCGGACAGTCGTCAAATATTTTTCGACCTAGTATTGCCAAAATAAGGTTCATTGATATAAGCTCACGTCCGTAAACTCCCCTTGTCAAATTTGCAAACATTTTTAAAATTTCATTTTTTCATCTTTTTTGTTAAATTACCTCTGTCTTTGCAATGTACCCATACATTAAAAAATGTGGCTTATAATCCTGATTATATATATATATATATATATATATATATATATATATATATATATATATATATATATATATATATAAGAAAATAAATAAGGATAAATAAATAAATATAAAATAAAAAAGCTATCCATTAGGTAGGTTTTCATGAAAGTACGTTTATTTTTACATTTAGTGTGATTAAACGAGCAATATTTTGCTCCTCATTTGACCATAATTTAAAATAAAAATAGCGAAATTCATTTTTTTTTTTTAGAAATGTTTTTTTATCAAGTTTGTTGCACTGCTTACACCTAACAACTACACAGAAAATTAAGTACTAAAATTTTCAATTTTTGATATACCTAAAAATTGTTATTTATGAGTTTCAGAGAACACTAAAAACGAATGTAACTTTATTTTTTATAACAAAAATTTCCATGGCCTACTTTACTGGAAGCCCCTTTTATTTAAGATACTAACTCATTTAATACCATAATCAATATGTTTTCCTTATTCTACTCAAAAAAGAAGAAATCTATTGGTATATATTTTATATTATATATAATAACTATTTTATATATATAATAACCTAGAAATCTGTGCAAAGCAAAGGAAACAATTAATAAGATAAATTTTGTTTATAATTACATTTTTTTTCTCTCGCCTCCTAGGACGCACTGGCAAGAACCCCCCTCCCCCCCCCGGACATGAGTCTAATATTTTTCGACCTTTTATCACCAAAAAAAGTTCCATTGAAATCGGTGATTCAATTTTTTAATCACTCCCCTTGTGAATACAATTTTTAACATAACACTACCGTTTTCCAGACACCGGTAATCCGAAAGTATTAACTGTATCTGTGTAAAGTAATTCTTTACACAAACTTCTGCTTCATAAATATTTTTTATTTAATTTATTATAATATCTGCAAAATACTTTTCCAATATGTTTGATTATTTGATCTGTCTTTTTATTATTGGAGAAATAATTTTACCAAGATGCTGAATGTATACAGGAACTGTTTTCAACCCGTTCTCACTATAGCTCTGAACATTTACCACGAAGAAATACTCATAAAAATAATAACTAGCGACATAGTGTAGTGTTCTTTTTATTGATTTTTTTTAGGAATCTTTTTAACTTCAATTTTTATTTGAAAAAGATGAATCAAATAAATTTTTTAAATACCAAATAAAAATTATATATATATATATATATATATATATATACATTTTTATTTTTTATAAATAGTATAAAAGTTGAAATATTAAAAGCTCCTAAATTAGTGTATTATTAGTATTTATATATATTTATGTATGTACATATTTAGTAAGAAAAAAATTTTAATTAAATAAATAATATTCCACTAAAAAATATACCTTATATGGATGTAAGGTAGATTTTACGTTAATCCTATGAAAATTATCAAGATAGAGGTGAGCCCCACCATCCGTATTGAAAGTCAAGAAATAAAGATAAACAGAACTAAGAAATGCTCAGCAAGACCTTAAAATGTATCTAAAATACAGCAAAAGGAACATCTTAAATAAATGTAAGAAACGAAACCATATGTGAAACTGGGGTTACGAAAAAAGATAAAAAAATAAATAAAAAATACATGTCTTGGATCATTTATTTTTCACTGATCTCCAAAATTCTTCAATTCTTAAAAAAAAAAAGCAATAAAAATGCATGTACTTTTTCTTAACATATACATACATGTTTGCACGATGAAGAAAAATTGTATTTTTTTTCTGCAGATTAATTTTTTTCTTACAAGCTTTTAATGAAAGTTGAAACTGCATACATGATTATTTTTTATACCTAGATTTCTATTTGCAGAGTGCTAAGTGTGTAAAATGTGTATATATATATATATATATATATATATATATATATATATATATATATATGAAATTACACTGAGACTTTTTAGCTAAAATATTCCGTAGTATACAAAAATGTCTTGAAAATGAAATATTTTAAAATATATTTTTAAAAAATGTATTTATTCAGAAATATTACATTCTGTCACAATTAAGAACATTTATAATAGTGTTCAGAATTTTAAAATATTGAGTGAAATTTTTAATTTGTTTTTCTTTTATTGTTTCCTTCTTTTCAAGAGATCAAATTTTGTTTTCAGCTAAATTTTTGATATAATGAACTTTAATAAGTCTACAAATATTGTTGATTAAGCAAATTTTGTTTTGATTGCAAATAGAAATAATATTCATGTTTAAGTGATATTGTAATTTTAAAAAATATACATTTTTCTTAAAGCTTTTGAGTCGATCTTATTTAAAATACTATTTCGATACGTGATTAAATTGTTTTTATAAGCGTTCATTTTCAAAGATTTATTCATAAATTAATAAAAATATAAGTAATATTGTTTATTACTATATTTGTTATAGTTAAAAGATAGAGGACCATTTATATAGGAAACAGAAATATAATAAAAAAATTAAGCTATTCCATAATAATTTTAGAACCAAAACTAAAATAACGGAAATTAATGACAATGAAATGAATTTAAATTAATAAACGACTATAAGTTACAGGTATGTTTTATTGGTCTTGAAATTGGAAGAATATTGTCAGGAATGTCATCAAATGTTTAATATGAATGAAAATGTAATAAAGTAATTTTAATAAAAAGGGTTTAAAATATTCCTCATAAAAGTAAATTACATTTAAAATTAATATACCCTTTTGAAATATATTAGGAAATTTTATATATAAAAATTTTGTGAAAATATATTCAGAAAACTATTACCTTACGTAATAAAATTGTTTTATAAGCGTTTATTTTCAAAAACATTTCCGTAAATTAGATTAATCAATAAAAAAAATTTTTTTTTGTTTGTAAAACATGGTCAGTTAATACTCAATCTAAGTTTTTTTCTAATAAGAAATAATTTCAAATAAGTCCAATTTCGAAATTCCAAAATTCGAAAGTCCGACTTCCTTATTAGAAATTTAAAAACGTTTATGCTTAGTGACCGTTTGAATAATTTAAAATAATACTTTAATTATGAAATAAGTCCTTAATGAAACTGAAATTCCATTTGTTTTTTTTTCGCAGTCTGTACTGTAAGAAGAAATATTAAAATATCCTGTACCAAATTGATCAGGAAAGGATGATTTTTTATTTAAAAATGTAGTTAAAGACAGGTGAAATTCAATATTATTTTTATAGATTTGACCTAGAATATCAATACAGTATTGTCAAATTTTATTTTCCAAAAACTGTCAAACTGTTATTTCTTTCAGTTAAAAAAAAAAATATTTTTTCCTAATGACTACAATATTCTGATAATGAACATACCTTTTTCTCTTGCATTGTACGGGTAGTGCTATAACAGAATGGTATTTCGATTTAAAGTGATCCCGCACACCAACTTGCCGACCTATGAGGTCGTAAGGTCTCATCTCAAGACAGTCTTTGACAAACTTTCATGGAACTGATCAATGTGCCGTAAGATATGAATGTTGCAAACAGTGGGGGTTACCTGGTTCCCATTCTGGTTCCAGTAAATGCTGGACAAGTCCCAACTCTTGGCGGCCCATGAGGAGTCCATGTCCAAGGAAACGACTGAATTGAAACTGGAGCTGAGGTAGTTGTTCTTCATCCTGGTGCAGTGATCCCTGAAGGACAAAGGGTCACTCTTTACTATGTGACCTTAATGATCCGCTTGTTGTTATGGAAGAAGAATTCGCTGGGGGTTGTGACTGACGTGAGGCCAACGAGGAATTGGGCCGATCCGATGAATGGGAGCCATGGCGACGGCGGCAAACACACAGCTGTAACCGCCCCCCAAACAAAAAGCCATTATCGGTGCCCGCTACCTATTCAACACCTTCCTCTATGAATAATACAGGGACACCTGACCTTGCTCTAATCTACTATTAGGTTTTCTTCATGAAATTGTCTTACGTAGTAAGTCACCTCTGTTAATGACTGTAGTAACACAGTAACTTATCGAGTAACTTCGATAACACAGTAACTTACATATCGATTGACGATTATAGATAAGAAAATAATTATTCGAGAGACGAAAGAGTAAAATAGAGCATTCGCCCCGTCCCAATGAAAATATCCTGTTTGATAGTGACGTGTGACTAAATCGTACTTATGCATGCTGTGTATTCCTAATCGCTTAGCATTCATCTCGGTTGCACAGCGTTACATGTGACCCGCTTGTAAATTTACGTGACTAGGAGGTAGCTGAATCATTCCAATTTTCTCGGGAACACCTTTATGGCTACATATTAGGTTTTCATATTAAGCTGTAATATCATTAGATTATTTACATTTATCTCCATTTCATTAATGCGAACATATCCGTAAATATGGATCGAATATAGGTAATTTAGCATGTGTTCGCTCCTAGAGAAGATTCCATCTTTGGGGTAGGGATATAAATATTCACCCAAGGTTTGGAAAGAGAGTTAATTCAAAAATTGGCTGCAACCTAGTCTCAAAGATGTCGGTCTAACTAAGATAACCTACTGTCCTCTGAGTAAATATGAATCAGCGAAAATCTGAAGCTTTTGTATATATATATATATATGTAGTTTAGTAGGGATTTTAAATTTCACCCTCACCCCCCCCCCTCTCCCCTCGACCCAGGAAATACCCTAAAAGATGAGATAGGGGAGAAAAAAAAGGTATATATTTAATAGTAGAAATCTAAATATAGTAAAACAGGGCTCCAAATTTTCATTGAACAACCATATTTTAATCTCATCATTTTCGTTTTTTTCTATGTCACAAAATTATTGCATTTTTCTTAACATTTTTTTTTTTAATTTGTCTAATAATTATATACATACATACATACACATATATATAATCGTTTCACTTCAACTTTAGTTTTATTGGGAATTGTTTAAAAAACTTTCACGAGAATAATGTTTATTTTTTTTTAAATATTAATTGTATTTCATATCAAACGAAAAATAACTATAACAATAAATATTGACTGCTTGTTTTATTTCCGTACTAAATAAAAAATATATTCCCAGAGCGATGACCGCATCCAGTTATCAGTCAGTGATGAAATTTTCTTACCTGTATGACCCACCTGACCTTTCGAGTAAAGTATTTGGCATTTCCTCCCAGCAGACACATCCGCCAGAAAACGAGCAACTTGTAGTTTCATGTAAAAAATAATTATAAATAGAGTAATATGAATAGTACATGCGAGCAGAATATATGTTTCGAGTATTATTTTTGAAATATTAATTCTACTGATGCCCAAATCGCTTCTCATTTATACCAATTGACTTAATAAAAATATTGGTATTGTGCTCCGTCTGATTTGTCTTTTGATTGATGATAACAGCGAAACTTCAAGTTACTGCCACATCCCTATAGCGGACAATTTTATAATACGCTTCTGTTTCAATAATTTTACTGTATAAATGAATTCTGCACTGGGGTACCCTGAAGGGGGTTCCGTGGTGCAAGCCGAGCCATCAAAATTTTTAAAAGGGTCACATTTTTTTGACAGGATGTTGAATTTCTGAGGCGAGCATATTGCGACTGGTACATCAATTTTCGGGGTGAAAAGTCTCAAACCAGGGGACAAGAAGAAAACATGAAACAGTCCGCTCCAAGTGTCATTGTATATGTTTCACGACTTTTTAAAATCTATTTTCGCTTGCATTGTTTTTAAGGAGAGTAGAGCAATAAAATATCTTGGGAGAGGAAGGAAGAAGTTTATGCGGCATGAACTTTGGGAGGGATCCCTGCTTCTATATAACAAACGTTCTGTATAACGGACGCGGACACGCGTGATTTTTATAGGTTTTTCTCCATAACGGGCAACATGGAGACTGTGAGATTCATGACCTGAGGACATTAATCCAAGTTATTATAGCTTAGTTCAATTATACTGGGAAATCGGTTTTGAAATAAATAATTTTAACCTTCTGTAGGTAGTTCTGCAGATTTGTTTGTAAAATAACTCGGTTCCGGTTAAATTACAAAGACAATATTGACTTCATTGATGAATACATGTGAAAAACATAGTATTCACTATTTAGCCGCTCGATTAACAATTTGTGTGTGATATTTTAAAGAACAAACAGGTTAGTGCGAACAGTAGGCGCAATATGCAACAAATATTTCCTAAAACATCAGTTTTCCGTGGATCAAGTAACATACGAATGATTTTGCAGAACTCTTGTCCTATATATCCTATATAAAACACTATTTAATACCCTCAACCATTCGTCCTACCGTTTCGAACGATTAGTCTAGGCGGTGACTGTGGTTGAGTATGCAAAAATCCGCACTTCGGTTTCTCTTCAGATTATTGTCCGGGATGTCCTAGCTCTAGCGGATCCGAGATTTAGTTTTGGGGGGGGGGGGAGTCAGGGACTTCAGTCCGAAAGATTTTTTTTAAAAATATATATAACAAAACTAATATCACAGCATGATTCAACATCAAAATCTACAAAGAAATCATGATGTGACGCATGGTGTATTTCACAAAATGGAAAATATCGATTTTATGCAAATTGCATATGCAAATTAGGTGCAACATCATAACTCAAGAGAGGTGTTTTTTGTTCATGAAATTTATTTGGACTCTGAATATGAAATAAATATGAGGATCTCAATTAGGGAAAATAAAGTTGATGACGATTGCGCACTACACATTAGAGCAAAGTTTTTTGTTTGAATTTCACATGAAAAATGAAGGGTAGTTCATCAGAATCATTTCGATCTATCATATAAAATAAGAAAACTAATGAGGACATATATTTAGAAGAACCCTCTATAAAAATCCGCGCTCGATTTACTCACTCCGGTTTATTAATACCAAACAATATTAAATAACAAAAATTTCTCAGCATTACAACACGAACAATTTGAGACCAAATTCGAGTCTCAACGGTGATTGATTGTCGAGTTATAGAGTTTAGGCGAAGAACGTCACTTTGGGGCTTCCGACCCCTCCCCCCCCCCCCTCAAGCCTAAACCTACCTCATTCGAATGTGGCAACGTTCAGTTTTCAAGCCACTAGGACATCCCGGATAAGAATCCAAAGAGAAACCGAGGTGTGGATTTTCGCATACTCAATCGCAGTCAACGCCTAGGATTAGATTGTCTCTGAGTCAGAACCCGTAATGAAGATAGGAAAAGCTCTATCACTAATTATTTGTAGGCTGACAAAAAATTTTCATTTTTAAAAAAGGTTGTACTAATTATATCTATCCAAGCCTATCTGGAAAAACAATTTATGCACCAAAAAGTTCAAACAAAAATTACATGATTCTTAGTACTTGGTACTTTTATTATAAAAAAATATATCGTTTCTCTCAAAAAAATATAATCAAATTGTAAATTTAAAAGTAAGAATGTTTTATTTCAGTAAACAGAATGTGACATTTTATTGAGTTAATATAGACATTTAGTTATTTTTCAACAGTTTTACTTCATCGATCTCAGTTTCAATTGCTAAATTTTAAAATAGTTTTCACCTCTTTAATAAACATTGTCCTATTCAGATGTTAATAGGAAAGCAAAACTAGCATTCCAAAAATTTAATTTCTCTCTGCTACGTCATAACTATGTTTGGTTTCCGTTAACCCCTTACTATGGACAATTGAACTAATAAAAGCTGATATCTGTTGAATAACAATAGTTTTACTTGATTGAAACTAGGGATTATAATTCCAAGTTATTACAGCTTAGTTAAATTATACTGAGAATTCGGTTTTGAAATAGGGATTATAATTTTAACCTTCTGTAGGTAGTTCTGCAGATTTGTTTGTAACATAACTCGGTTCCGGTTAAATTTCAAAGAAAATATTGACTTCATCGATGAATACATGTGAAAAAACATGGTATTCACTATTTAGATAGGACTCCATCTGGACAAACGTCTAACTTGGAATCCTCATACCAGACTGAAACGACAAGAAACAGCTCGACGTTTCCGACTACTTCAACACTTACTAGACAAACGCTCTAACCTTCCAATCAATTATAAAAGACTGATTTACATGACTATAATAAGGCCTATTTGGACTTACGGAGTTGAGCTATGGGGCTCCACCAAACCTTCAAATTCCTCTCGCATACAATCCTTGCAATCAAAAATCCTTCGTAAAATCCTCAATGCTCCTTACTTTGTTACAAATAAAATCATCCATAATTACCTTAATGTTCCTTATGTATCAGATTTGGCCCAATCCAGATATCTGTCCTTCCATAATAAACTTCATAACCATCCCAACCCTCTTGTCTCTAACCTTGCTTCCTATTCGATTCCTGATAACCCTCCGAGGCGTCTGAAAAGAAGATGGCCACGTGATCTTCTAATATAGACATATTATTAGAGTGCTACCAATGGGTAGTTAGTTTCTCAACATGTGTTCCATGTCTTTGTACCAATGTGCGAATTTACCAGATGTATTTTTTGTATACAGTTGTAAATATCATATAAATAAATAATAATAATAAAAAACTATTTAGCGCTCGATTAACAATTTGTGTGTGACATTTTAAAGAACAAACAGGTTAGTAGGCTCAATACGGAATAAATTATTTCCAATCAGGTTTAGTGTGGATCAAGTAACATACGAATGATTTTGCAGAACTGAGACAAGATTTATCGATTATATTCTTACCTAAAACAGATTTAAATTAACGCAAATATTCCAATGGGTACGTACACTTAATTTTAACTCGAACAAGAACTCCCAAAAAGCCATTTGTTCAAAAAAATTATATAAGAAACACAGTTTTACTTGATAATAATAATAAAAAGGCTTAGCGAACCCGAAGGTTCGATGCCGACACCACCAATCGCTTATTACACACCTCCCTCCACCGTTCGCCGTCCAAACCCAGTCCTTTCAGATCAGCTTTAATGCAATCTTCCCACCTTCGCTTCGGTCTACCCCTCGGACGCTTACCATTCGGCACAGCAAATATTAACCTTTTAGGAATTCTCTCGTTACTAAGTCCAACAACTTTACAAGCCCATTTGATTCGCCGCGATGAAATTATCTCAATTATATTACTCGGATACAGTTCACGCAATTCGGCGTTGTGTAACCGTCTGAACTCTCCGGTTAACTCATCCTTCTTCGGTCCGAATATTCTACGCAATACTTTATTTTCAAAAACCTTAAGACGCTGCTCATCCCTTAATGTAAGCGGCCAAGTTTCGCACCCATAAAGAACTGTAGGCAAGATAATTGTTTTATAGATTCTAATTTTTAAGTTCCGGCGCGAACTAAGTAGTTTTGTCGCAGAAAAATAACAAGCATTTCCCGCCTTCAGTCTAACCTTAATTTCTTCTTCAATTTCGTTTTTTCTAGTTATCGTAGAACCTAGATACCTAAACTTATCTATCTGCTCAAACATATTACCATCTATATCGATATCACCAGTAGTATCGCCATTTTTGCAGCTAACCATATATTTTGTTTTATCCACGTTTATTTCGAGTCCTAGTTCTTTACCGGCTTTCATTAACGTTGTCGTATTTAGTTTTATAGTCTCAAGGTCTTCGCTTAACAGTACCAGATTTACTTGATAAAAAAAAAAATTAATAATTGCGTTCGCTACTGAGAAGTATTTTAACTAGAGGACCCTCGAAGGGTTTATAAAACCACGTTTTACATCACGACGAAGTAAATCAGTTTTTTGTCAGGAGAAAATTTTGTCTGCAATGAATTGAACCAGGGTCGTAGAGTATAGAAAGCCACCTACTTCTACCCACTTGCTACCTCGCTTTTGATCAGTTGATAAATGCGACCTCAAAAGGAAAGTAAAAAAAAAAAAATGAACCGTCCACGGCTGAGATATAGTCATTTTCTAGTGTTCACTTCAGAACCATCTGAGCCTATTGTTTTTTATTTTTTTTTTATGTTTTTCCTTCTCAGCATGCAAAAAGTAAATTTAGTTATGCGAAGCGAAAACGTTTTGAGGATCTTCATAACACCGCCTTATAATAACGGACTAAAAAGCAAATGCATCGGATTAGTAAGCAATTGTGCACGGTGACGTCATCTTCACTGAATCAGGCTATGCTTTTATTGACGGACGAATGGTTTGACCTAAAAGAGATTACATTCGCTTTGAGGCTACAAACAATTGATCTGGTATAAATGAACATAAAATCTTCTCAAAATTACTTATTATTGTGATGAAAAAAAAAATGGAAAAGAAATTACATATCTGCACAATTTTTAAACAATAGGCAATCTAATAGAGAAATAATTTAATACAAAATGTAATAATATCTACAGTGATTCATATAATAATATGCAAACACTAAGATAAATTAAAATCTCGGAATTACTTGTGGTATAAAGGAAAAAAAAGGAACTATGTATTTACTGTATTTACATAAATATACAGATATATTAAAGAAATAATATGAGCAATATGGTCACAATACTGCAAAATAGTTGCTATAAACAATAAACAATGGAATACTAAATGAAATTTGAAATGAACGATAAATTACTTATGTTGTCATACCATTGAATTAATGAAAAAAATAATATTAAAAGTGCATATAAATATTTACTATAAATGATTTACAATGATGATTGTTCAAATGAATACAATAATAGTATTGTAAACATAATAAAAGTGTTATATAATCTATATCCTAAGCTATAGATTGATCGGAGAAAATAAAAGATGATACACATATAGAGGAGAGCATTCAATATTAGTAATCAATTAAACACTGCTCAAAGACTTAGAATCTTATACATTGAAAAACTGACCAAAAAACAATTCTTAGCGAACGTAACTGGACACCTTTTCCATACTCAAAAAAGAATAACACATATATACATACATATATATATATATAAATTTTTTTTTTCGGTTGGCGCTACAGATCTTGAAATATCTTTGACCGCGAGATGTGGTCTTCTAGATCTCACATCTATGGGGGGAGGGGGGGTCTCGGGCAGCGCGTGGCTTTCCCTGGGGGGCGGTCACCCACCCAAGTGCTAACCACGCTCGGCGTTGCTTAACTTTGCCCGCATGGCTACCCCAGCTCGATTTATATATATATAAATATATATATATATTATCAAAGCTTGCACCTTCCTCATCTACGACGAATCATATACCCACTTGTTACGTTTGGAAGACAATTCTAATCTTTCGGCCAAGTTCGGATAAGCGCTGAAGTGTCTTCGCTCCCACATTACCATTCTTTATTAGAAAATTATTTACTATTTTATATTTGACAATTTTTTAATTATTGTTTACAATGTGAAGCACAGGCCGGGAGGATTGAAGGGGGGCTTTTGGGCTGAAACCCCCCACCCCCAAAAACAGTAAAATATAACCAAATCTTATGAACGAAATATTAAAAAATTATCTTTAAAAGTATTACTGTTCGTGTAATTAAGTTTAACATGACTATAAGAAATAATTAATCGCCATTTCATATTGGTATTTAGTTTCTTTCTTATTATTTCGAAGTAATAATCGTTATGTGTATATAAAAAAATAAGCTTTCGGGCTGAAGCCTCTCCCCCCCCCAAAAAAAAAAAATATATCCTGGATCCGTTAGCGAAGTGAACTGATTAATTAATTCAAATAAACAAAATCAAAGGTACTTTAGAGAAGGAAATTTAGAAAATTCGCCGTTACAGCCATGTCAGACTATTTCAATCTGTATAACACTTGCCTAATATTAAATACAACGTAATTTACACTAATTAAATGAAGTTAACTATAATTTTAAAAAGTTTAAATTAAACATATACTTGTTTTTATATCATGCATGAAGTTTTGATTGAACTTCAACTTTTTCATTATTATAATTTTTTGTTGAAGCTATTTTAAAACTTTTATCCAAATAACTTTTTTAATAAAATATCACTACAAACAGTTATTCTAAAACTTGTTCATAATAAATTTAAAAAAAAAAAGAAAGAAAGTAATTTCAGAAATGAAAAAAATTGAAAATTCATTTTTGTCATCATCATACTAAAATTATAAAATAAACACAAGTATGTATAAACATTCAGTCACTCATTTCGTATTATAATAACTTTTATATATAATCCCAACCAAAAACAAAAATTTTGTTAAATTCACACTTTTATTTTTGTTTCTCAAAACGTTTAGATGAACTATGAACTTTTTGAAGCAAAATCTTTATCATAAAAGTGTAAGAATAACTTTAATTGCGCGAATTTTGCCTTAATACATTTGCTAAATACTTTTAAAATCAAACTTATGACTCTTTCGGCCCCTGTTTGTAACTGATTTTTTTTTTTAATACGAAAAAATTAAAAGTATTTGATTTTATTTCCAAGATAATAAAATATAAGAAATGTGTTTTATTTTGTATTTTAAATACGCAAAATAAATTGCCAAATAGAGTAAATTCTCTGCATTATAGGCTGATCGTCTACCGCTAAGTATTGTGTATTTGTCTTTTGTTTTTATGAATCACAATACAAAATAGTTTCGGTATTTTGTATTTGTGATTCCTTTTCCGAAAATATATTAATACTTTGTAATTAAAATACCTTCTATTTGAAAAATATTTGGTATTTTAAAATAATAATGAAAATAAAGGAAAGTGATGGTCTAGGGTGGCGGTCATAAATAGGCTAAATAGTGGTAAAACTATTTTTATTAAAAGCCGAGGTTTCAACCCGACTTTGCAGGTCTTCTTCAGGGCTAGAACGGACAAGAAACAAAAAGATAGAGAATTGTGGCTGTTGCATAATTAAATATTATGTAACTGCCACAATTCTTTATTTTTTGTATCTTGTCCGTTCTAGCCCTGAAGAAGACTTGCAAAGTCGGGTCGAAACGTCAGCTTTTAATAAAAATAGTTTTACCACTATTTAGCCTATTTATGACCGCCACCCCGGACCATCTACTTCCTTTATAATGCAACGGTCAACTATTAAATATTCAATAATGAAAATATTTTTTGCCCAGGTTTGATAGTCAATACCCATTCCGCCGTGTCAAAGAAGGTCTGTTTTTTAATATTTTCTAATTTAATAAAGAATATTATGGACCAAGGGAGACTAAAAAATAAAGTCTTTGACAGAATTCGTGAATACAAGAGCATAAGAGGATACGTAAAACAAATGAAAGAGGAAACACAAATATTGAAAATAACATACAAAGACTGCCTGGATACAATAGTGAATCCAGGATTTAATTTTGGGAGGGGCTTCAGCCCGAAATTTTTTTTTTTCATATACATATAACGATTATTAATCACAAAAAAAAGAAAGAAATTAACTACTTATATGAAATGGTGTTGAAGTGGTTCTTGAACTCTTTTTAAATGTAATTACACGAACAAGAATACATTTAGAGATAGTTTTTAATATTTTTTTCTTTAAAACATAATTATATTTTATCATTTTGGGGGAGGGCTTCAGCCCGAAAGCCCCCCCTGTAGATCCGCCTGTGCCTGGATAGGAAGCAATACGGAAAAAAATTAAAAGAAATCAAGGTTCTTGTGGAAAATAAAGAAAAACGGAAGGGTACTGCGTGGACGAAAGAGAGGAAGCAGAGGCACGCAGAAATGATGAGATGATGAAGATACTGAGAGAAAAGGAATAGGAAAATGAGAAAGGAAAAGTAATGATATTCGCGTGGTCTTAAAAGGTCGTTTAGTGAAAAAAAAAATATATTATTATTTATTTATGGCATTCAATAGTAATGGTATAAAAGCAATGAAAGAATAAAATCAGATGAAAAAAAATCTGGTACGATGAGCTCATTATTCAATTTTCACACACTTATTTTCACTTTTGTCCCGCTAGATTGTCTGGGACCACAGGCGGATCTACGGGAGGAGGGAGGGCTTTCGGGCTGAAGCCCCCCCAAAATGGTAAAATATAACCGTGTTTTACAGAAAAAAATATTAAAACTATCTCTTAAAGTATTCTTGTTCGTGTAATTACATTTAATAGGACTTCAAGAACCACTTAAACACCATTCTGTATAGTTAATTTTTTTCTTTCTTTTCTGATTAATTATCGTTATATGTATTTGAAAAACAAAATCTTTCGGGCTGAAGCCCCCCCCAAAAAAAAATTAATTCCTGGATCCACTAGTGCCTGGGACAGCCCGACGTGCGACGTTTTTCAAGAAGAAAAAAAACAGCTGTTTCGAGTTAAATGGAAAGGGAGAGTGAGTTGCGTCCTTGAAGACTCGGAGCGGGGTCCTACTATATTTGGTAGCTTAGTCAGCAGTGAGTCTCTTTCTCCAGCCACTCCTACGCCATCTGCCTCTTCGCCTCCACCTACTTGTCTCCGCTGCGGTGTCATTCATAATTAGCCTCCATCTTTTTCTAGTTTGTTATACCCGAGAGTCATCTAGAGTTATCAGGGACAATGGATGTAATTATCACATGTCTCAACAAGCCGTTATATTTCCTTTTTGTTTTTATTTTCGTATTCAGAGGAACACATCAGAACAACGCTATTAGATTTCAGACCGTAATCGAATCATCATCACTGCTCCGTATGACTGACAGATTGAATATAATAAAGCGGACCCTACACGCTAATTCATGAATGAACGTCACAAGAATGGCAACGATTGCTCGGGATCGCTTTGATCATGAAGACCCCTTACACATTCAATCATTACTGATCATTACTTATCATTCCTGAAGCCAATTTAGCTCAGTTGTAAACAAAGAAACAGCATAGATATGCATATTTGAAGATTGTCATTTATAATATTGAGCATCAAGAGAAAAATGAAGATATAATAATTACTTCCTAGTGCCTGAAAATCGTTTAGACCAAAGTTAGAAAAATATAAGTCAACTACATACAAAAATTTAGGAATGTTGCGAAAAGTATAAAGTATTGCGAAATTAATCAAGTTGTTAAGAGTAATGGAAAAATTAATGACATATAAACACAACAGTTAAAGATTTTTTTTTCTATAAGTAAATTATGAAGTTTTCACTTTTTTTTTTCTTCAATTTATTGCCTACTTGACTATTTAAAGAAAAAATAGTTGAAAATGGTTAATAAAAATATAAACTAAGGATATAAACAACTATTTACTTTTATGAAATTATTTACTTAAAAATGAAACCTAGATAAAAAAAAAATATTAAAAACTATCTCTTAAAGTATTCTTGTTCATTTAATTGCATTTAATAGGACTTCAAGAACCGCTTATACACCATTTCATATAGGTAGTTAAATTCTTTTTTTTCTTCGAATTAATTATCGTTATATGTATATGAAAAAAAAATCTTTCGGGCTGAAGCCCCCCCCCCAAAATTAAATCCTGGATCCGCTAGTGATATTGGGCATCAAGAGAAAAATGGCGATATAATAATTACTTTCTCGTGCCTGAAAATCGTTTAGACCAAAGTTAGAAAAATATAAGTCAACTACACATACAAACATTTAGGAAAAGTATTGCGAAAATAATCAACTTGTTAAGAAAAATGGAAAAATTAATGACAAATGAACACAACAGTTAAAGATTTTTTTTTCTATAAGTAAATTGTGAAGTTTTCACTTTTTTTTCTTCAATTTATTGCCTACTTGACTATTTAAAGAAAAAATTGTTGAAAATGGTTAATAAAAATATAAACCAGGGATATAAACAACTATTTACTTTTATGAAATTATTTACTTAAAAATGAAACCTAGATAAAAAAAAAAAAAAATATTAAAAACTATCTCTCAAAGTATTCTTGATCATTTAATCACATTTAATAGGACTTCAAGAACCACTTACACACCATTTCATATAGATAGTTAAATTCTTTTTTTTTTCGAATTAATTATCGTTATATGTATATGAAAAAAAAATCTTTCGGGCTGAAGCCCCCCCCAAAATTAAATCCTGGATCCGCTAGTGATATTGGGCATCAAAAGAAAAATGGAGATATAATAGTTACTTCCTAGTGCCTGAAAATCGTTTAGACCAAAGTTAGAAAAATATAAGTCAACTACACATACAAACATTTCGGAAAAGTATTGCGAAAATAATCAACTTGTGAAGAAAAATGGAAAAATTAATGACAAATGAACACAACAGTTAAAGATTTTTTTTTCTATAAGTAAATTGTGAAGTTTTCACTTTTTTTTCTTCAATTTATTGCCTACTTGACTATTTAAAGAAAAAATTGTTGAAAATGGTTAGTAAAAATATAAGCTAGGGATATAAACAACTATTTACTTTTATGAAATTATTTACTTAAAAATGAGATCTAGATAAACTAACCAATCTAGTAGTAAGGTTAGTCTCATAGAAAATCGTTTTGACTAAAGTTAGTAAAATATAAGTCTACTACTTACAAAAATTAAGGAAAGGTATTGCGAAAATAATAAATTTGTTGAGGAAAATGGGAAAAGAACTGACAAATATACACAACAGTGAAAGATTATTTTTTTTCTTTAAGTAAATTGTGAAGTTTCCACTTTTTTTTTTTTTAATTTGTTGCCTACTTGACTATTTAAAGAAAAAATAGTTGAAAATGGTTAGTAAAAATATAAACTAGGGATATAAACAACTATTTACTTTTATGAAATTATTTACATAAAAACGAGACCTAGATAAACTAACCTATATAGTAGTAAGGTTAGTCTCATAGAAAATCGTCTTGACAAAAGTTAGTAAAATATAAGTCAACTACATACAAAAATTTAGGAAAAGTATTGCGAAATAATTCAATTTGTTAAGAAAAATGGAAAAATTAATGAGAAATGAACACAACAGCTAAAGATTTTTTTTCTATAAGTAAATTGTGAAGTTTCCACTTTTTTTTTTTAATTTGTTGCCCACTTGGCTATTTAAAAGAAATAGTTGAAGATTGTTTATAAAATATAAACAAGGGATATGAAAAATTATTTAACTATTTACTTATAATGAAAATCAGAAATTTATAATGGTTGTGAGGCCTAGATAAACTAACCTATCCATTAGTATGGTTAGTTTCCCCACTAATTTTACTTAAGTCCCCCCTCCACTTCTCGTGAATGAACCTTTGATTTCCGGATGTTCGGAAATCCGCCAGACACCACCATCAGTACTTCATTCACTACCTTACACGATAATTCGGAACGTCATTAGTGCCTCGGAATGCAATTCCGAATGACCGTGTAGGGTCGGCTTAACATGGTCATTTCCACTCACGAAGGGAGGTAGCGGACGTTGGGTCACCGATTCCAAGGAAATTTTTTTTTTTGGTGATACTCGCTCGAAAAATATTAAGCTCGTATCCGAGGGTTCTTGCCAGTGATTCTACAAGGAAGATAAAAAAAAAATGATACAAGACAGAGAAAAAATTATTTTAGAAAATTTTAACATTTTTTTGTTTAACATATCGATCAGTTCAGCGGGGCTCATTCTTATTTTCGATTCTGGACAACATACCAAGTTGTATACATGTAGTCCCACTAAAATTCTCTTCAGGCTTAAAAAACAAAAATTATATTTCGCATACAACTGTAGTATGAGTCACAAGCGGATCCAGGATTTAATGTTTTATTTTTAAGGGGGGAGGAAGGCTTCAAATGTATTTACACTGACGGCAATACTTTTGAGATCTTAATATTTCTTTCTTCGACGTAAACCTTCCTGTCCTACATTATCCTTTAACAATTCCCCACTTATCCCTGTTGAACAAATCCGATACCTAGGACTCCATCTGGACAAACGACTCACTTGGAATCCTCATACAAGACTGAAACGACAAGAAACTGCTCGACGTTTTCGACTACTCCAGCACTTACTAGACAAACGCTCTAAACTTTCTATATATTACAAAAGACTCATATACATGACTATAATAAGGCCAATCTGGACTTACGGAATTGAGCTTTGGGGCTCCACTATACCATCGAATTCCTCTCGTATCCAATCCTTACAATCCAAAATCCTTCGTAAAATCCTCAATGCTCCTTACTTTGTCACAAATAAAATCATTCATAACGACCTTAACGTACCATATGTTTCCGATTTAGCCCAATCCAGATACTATCCTTCCATAAAAACTTCAAAACCATCCGAATCCTCTCGTTTCAAACCTTGCTTCCTCTTCGATACCTGATAACCCTCCAAGGCGTCTGAAAAGAAGATGGCCTCGTGATCTACTTATGTAAATATATTATTAGAGTGCTACCAATGGGTAGTTTCTCAACAAGCGTTTTCATGTGATTGTATTATTACCTTGTGCACATTTACTGGATGTATTTTTAATTTATACAGTTGTAAATCTCATGAATAAATGGAAAAAAAATATTTTTTTTTTTTTTTTTTTTTTATAAGACATGGTTATGTTTTACTATGTTGAGAGGCTTTAGTCCGAAAGCCCCCTCCCTCCCCTGTAAATCCACGTGTGGTATGAGTAAAATTTTGAAACAATTTGTACTGACCAAGGAAGTTAAATGTGTTCAAATATTTTTTTAAATAGAAACAAAGTTGAGATTTTTATTTCGCACCTTAAAAACCTATGCACACGAATTTCCTTAAAAATGTTCTCAAAATTATCGGAGCCTTTAACTTTTTTTTTGAAAATCACAAAAATTGTAATTACTTCATTTATCTACATGAAAATTAGCAGAGATTTTGGGCCCTATAAACTACACAACCCAGACCCCTAAAACAATCAGATCTGTAGATATAAAATCAAACGGTTTTAATATTGTTAAATTAGGATAAAATCCTGAGGAGTTATGAATACTTTAGTATGAAAATCTTCCATACAATCATGTCCCAGAAATTTATATTTGTTTAAATAAAATTTAAATACTACTATAATACTATAAACGAATCTGAATCGATTTTTCATGATAAAATTTTTACTTGGCCTGCTTCACTTGAAAAAACATTTATTTTTTGTAATTTAGAATACACAAAAAGAAAAAAAATAGATAGATATGTAATAATCTTTAAAATCATGCAGAGCAAGGCAGAAAACAATAATATAATAAAATGTTATAATTTTTTTTTCTCAGCTTCTACTGCGCATTGGTAAAAATTCTTGGACATGGGTCGAACATTTTTCGACCTAGTATCACCAAAAAAAAAAAATATTTTATTGTAATCGGTGACCCCGTGTCCGTAACATCCTTTTGTTAGCTAAATTGATCACTAAGTTCTGCATGCAGCGAATCAGTATAAGTAGAAAAGAAAAAAAAAAATTAAATATTTATTCTTTATCGTTTTACAACATTTTTCGAGTTTTATTTTTTTCAGTCATTAATAGTTCTTTATTGAGTAATATTACATTTTATCACATTTAAGGACATTAGTAATAGTGATAGAATAGCCCATTCATACTCTTTGTACAATAAATAAAAATAACATAAATGGTAAAATGATAATAATAAAAGTAAACGCCTTTTTTTATTTAAGACAAAGAAGTAGTGGGGAGTAGACTATGAAATTGGATATATTACGATAAATTAAACAATAAAGGGAAATAATTGAAGCTATATTAAAATAATGAATACAAAATAAAATTTGTGCACCTTGCTTTTTATTGCTTCAGCTCGCAAGCTCTCCCACCCATGGATCCGCCAGCGCTTCTGATATCTAGGCCTTCCATCTCCCCCACCATTCGTCCACAAGGTTGCTTAAGTCGTGGTTTGCACATCATGACTTGGTCCACGATAAAAGTCTTGAAGTCACAAGAAAGTGGAAATTGTCTCACTTTTGTAGACTGAGGCTCAACTCTGCAGCAACTGGTGTGCATAAAGTGGAGGCCAATAAAATGTTCGTGAAGCCTGGTGGAAGATAATCTGTCTTCCTTTTGTTTTTAATTGTGGTTCATGGATTAATCTCTGAGCATGTATATGTTTCATTTTTCAAAAATAGAAAAACCCGAAATAAGTAGGGGAGAGCGGTTATTTGATGCGATGAATGTGACGTTAAAGTGCATAATTGTTTAAATCTAGGACCTAAAAAGGGACCTCATAGCAGGAGAAGGTGTAAATGTAAACTACTAAATTGTATGCTATTCTAAGTATAATGAACCATTCCAGAGCCACTGCTTTCAAAAATGGCAGCTGATTTAAAGAATATTAGGCCATTAACTAGAGGATTGAAACAGGAAATATATTGCGAAAAATGTGACATTTTTTATTTCTTTAACTATATATAAAAAGAAAACCTGTTGAAAACCTGGAATGAACCATTCCAGAGCCACTGCTTTCAAAAATGGCGACTGATTTAAAGAATATTAGGCCATTAACTTGAGGATTGAAATAGGAAATATATTGCGAAAAATGTGGCAACATTTTTTATTTCTTTAACTATATACAAAAAAGAAAACCTGTTCCACTACAACCCATGAAGGGTCTTGGGTTCAGTACTATTCAGGGAAAGTGCAGTTTCAAGGCCAACGATAGGCCAACAGGGCGGAGATCGGGTCAGAATCACGCTCAACCGACAGGTTTTCGCTCTTAATTAATTATTTCAATTAACAGTACCCACTTCGTAGAGGCTGAGTGTGCCCCAGGAGGGTCTCCTTTCCTCGGCCGATGAAACAAAATAATTAATTTTTCTGCCATGAGCCGGGATTCGAAGCTGGGACCTTGAGCATTGGAAGCTTTGTACCCTACCACTGAGCTACCCCACTCCCTTTTTAACATATATACATACATGCATATATATATATATATATATATATATATATATATATATATATATATATATATATATATATATGTATATATATGTGACATTTGGTATAACCAATATATATATATATATATATATGGTTTATAACAAGCAAAAACGAAATTTCTAATACGCACTATTTATTGAAAACTTTTTACAGCTAAAAAAACCAGATTATTTTCTATCATTTTTGTTTTTTCAACGATAATTCCTCAACGGTACATCTAAGCGGAAAAATTACCTTGATGTTTGAATGTTGTTTAGAAAAACTTATTGAGAAATTAAAGAACGTTAAATTGAGCACCTAATGAGTAATTAGATGGGGAATTCTCGCTTGGGATAGAGGATAGTGGCGAAGTATCATAAGAGAGGCCCAGGTTCATACAGGACCATAGCACCAAGAATAAAAAAAAAAAAAAAAAAAAATGAGTACTTAAATATAAAAATTTGTTTAACTGGTATCGTAAAAAAATACAGTGAACGAACTTTGATCTTTTTCAAAACTTATACTGAAAAAATTACCATTAATGGCTCAGCAGCTTGGAAATAAGTTTTCTAAGAGAAAATCTAATAGAATAAAAGTTATAGAGCATCACATTCTGTGACAACTTAGTATCAACGTATTTAATGTAGGTTACTTAATATTTTCGAAATTGATAATCTCCCGATGGCCGGTAATTATGATTATGAAGGTAGGTGTGGTTTCCAATATTTCAACAATATAGATGTTTATTCTTGTTTAGAGTCTACTATGTGCAGTATAGGTAGGTATCTTTTCCACCTCTCAGCAGCTATGGATTTTGAGAAACAAGGTGTCAAAAGGAAACCGAATTTCATGAAGAAATGATGAATCCTGATTTGAGAGGGGTAATTGACCTACATTAAAAATGTTTGTAGTCATTCGGTCCGGGAAGAATTTGAGACTACATCAATAACACAATCAACTGAATTTCACCTAGAAAATATTATTGAAATAATACCATTTCTCGGTGGTTGAAATGGGTACATAAAATAAGTCAGTACTGAACGAATCGTTGATAATGTAATAAATCCTGTACCAATGAATGAATGTATGCCATAAAATGTGGTTTATTATTCTTCGAAAATACTAAAATCTTCGATCAGAGCTTCCCAATGTGCTTTCCGTCGTTCAAAACCCAATAGAATAAAGACAAGATCGCTGTATTGTAACGGGCAGCTGCTAGGCTAACAACCATACAAGGTAAGTGAAGTGAGTCATCGAATAAGCCCACAATAATGATTAAAATATATAAGAGCAAGTACTGAAATGAATCAAACTAGTAGGCCCGTGCGAAAAATTCGCACAGCTTATTGTTATCAAATGCCAAATTAATAAGAAAATGCAACTTATCAAAAGATTAAGACATCAAACGTTACTTTATCGATAAATATAATCCACAAAGCAAACAAAAATTAATTAAAATCTTCATTTTTGTTTGGAACCAACATGTATACAAATTTCAGTAAGCTGTATATTTGCTAAAAATTGTCCGATTGCGATGATTTTTTTTTCCTTTTGTAGGGAATTTAGTAATGTTTTATATAATCATGGGAATAACCAAGGGAAAAGTGTGTAATTTTTCAGTTATTCGCAAATAAAGTTTATTTTCTTTCATAACTTGTTTGCCTGAATTTTCTGGGTGATTGGACTATTTTGCCAGCCTGAAGGAGAAGGAAGCCTTCGAAATTGGTGGCTCAATCTTGAGATTTGGTGAAAAATTAACGATGATATGGCTTGCCGATCAAAAACACCATCGATGAATAATATAAACTCCCCCTCTCTCGATCATAGAGACCTCAAGTCGACGAAATGAGACATGTATTCAATGACAGTACTACAATTAATGTAAGGTTGTGTGGATGCGAACCCTATGCCTTGCGTTATCTCGAAAATAGTACGTTTTTCGGCTCAAAAACGCAGGGTCTTGCTGTACGCATCAAAATCTTTAAGATCCAATTTGTCCCGTATCGATCTACAGACCTACCACCGTTCCAGTATCGAAGCCTAGCAAAATGTTTGTATCGACTTTATTTATTTTAGAAAGAAAAACAAAAGTGGAGAATACGATTCGCTAACCCCCCGTGAAATTCTGAATCCAACGGTACCCCATTCGTGGTATTTGAGCATGACAGGAGCTTATATTTGGTAAAAAACCGATTTCGAGCCTTACTGTAATAATATATGTACGGATTATAAAATGTTTTGTTTTCTCTTATATTTTAGTACACTTGCAATTAGATAGGGAAAAAACGCTAATTTTAATTGACCAAAACAGTTGTTTAAACCATTGTTTTTACGCATCAGTGAAAATAAAAAATATACACAAGAAAACTGGTCGTCTAAAAATTAAACAATTTCCTCTAAATTCAAAAGAGTAACCCCTGTACCAAAAAGTCGTGAGACACCCGGATTCTGTCAAAGTCCAGGAGACTATTATCTCAAGGTCACGTAGCAGTCGCTTGTAATTCTAGCGTAGAAATTATCAGTTTCAGAGATCTGCCTGAACATAAGGAAGGTTTCATCATCCATCACCCTGGCCTATCGTCAGGGGAGAGTGAAGGGACAAAATCCATGGGACCCAAGCTTTCATGGGAGAGGAGGATAAAAAGGATTCCTTAAAAAACATGTAAATAGTAAATGATTTCGTTAAAGAAATATATAAACAAAAATCATTCTGATCTCTTATAAATAATAACAGGTATTTTTTTTTGCCAAATTGAATAATGTGTTTCTTCTTTGCAGTTTAAAGGCATCTTTGTCAATGTGTTCCATAATGCTCAGTGGTCGCTAAGTGAGGCCAACATTACGGCCTACTGATTATCAAATACTTAAGGCTGGAAGGTTGGTCCATACATTGACGCAGTATTTGCCAGACACCGATGAGAGGGTACTTAAATCTTGGGTCGTAGTAGAGATTAAACTTTACTAATGATATTATTAACAATTTACTTAATTGTTTGTTACATAATCATACCATCATTATAAAGTAATTTTGTAAAAAAAACACATTGTATTATAGGAGGAAAATGATCTTGGAAGAAGATGTGCCCTTTATACCGAATCCTGATAGAAGGAGTACGGTTTGAACCCTTCAAAATGTTAAAGTCTGTTGTTGTTGTACCTACATTTTTCTTCTTAAACAATAATAATTCTATTTATTATGACTTATATAACCCACAACAACAGTAAAAAGAAAAGGGAGTTTATTTCTTTATAAAGTGTTTACAGATTGCCTTGTGCCTTGTTTTGTTTGAATGAGCCTTTAACATGGAAATATAGTCCAAGTATAAGACAGACTCTTTGCGATGTCAGGTTCTCATAGTTATAGGTGTATTGATTTAGACGAAGAAAATTGGGTGTTAGCATCTTATGTATTAGGTTTGTTGCTACCAACGTCTCCAAGTTTTAAAGTGGTAGATGGTTAAGTTCATAGGGTGAAATGCCTTTAAAAAGTTATAATCTACCTTGTCATAATTAGTAATAATAACTATATTTCATGAGAAATACTTTTATTACGACAATTAAATTGCTGAGGCTTTCTAGGCATGGAAGAAAATCGTCAGTCCCTAGAAAGAAATCCGGTTTAAGCTGCCCTCAGAGTGTCTTCACATAACTTACTAATCCTACATTCGATTCAGACTAATGCTTTTACTGTTTCTGTCTAGGGGTAGGTCCTTAAATAAGTTCGAGATTAAATTCATCCGCCCGAAAAAAAAGGATCGTCAGTTTGATTATTTGCGCGTGATAATACAGCAAATTAATTATCTTTGCTTATTCATTAGCAGATTCCTTCATTATTGTTTATTAAAAGTGATGCTGGGGAGGGTCATGCTTAAAAGATACCAATCCGATTCTTATTACGTCCGAAGTAATCGATCGCCAGCATATATCTTACTAGGATGTGACTCATTAATTCGGCTTTCTTCTTCTACTATAAGGTTCAGTAGATTGGTTGCACTACTTCTTGGATGATAAAAGCATTTTCCTGGATGGACTCAAATTCATAACTACTAGGTATACTCTAGTTGTGGTAGATTCCATGTAAGTTCAGGGTCTAACATTTTTGCTAGACTTTCGTTAACTAGCTGGACCAGGCACTGTATTAGTTAGAAATTACCCTATGAGCTCTGATTCATTTTTTCTTTTTTTTTTTTTGCTCGTCAATTAAAATTCGCAATGAGAACCTCCTCGACCGGCCTTTACCTCTCCGTATGAGCGGAGGACGAGCCCATTTACTCATATACCGAAAGAGGGACAGGATTACTTCCACATTAGCTAAAGCGCTATCCTGGAAATCAACCGTGCGATGCCATCAAATTTTAGACGGCTCTTAAGTTGCAGGATTTGATGCATCGCTTTCAGCGTGCCATTGTGTTGCTAAAACTTTATTTAAGTCTAATATTGCAAGATATGGCAGTCTGTTTCACCATTTCTTCCTCTTCAGGTGTATTGATTAATGTTGAATCCCCCCATAATCAGTATTAGCTAATAAAGTAGGGTCTATACAAGAGACACCCTGGTTCATTTTGGTTTCCCAACCAATTACCTTCTTTGTCTCTCCTTGCTGACTGGTTCTAGATCAAAGTCATTGAAGGGTTATAGAACCAGAAAAGACCCCTTGCTTATATCAATACCACCTTTATCTATTACAGTCATTCTGTTTTTTAATGACACAACTTCACAAGTACAAAATTCCATTAACGTTCACTGCTAAAATAACTTTATTTTTAAAAATGCAACAGAGGGTTTAAAAACAAGGGTGAAATTATAATCTAAATATATATATATGTATATATAAATACATTTTTGTTTTAAATTCACAACTGTTAATGTCCACTGACAACCAGTGAATAAGATAACTGTGTACAATAAGCTAGGAGAAAGGGCATGATAGGCATGAGGAAGAGAAAAACCCAGTGGCTAATCTTCAGTCATGTGAGTGGTTAATTAAGGAGATCTCTCATCCAACTCCTTTTTAGCCTTCTGCGGTTTTCGGGAATGTTTTTATTGGACATGTCTTGGATGAGTCTATTGGGTAGACCATAAAGCCTGTTGTGAAATATTTTGTAATAAGTTTGTATGTGTTCTGTGACAGTTTGCATGCGTAAGTCTTTGTGGAGGGTTATGTTACTAACATACCAAGGTGATTGAGTAATTGTCCTGAAGGTTTTGGCCTGGAATATTTGTAATTTCTGAATGTGTGTTTTTTTAGCAATTCCATATATTTGTGACGCGAATGTCCAAATTGGTTTTAGTAAGTAAGTGTAAGTGTTAAGTTTTTGTCTTAGGTTTAGTTTTGAGCGGCGCCCCAGTAGGGAATATAATAGTCTAAATCGTTGATTTAATGTTTTTCGCTTAGCGGTGATATGTGGGCCCCATGTCATCCTTCTGTCAAATGTTAGACCTAAGTAAGTAATGTACTTTGTCAGATTGGGGTATATGTTCATTGCCAAGATAGACAGGAGGGCAGTTTTCGCGTTGGAGTGAAAATGTTATGTGTCGGGATTTGTTGTGATTTAGTTTTATTTTCCAAAGTTTATACCAGTTATGTAAGATTTGTAGGTGATTTTGTTGAGTATATGAAGCGTGTGTGGGGTCATTGTGTCTTGTGATAATAGTAGTGTCATTGGCATAGGTGGCTATCAAAGTGTCACTGGAGAGGGGTATGTCATGTGTGTAAATTATGTAAAGGAGTGGTGCAAGAATTGATCCCTGGGGCTCAACTCTGGCCAGAATTGGTCTGATAGATGAGATTTCAGAACCTTGTCGAACAAAGAAAAATCTATAAGAGAGGAATGATTGTAAAATGAGATAGTATGTGGGAGGAAGTATTTTCTTGAGTTTATAAAGAAGTCCCTGGCCAGACCCTGTCAAATCAAACTGCCTCAGCAACATCCAGAAATACACCAGTAGCATACATCTTTTGCTCTAGTGCTGTTGCTATGTTATCTGTGACTTTGTGTAACTGTTGAGTGGTGGAATATAGTGATCGAAGTCCAAATTGGTGATCAGGTAAAATTTTTTGATCTGTTAATAATGCGTGGAGTCTGTTATATAGTAATTTTTCAAACATTTTAGCACATGTAGGAAGTAGACTAATAGGTCTATAAGCTGAAGGAGAAGAAATTTCTTTACCCAGCTTATGAATCATGGATATGTATGAATACTTCCATTGAATAGGAAATTTGGCAGTCCTCAATATAGTATTAAAGATGGTAGTTAGAAACACCAGAGCTTTCCTCGGCATTTGCTGGAGCACTTTAGGATTTATTAAGTCATAACCAGGGGTTTTCTTTCTTTGTAACATTTTAATTTGGTTTGCAACCTGAGATGGAGAAAAGGAAGTAGGAGGATGGGTTAGTTGTAATGGAGTGTCCAAGGAGTTGAGTACAAAGTTACCATGTTCAGGATTTGACAAATTTGTATGTGGAGTGAAAAGTAATGAGAGGTGATAAACAAAACGTTCTGATTTTCTATGTCCGACACAGCCCAGGAGCCATCATCTTTACGAAGTGGTAGTGACACCTCCCGGTGGTTTAGCAGCTTTTTTGTTTCTCCACAAGCTTCTATCATATATTGAAAGATTGTTGATGTATATGTCGTACTTTTCTCGGTTGAATTTTTGTATTTGTCGTTTTAATTGGTTGTTTAGTCTATTAAATGCCTGTCTATATGATGGGAGTCTGTTCCTCTGCCAAACTTTTCTAGCTCTTCTCTTGGCTCGGATCAAGCCCCTTATGTATTGTGGGTAGTTTGTTAGATTTGCTGTTGTCCGAGGTTTGGGTACTGAGGATGTCCAAGCAGCATCCTGGATGCTCTTCGTGAAAATGTCTACAGCTTCCTCCAGTTCTTATTTTGTTTTGATAGATACTGGGGTGGAAAGAGCAGTGTCCAGGTTATTCCTGTATCTATCCCAATCCATTGTTCCATTGATAAGAAATGGTTTTCTTATTGTCTCACGTGGTTCATCCAGCAGCAGCAGATTCACAAGGGAATGATCAGAGCAAAGGTCGGAGCTAATATTGACGGAATGTGGGTATTTTTCAGTCCTTTGGTGATAAAGAAGTCCAAAAGATCAGGTGTTTTATGTCTAGAAGTGGGCCAGTAAGTTGGAGAGTTTGGCGTTATTGTGTCCATTGAAAGCTCGTGGAGGGCTGTCCTAAGATTCGTTCCCTTCGGAGTACAGAGTCGAGACCCCCCCACAACTGGTGTTTTGCGTTGTAGTCTCCTCCGGCGATAAAACAGCTTCCTAGGTGTTTGAAGAAGCTACGAAACATGGCAGGTGTTAGAACATACCTAGGGGGACAGTAAATTGAAGCGAAGGTAATAGTGTTGTGTTTAGTAGACATTGTTATGCCTGTGGCTTGGATATAAGGTGTTACTGGTAATTGTAGTGGATTGTGTTTTATCGAGGATTTTTTTTTTTTTTTTTTTTTTTTTTAGAAAAAAAAAACTTTATTCTGGGACTAAGTCCCTTCAGAATAACAATAATGTACAAAGTAATAGAATATTACTGGCCTGAACGTTGAAACAATAAATAAAATTGATAAAATAAAATAAAAAGTAAAGAAAACCTTAGGTGCACAAGCTATATACAAACAGATAAAACTATGTACAGAGCATTTAAAATTATGAACAAAACAATTAAAACTATGAACGAATCACTTGAACTATGAACACAATTATATTTGAGGGTTGAACAACATAAACATACACTTTGAGAAATGAAGAACGAAAAAGAGATACAATGAGTTCATTTCATAAAAAAAAAAACAAAAAAAAAACTTTACTTGAATATATATATAAAAATAAACAGTTACTTATAATTGAATAAAAAAAAAAAAAAATACACAATACATATATAATATCAATAGTTAGCTGGTATCAGACTGTTTTTGGAACAGGAATTGGAATAGGAGGTTTTTGAATGTGTACAGGGAAGGGGCATGTCGAATTTTGATCGGGAGGGAATTCCAAAAGTTGACAGAGCGGGCTATAAAGGAATTTTGGAATGAGGCAGATCTATGAGAAGGGATGTATAGGTCAGAGGGTCGGGATCTTGTAGTGAGTGAATGGATTGAGGACTTAAATTGAAGAAGGTTGTAGGCATAAGAAGGACGATGATCGGTAATGATTTGATAAAGGAAAGTGCCTAGGAAATATTGTCTTCTTAAGGAGGGGAAGAGCCACCCTAACTCAGTGTAGTGGTGGGAGACACGGGAGCGTCTCGGGGTTCCAATTACAAATCTTACGAAGCAATTCATAAGTCTTTTGAGTCTATCACGCAGTTCCACCGAGAGGCCATCGTACACCACACAGCTGTAGTCAAAGTGGGGAAAGATGAGAGAGGAAACTATGAGTCTACGGGTATTTTGGGGTAGAAGATGGCGGAAGTGATGGAATAGTTTGAGGGTAGAAATTGCACGGCGGGATATATGAGAGATATGGTGATTCCAGGAAAGGGTTTGATCTATGAGAATGATCTATGATTTTCTTAGTATTGCAGTGCCACCGTGAGCCGTGCTGTCTGGATAGTCTGTTCTGTATGTTTTGTAGCCCGAGATGTAGAATTGGGTTCTTGGTGTCAAGTGAGTTTCAGTGAAAAGAGCGATGTCAATTCGTTTCTTATGTAAATATAAGTCAATTTTAGTTTTGTGTTGAGTCAGGCCGTTAGCGTTCCACAGAATGATGGACAGGGAGCCTACAGTGAGTGTATTAAGGGTCATACGGGGGGGAATAAGACCTGAGACATCTGTGAGATTTGTTGCAGAAGGCTGTAAAGTAAAGAGGTTGGATAAGATTATTAGGGTTTGTTATTATGTGAAATATTTGAGAGAGATCGTTTTCGGTTTTGGGTGTCTATAAATAGGAGGTGGTCTTACCAGTTGGGCTGAATGTTGGATTGGTTGTGAGTCATCATTTGATTGGGTTAGAACGTCGTAACGGTTGTGCGTTTGAACACTAACTTAGGCTTTTTCGGCTGTATTTGAGTTGTACCCAGACGTTGACTGGCGCTTTCGACCTTTTACAAGCTCCCAATTGTTGGCAGTACCATTTTCTTCATTATCTAATGCCTCCATTTCACTAGCGGGTGGCTGCTTCTCCACTCAGGTCCTGAGCATACTCAGATTCAGAAATTACAAATATTTCAGGCAAAAACCTTCAGAACAATTACTCAAGCACCTTGGTATGTTAGTAACATAACTCTTCACAAAGACTTACGCATGCAAACCGTCACTGAACACATATACACTTATTACAAAAGATTTTGAAACAAGCTCTATGGTCATCCCAATAGACTCATCCGAGACATGGCCAATAAAAACATGCCCGATAACATCCGCAGAAGGCTGAAAAGGAGTTGGATGAGAGATCTCCTTAATTAACCACAAACATGACCGATGATAAACCACTGGGTTTTTCTCTTCCTCATGCCTATCATGCCCTTTCTCCTAGTCTATTTGTACAGTTATCTCATTCACTGGTTGTCAGTGGACATTGACAGTTGTGAATTGAAAAATAAAGATGAAAAAAAAAAAAAGCCCTGAGTGCCTGTTGCTGTAGTGCCCTCTATCAGTTTGCACTGGTTCCAATATCATTGATGCGGCTGGGAGATAAGCACTGAGATCTCCAGGAGTCCTACCTTGGCTTCCACATTTGGGAGACAAAGCATGACTCAGATTCTCCTGGAAGAATGTAAATAATGTATATATAGATGTGAATGTGTTTTATTTACTTCAATTTCATTTGGCTTCTATCTATTATTTCATTTTTTGTAGGCATATTAATTTACTTATTTTATTTTTCATATTTATTCTTCTTTATTATCTCTATCTTAGTTATTATTTGTATGTACATATTGTGTGAATGATTAATGTAGCCTTAATAACAACGCCCTTGAAGAACGTATTAATATTTTTAAAAAAATGTTATATTGTGGTAAAAATTGTTTACAAATTAATATATGAGAAGGTATAAACAATAATTCATATTTTGTGCAACAGATTAACAATACAATGGATAATTTACTGACAGAATGTTGTAGTGATATAAATAACATCAAAAGAAAAACTCTAACTCTAACAAATTATTCTAAGATGATATAACAAAATAGCTAGGAAATAGGTTTTTGATGAAACAAGTGTACAATAGTTATATATAAATGCTACCAGATGGTAGTACTGTTGCTGATATCAAATAAAACTAAAGGATTCCTGCTCTTCAAATAAAGAATAATATTTGTGTTGTGTTTTTAATTCAAAAACAACAAAAAGTGTTTTTAAAACATACAGTAAATTTACTACTACAGTTAGTAATTAAATATAAACAATGAGATTCATTTTATTTTATTCTTTTAAAAGAATTTAAATATTCTTCTTAGTACATTCACATTGTTTTACAGCAGAAACAAAAATTTATTTTAAATAATTTTGAATAACAAATACAATATTCATGAAGATTACAACATTGATGAAGTAGCATAATTTTTACTACTTCACTTCATGATTGTAAAATGGTTTGAATATAATTTTTAAAATAATAAATAATATCCATTAACTATATTTGTTAATGTAAATATTTTATTATTATAATCTAATTTTAAAAATCGCTAAAAATATAGATGCTAGGAGAAAGTGTAAATTAAACATACATTTAAGCTATCATAATAAATTATTAGCAGAAGAAAATTTATTTATATGAGATTACTTCCTGTTTTAAATTAAAATGTATATGATAACAAGTTTTTTTTCAACTATTTTAGTTAGATATCAAAGTTGTTTTATATTATTAAATTTACCATAAATGTGAAAATATTTGTGAATATTAATAAAAATTCAAAACAATATTTATTATTATAAATGTAATCATACTTTCAGAAATAATTTTACATTCTTACTGTAAAACAATCATTATTAAGTGAAATTAAGTGTTATAACAAATAAAAAAATAATTATTTAACTTTTCTTGAGAAAACAAAACCATTCCAAAAATTAAATCATAACATTATTTCCTTACATAATATTTATCAATTAATTAACTTTTTTAAATTTTATTACACAACAGCATTTTAGTTAAAAACAATACCATTACCCCTATTTCAAGTGATTGATAAAACCAAACAGCTGCTCTGTCTGTTGGCAATAATAAGAAGCTAAAAAGTTTTCATTAAAATCCCATTTTGATTATCAATTTTGTTTATCTCCACTTAATGGTTATATATTTGTATATGGAATGTTTTGTAACTAATAGCTGCACTTAAATCCTCTGCTATTGTTTTTTCTTCTAATATTTTTTTTTCAATCATTATTATACATATTTGATAACAATTAAAGTGTGAAATTTGAGGTCAAAGCAGTGCAATGCCTAAGATGTTTTTTATTTTCATTATTCCCAAAAGCATTTGTGTGTTAGTAGATATTATTTTTAATCAAATGCTTTGATAATATAGACCTTGACAATTTTAATTATTAATAAACCCTCACTAAGTTTTATTAATTTTAATTTAATTTTTCATATGATTAAAAGAAGTTTTTTTTTCCTGATTGTTTATAAACAACTTTGTATTCCAGTACATGTTTGCTGAATATCTATTCATATCAGGGGTGCCCCGCAGGAAGTTTTATGACACAAATTGCACCATCAATATTTTTGATGGGCACATTTTGATGGTTTTCTGAATTTTTGAGGGGGCACATTTGGAGGGGGTTATGAATTTTCAAAATGAAAAGTTTCAAACTAGGGCACTAGAGGAAACCATAGAACAGACCACTGCGTGTATAATTTATATGACCTATAATTTCTAAAATTATACTTTAACTTTCATTGTTATTAAAAAGAGGAGAGCAATAAAATATTTTGGGATAACAGAGGGGGAGATGGAGAGGAATGGGAAATTCATGTGCCATTCACCTCAGGGAGGGTGGCCACCTCTGATTCATACATATATTTTAATATGAATTGAGAAATGAATATAAATTACTAATACTTCATTATAAAAGAAATTAAATTCTTAAACCGCAGCTTTTTTAATGTGATAAAAGTCTCTTATTTGTATTAATGAGTTAAATTAATGACAATTTCAACTATATTTAGCATAAAGTGTATTCAAATATCACTTTAATTGGTGAGGTAACTTAGCCTGGCAGGTGTATACATATGTTTCCAATATTGGTTCTTTGTGTTAGCATTCACAAAATTTCCAACCAGTATTAAGCAGAGTGAAAGGTTCGAGCATCATTTTCATAGAACTACTCCCAAAAAATGCTAATACACCAGGATATTGAGCTAACTTTGCTTCAAATCATGCACTTGGAGATCCATGAATGAATGGAATTAAGCCTTTATTATAAACAGTAAAAATTAAAAACGGTTTACAAAATTAATATATACATATAAAGTGCAGTAGCATAATAGTAATGCAAAAAATAACAAATAATAAAGTCCCTCTTGTTAAAATAGATATTAATTAATGTAGTTCTGGAGTTTTTATTCTTTATAGGCCTTCCCTGAGGGGAATATGGCTTAACTTTCCAGAGTGACCAACTCTATTGGGAAGAGCAGTTTTTCATTGATTCAAACCACTTAATTCTATCTTTAGCTATTCTTGTCCAATCTGTAGGGCCCACAGAGTTTTTGATAACATCTCTCCATCTTGTTGTGGTTGTTTTCCTCTACCTCGTTTTCAGTTGCATGGGTGGTGTTCAGTTAATGAGTCTTTGTGACCCTCTCTCATCTGTAGAACACATTAGTTAGCCTGCTCAAATCCATTTTTGCTTATGGATAGATAAGTTAGCATCCCTGAAGTTAGTTTGTCTTCTGATTTCAATGCACATCACTTTATCCATTTTCCATATTTTGAGCATACTTCTTTTGATTGCATGTTGCTGCTATACATTAACTTTATTAGTTTGAGCCTTGGTAAGGAATCATGTCTGAAATCTTTATGTAACTACTGGTAGCTGGCAAAAAGGACCACGGTAGGGCCCCCTCGCTGGACTTGTTCCCTCCCACCAAGTACCATTACCAGTACCGAATACCGGAAGCACATAACTGTCAAAAATTAGGTTCTCAAGGTGTATTTCATACTTACCTTTCATTATAAAATTGAGGCTTCAGTATTTTTCCAACGAAGTGAAAGTCTTCTTTGTATTTATTTATTCGAACTACCTTTAAAGGACTTAACCTGACCTAGGAATGCGTAGTCGTCAACACAGCATAGAGTATTATTGATTATAGTTATTATTTCCTGTATGCTGTTGGTCATAACTTTTGTCTTCGAGTTATTTAGTACTAGGCCTACAGCTTGACATTCTCTGAATTGATGCTCTATCATTTCTGACAGTTCTTCAGCATTGGTTGAATGATGATTAGTGTTAAATCAGTATAAACAAAGTAAATGATTTTGAATAAGAATGTTATAAAACATTGGATTGGTTATCTGGAGCCTTAACTATTTGTAAATTTATTTGGAATTGTTACAATGTGTTTAATAACAGTTCCACTAATCATTTATTTTTATTTTTATTTATTTTTTATAGATTTGTTATCCAAATCTGTTACATTAACATTTTTGATGTATTAAACAAGAAAATGTACAATTTTTTTATAGAAATTTTTTCAATATCAATATTGGTTACAATAGTTTCATTGCATTCTAAGCGTGACAGTTTTTCTGATATCAAAATTATTTTTATCAATGGAAAAATAAATTGAAATAATGTTTACAACAGTACGCCATAATTATTATTTTTTTTGTTTGATGTTAATAGGAAGGAAGTTCTCTATCCATTTAGCTAATTCTCTCCCTGTCTTTGAATTTTATTTTTTTTTTTTTAATAAAAAAGGTAAATGTAAAATACCATTATAATATAAAATTTACTTATTTAATGTTCCTACCCGGCACATTGTGAGTCTAGTGGGACAAAACTCTAAAAATGAAGTTCCAGATTATGATGAGAAACATGTTTGTACCATGTAGCAAAACCAAAAAAAAAAAAAAAATGAATATTCAGAGGGCAATTCTAATGAAGTACTTAAAAAAATAGCTAAATAAAATTTTTTAAACTCCTTCTTATTTTTAAGGCGAGTAAGATCGCTCTGTTTCTTAGTATTGAACTGTATGGTGATGCTGTAATTATTATATTTTTTTACTATTTAATGATGTATTGGAATAAGGAAGATATTTTATGATGCCTTCCCTCCCCCCCCCCCAATTTTAGGTTCTTTTAGACACTCATAATCTACTTTAATCAGTAACATTCACCTAAACAGAAAATTGTTCCACATTTTAATTTATAACTTTTTATGTTAACCAGTGTGTGACCTAAATTTTGATTCTTTGTATCTAGATTGTATCATGTTGCATTAGCAAATAAATGAAACTTAATCGCCAGTTTAAAAGTAGTGATATTAATTACATTACAGGTGGAAAACTCCTGTTTTCCATATTTCGTTACTTTCATAGAAATTTTTCAAGGGCACTTATTGTACTTAGGAATGACGTCTCCAAGAATATATATAAGCCCTTATAGCTTAACAATTTATTTAACATTTAACAACGTTTCGGGCAGTTTTATCATTTTCAAGTTCTCTACAAATAGTCACAAAAAACATTGTTAATAATAATCATTAACTACCTAATGATGATTACATGTATGATGACAATACTACTGTGAGAACTTACCAAAATTACCAATTTAATTTAATTTTTATTGAAATATATATATGCTTATTAAATAAAATAAGCATAAAAATACAGAATGGTAAATATTTTAATTTTGAAATAGTCAAACGTTTGAATCTTATTTAAATATATTTTTTTTTTTAGAATTGACAAGCACTATAAAGTATTTGAATAAAATGGAACATGATAATTTACATTGTTGTAAACCAGATATAAGGTAATAGAATAATGAAATAGAAAGATTTTGAAATTTTGGAGTTTTGGTAAATTCTCACTGTAGTATTGGTATCATACATGTACTTGTCATTAGTTAATTATTGATAATTATTAGCAATGTTTTATTTTACTACTTGTAGAGAACTTGAAAATGAGAAAACTGCTCGAAAAATCATACATTTCACAGTAGTCCAGAACTTCCGGTTATTCTCCTGGTAATTTTCTTCAATCTCTTTTTCAAAATCCTCCAAGGCTTTACTCCAAGCTTGCTTCATGATTGTTTTTGCAATGTTCCGCCTTCACACATATGCTTCTCAGTTCTCTGGTGATTTAGACCTCTTGTAAGCCACCCAAGCCACTTCACTCTCTTTTACGTTAAATCAATTGTTAAACTATAAGGGCTTATGTATATACATATCCTTGGAGACACCGTTTGTAACTCTTGTTTTGGGAAAAAGAATTAACTGAGTCATTGAGTGAAGAAAATGATGTTTTAACAACTTGTCTAAGAAGAAAACATATATTCAATTAAGCATGAAAATTAAAAATTTTATTTTTAGACAGTTGATTTCTTTGAAAAAAAAATATGCACTCAAAGACTAAGCTTTTTTGATAATAATTAAATGATTGATTCTTATTAATAAGGCACTGGAAAGATTATAAAGCAAACAAATTCAGAATAGTTGTTAATATTGAAATATCCTATTATTGTTATCCACTTACCTTTTTGTTTTAATGCATGGCGGACATAAAACTTAAACCCTTGCCACTTTGACTATAAAACGTTTATTCATATGCCTCAATATCATGAAAAATTATTAATTTCATTATCAGTTATGATATTATTTATTAAAAACAAAGACAAATTTTATTATGATCTGAAAAAAAAATCATACATTCAGTTTTACAGGCCACTACACAACAAATGTAGTCTTAAGTGAGTGTTCTGAATTTGCTTATTAATGCCAAACATGAATATATGTTTTTAATACAAGACCATGAAAAATAAGTCGATGAGCTAGGTCTAAGTGATATTTTATTATAGAAATGTTATATTTGGATTTTAAAACTTTTATGAAATATACAAAAAATCATACTGGTTTTAATTTCCCTTGCACAATCCCTATCTAGTTCCACTCATCACTGCAATCCTCCCCGAAGGTTGAAGCGGCTGTGGCCCCGAGATCGTTGTAGTACAGATCTTGGACTTCTGAAAATGGCCAGATTCTACACTCAAGACATGAGTGTTTTTGATTATTATTTTACTTTTGTCAATTTTATGTTTTCTGTATATAAGTTATGAATCTGTTCATATATCACTATAATTATTGCCCACATGACAGATTATTATATTTCTAAATAAATAAATAAAAAATCTATAATATCTGTTAAATGAATATATAGTATCTTGGAAAAGTAACAGGAGATGTCAGATATCTATTGATATTCTTAAAAAACTGACATCATTTAACCTAAGTCAAACTCGCTAGCCAATGAATATATTCCCATATTCCTCTAATTAATATAATTTTATATTTTTATTAATTTAATACATACAAAAGAAATAAAATAAAATAAGACAATATCTGAAAAAGAATGCTATCCGCGAAATATCTTGTCACTTGAATATATATAGTTTTAAACCAGTAATAGTTTAATAATGTGTTTTAGATTTAGATTGTTTTAAATATCAATACAGTTTTGAAAATGAATCGAACTACAAGTATAATTCTAAGAAATTTTATATCATATTACATTTTAAATACTGACAGTGCCCACATTTGAACAATATTTCAACTGCATTATTTATACCTACTACAATAGTGAATATCTAATCATATATTTGTTTAGTTTCAAAATAAATTTAATAAATTTAAGCTTGAATAAGTTTAATTCCAAATTATCACTATTATAATTATTGTTACTACTAGCTACAATATTGTATTTCCCAACAACAAAAAACAAAAGCTGTTTCCCAACTACAAATAACAAAATTATTTCCAATGTAAAGCATAATACCATGTAGCATATCATATAGTACCCATAGCCTGAGTGCTTACTGGCCAAGGTGATGCTTTACGTTTTAAATATCAATACAGCTTCGAAAATGAATCGAACTACAAGTTTATAAGCAAGTTTATATTATATTTCATTTTATATACTGACATTGCCCACATTTGAACAATATTTCAACTGCATTATTTCATACCTACTACAATAGTGAATATATAATCATATATTTGTTTAGTTTCAAAATAAACACATCATTTTGTGAGTTTTTCTTATTTTACATGACAAACATATATATTTCATTTTTAATATAAGTATTATCATTTTCTTTATTTCCATAATTAACTTATAAAATATTGATTTTATAATAGCTTAAATAAGTTTTATTTCAAATTATCGCTATTATAATTATTGTTACTACTAGCTACAATATTGTATTTCCCAACAACAAAAACAAAAACTATTTCCCAACTACAAAAAACAAAAATTATTTCCAATGTAAAGCATAATACCATGTAGCATATCATATAGTACCCATAGCCTGAGTGCTTATTGGCCATGGTGATGCTTTATGTTTTAAATATCAATACAGCTTCGAAAATGAATCGAACTACAAGTTTATAAGAAAGTTTATATTATATTTCATTTTATATACTGACATTGCCCACATTTGAACAATATTTCAACTGCATTATTTTATACCTACTAAAATAGTGAATATATAATCATATATTTGTTTAGTTTCAAAATAAACACACCATTTTGTGAGTTTTTCTTATTTTACATGACAAACATATATATTTCAATATTAATATAAGTATTATGATTTTCTTTATTTCCATAATTAACTTATAAAATATTGATTTTATAATAGCTTAAATAAGTTTTATTTCAAATTATCGCTATTATAATTATTGTTACTACTAGCTACAATATTGTATTTCCCAACAACAAAAACAAAAACTATTTCCCAACTACAAAAAACAAAAATTATTTCCAATGTAAAGCATAATACCATGTAGCATATCATATAGTACCCATAGCCTGAGTGCTTATTGGCCATGGTGATGCTTTATGTTTTAAATATCAATACAGCTTCGAAAATGAATCGAACTACAAGTTTATAAGAAAGTTTATATTATATTTCATTTTATATACTGACATTGCCCACATTTGAACAATATTTCAACTGCATTATTTTATACCTACTAAAATAGTGAATATATAATCATATATTTGTTTAGTTTCAAAATAAACACACCATTTTGTGAGTTTTTCTTATTTTACATGACAAACATATATATTTCAATATTAATATAAGTATTATCATTTTCTTTATTTCCATTATTAACTTATAAAATATTGATTTTATAATAGCTTAAATAAGTTTTATTCCAAATTATCACTATTATAATTATTGTTACTACTAGCTACAATATTGTATTTCCCCAACTACAAAAAACAAAAACTATTTTCCAACTACAAAAAAACAACAATTATTTCCCATGTAAGGCATAATACCATGTAGTATATCATATAGTACCCATAGCCTGAGTGCTTATTGGTCATGGTCATGCTGATCCTGAAAAAAAATAATTTTTTTTTAAAGTATTTATGTTCAATGTTCAGGTGTTATAATGCATTTTGACAGAAATTTGATTTTCCAGCCCACCTCTTTTGTTTTGTCGAGGTGAGTTGTTCTTGCTCTTTTGTGAAAAGTTCACAACAGGCAAAAGTATGTATGATTTTATTTTGCAAATAATATTACTAACATTTTATACAAGTCTTTATGCAGACAACAAACAAAACAAAATATAATAAAAATTCTTATATAGGAACTTACCTCAACATCAGGGGAAAAACGGTCATTTGACAGTCTGTAGAATACCAAAGAGGCCGGGATAGCTGGATTTCCAAAAACAACATAATTAGGAATACGAAAGAACCGATATTGTCTATGCATTCCTACATTATTATATATATTAGCCAGATTATTACGAAACTGACGGTGACGAGCAATTTCATACGAATACATATCAATCATATCATAGAGATATTGGCGATATGCATTATTTCCTGGTTGTTGTAATTGATTATTAGCAGGCTGGGGACGCTCATCCTGAGTGTCATTTTCATCACTTTCAGAATTAGCAGGCTGGGGACGCTCATCCTGAGTGTCATTTTCATCACTTTCAGAATTAGCAGGCTGGGGACGCTCATCCTGAGTGTCATTTTCATCACTTTCAGAATTAGCAGGCTGGGGACGCTCATCCTGAGTGTCATTTTCATCACTTTCAGAATTATCAGATTCCTGTTGCTCATTCTGATTTTGTGGAAAAATAATTTGTTGCCTGTGTTGGTGTGAAGGTGGCATAATATGGTGATTGGCAGGAACATGGTTTATTGTTCTGGCTGTATGCGCATAAGGGGCATAACGATAGTAATATCGAATACGGCCATGACCGACTAAATCTCTAACTTCAGAGCAAGCACTGCAATTACACCCATCGCGAACGATGTATAATCTCCAAGATCTAAAAAAAAAAACTCTATATTAATGTGCGTTCAGAATATCAGCTGCCGATTTGTTTTCTTGTTCCAACATCTTTTAATTAGCTATCTTACTGAGAAAATCCAATAATAATAACATTAACCTTTTTATAAATACAAATAATTTACTGGTAAAAATGATAGATAACTTGTTAATTAGATATTTAATAACATGAAAAAAAAAATATAACGCCTTAATTTGATATTTCTAAAGTTTAAAAATGTAATCAATACATCACTGAGTCATCTGACAGAGGGCCATTGTTACTTGTAGCAATTACCAATGTAACCTGAGACTTTAATGGATTCTTGCGATTATCGTCAGTAAATGATAAGAAAAAAGAAAAAACATAAATATTAATCAGTGAAAATATTCTTCTTGGTACAGTTTAAAGATATATATAAAAGAATATGTTTTAAAACAAAGGTCGAAATATTTTCATCTCTTGTGTACCGTTATTCTTATGCGATATCCACTATATAACAATAAATAAATTAACAAATACATATATCTGATTACACAGAAATTAATGTTTAGTTTGAAATAAAATAAAATAAATATATTTATTCAGGAACTAGCATCCTCTTGGAATAATTTACAAGAATGCCGGAAGAGAGAGAACATGGATTGTTTATGTGGCTTTTGGATTTGAAATAGAGTTTAAATATACGATGTAACTGAGTAAAAGCTACGGTGAAGCATTTGCCCGACGAAATAGGTAGAACAGTAAGGCTGAACAGCCAAAATATAATTTATAAATAATAAGCAATATTTCAAAACAATGAAGTATATATTTCAGTCATAGATGGACTTAGCATAACGAAGTTCTTTGAAGTGATTAATTTCAATAAGTTCCTTTGTGCATACTACATCTACTGTGTTTTCTAACGGAATTTCATATTAACAATAAATAAAATAAATACAATAACCTACTATTATATATATACATTAATATTTTCGCATTCTTCCTTTTTATTACTACACAACAATAACATTCATTAAGAAGAGTGGTATTATTAGGAAAAAGAAATACAGACACAATACCGTCTGTATTCTTCAGCCCCGCCATCCCGTCGCCAGTACTTATTACTTTTTTTTCATGGTCACTTTTCGTTAAAAAAAAAAAAAAATTACATTACAACAATTACATACAAACATAGACATTAACACACATATAATATTATTTAACTGTACATATATATTTATTTTATTTCATGGCAGAACATTGTAACTAGATATATTTTTTTGACATATGAGATAATTTATATATGTGTGTCTTTGTACTATATAAAGTAGAAATTGTTAAAAAAATCATATTATTTCGGAATAGGAGTAATCAATTAAAAATTTACCGAACAATAAACACAAGTTGAATGGATGAATTGAAATGAAAATAAGTAAGGAAAATTTGTCAAAATCTCGAAATATTATACTTTCATTAGTTTTTATAAAATATTTATTTTGTTACAATACAGGAGAAGGGGAGATGTGCTTAAAATGTAAATTTTATCCTTCACATAAATAATATAATTTAATGTTGAAAAATTATTTCATTATGGACTTGGGTTGCCTCAACGAGAACAAAATGGAATCACGCCCAGCGTCACCATTTTGTACCCCACTAATGGATCCAGGCCTTAATTTTGGGGGGCTTCAGCCCTGAAACCTTTTTGTTTTCATAAAAATGACGATAATTACTTTGGAAAAAAAGAAAGAAACAAACTATCTATATGAAATGGTGTTTAAGTGAATCCTTAAGTCCTTTTAAATGTAATTACACGAACAATAATTCTTTAAGAGATAATTTTTTAATATATTTTTCCATAAAACATGGTTATATTATACCATTTTGGGGGGGGAGGAGGCTTCAGCCCGAAAGCCCTCCTGTAAATCCGCCCGTGTTGTACCCCGAATATGTTTCCCTAAATCATTGGACCATGAATATCCAAAACTAAATTTTTGTTCAAATTGGAAAATCTGGATATTTTGAACATTAACATAAAGACTTAAATATTTTCAGCGATTTAACATAAAATACATCGAGTACCCATTCATTCCTCCTCTATTATTTCTAATATTTCAACACTTCTGTTAAAGGAATAAAAACCAATAATGTATTTCAGGTATAAAATCTTAGAATAATTAGCATTTCCATAAACAATATATGAAATAACCCCATATATTTATATTTCACCTAATACTAAAAATAATTCGCAATTCTGTTAACATTAATTTACAACTTCAACTTTTAGAGCTGATTCTATTATATATATATATATATATATATATATATATATATATATATATATATATATATATATATATATATAATAGATTTATATATATCATATAAATCTTCAAATAGTTATTGAGATTAAATGCTATATGAAGATTATATAGCCAATGGTTTAACTGCGAATTTTATTGAAAAGTAAGACATCTGGACAATATTAATAATAAAAGAATTATGCGTGAATGAACTAACAATTTAATAATAATTATAATAATTAAATAACTAATCACTTACGACATGATGTAAGAAAGAGCTAGGTTAACTAGTTAAAGACTGAGCACAAGATACGACTGCTTGCTAACGTTCCTCAAGATGGTTTGAAGACATCGAAGAGCAGAAGGGAGTGGTTACTTAGTGGCCGACTTGATCAGTTTGAATTTGCAATTGATCATAGTGATACAACAAAGTTTAAATAACATTTTCTACCATCGTAGAACGTTTTGATTATTTTATAATTTTTAATATTGATTTATTTCAATATTTGTACAAAAAAAAAAAAAATCGTCAATCGTTGCAATGTATTTAGTCTAAGCTATCGTGATTATTAAAATTAATGAATACATCTAGTAAAAGTCAAGGAAAAATAAATGACAACTAAATTATTAGGTAATATTTTTTAAGAACATTTATTTGTCATTTTTATCAAAAATAATACATTCATCAGTAACTTAATAAAAAAAAACTAACGACATAATTAGCGCCAATTTTACGAAAGCTTGCTTATTAATTTTCTATATACATTTCTATTGATTTGAAACTATCATAAAAATTGAATTCTCAATAATGACACTCAATACTCTTGTTTAGTATCAGACAATGCATATAAGTCATACCTAGAATTTGGGATAAGATAATTTTATTTTTTTATAAAAATTCATTTTCTGAATAAAACGATCACATATTTAATATACATTTTAATGCTCCCAATTTTAATTTTAGCCAGTCACTAGTTTATCAATGGTTAATTATGAGAAGAAATTGATCAGAGGTGTGGTCAGTATATGAGCCTTTCAGTTGACAGAATGACTAACTCCAATTGCAACATTTTTGATTATTAATTTGAGTGATATTTCTAGTAGGGAAATTTATACCTTTATTCATAGTTCTATATTTCAACACTGCAATCACCTACTCTGAAATCAACTTACTCACTGTCTGTATAGATATTATAAATGTTCATACTAGAAATATCACTAAAATGACTTTCCTCAAAAATTTTGAAATTGGAGTTAGTCATTCTGTCAACTGAAAGGCTCATATAATACTATATATTATATTAGTATTTTATTAGATTTGCCAACATATCCCCCTTCGTTGTAGGTCTTTCTCAGGACTACAAAAGATACAAACCATAAAATATTATTAATATCTACTGATAATTAATTTATTTTTTTACTTTGTATACAATTAATATTTATAGTTTATATCTTTTGTAGCCCAAAGAATGACCTATAGGGTAGTTCGAAACATCAGCAAACCCAATAAAATACATTTATAATATATAATATTGTATAATGACCACAGTCCTGACAAACTCCTTTTCAAATTATAATCACCGTCAACCATCTCCACACCATTGACAATTAACTATGATTAAAAGTGATATCATATTAGCTTTTCATTAGTGCTTTCAAACTCGAAGGCTCACTCCTATTGTTTTCGGAACATTTTGGTAAATTTGTAGTTAATCAATTAAAAAAACTGGTAACTAAAACGTCTATGTATAATAAAAGCTCCTATTCAAACCTTTTTTTAAAGCTATATTAAATTGTTTTCATGAGAAAATCCCTGATATAATGAATTTGGATTAATACTGAATAGTGATGTGGATTAATACTATATTTAGTGTAAACATTTGATTCTTTGTAATGGAGATATAGTTGCCTTTCAATAAAATAAAGCAAATATGATCAGAAATAAAATAAACAGTAATCATAAAAAAGTAAATATTAATTTCTAAACTATTATCTTCTATGGCCTTAGAATATCAGATTTATTTTTATTTATACTTTCCCTCTTCCTTTGTAGATACATATATGGTCTAAGCTATTTAGGATTATATATCTCCTTTTTAATATAATTTTGGTTATCCAAGATGCATTACTATATATTTTAGCATTGATACTTTAATATTTAACAAGTTATTTCTATTTCTGTTCTAATCGATGCTAAATTAATTTCATAAAGTTAAATTATGCTAACAAGTAGTGTTACCCAAAATCGGTCTTGGTCTGGCACTTTGCAAGACCAAGACAAAGGCCGCTTAACTGTTGCAAGACCAATACCAGGACTGGTAAAAAAAAAATCGATTATTTTAATAAAAACTAAGGCAAAATAGTCACTAACACTTGACAATCTTAATTACTATATGTTAATAATTGCTGTAACCAATATACTTTTGCATTTAATTCCTCTATTGTTTTCATTCGGGTTTAGTTAGGTTTCCACTATCTAATAAATTACAGTAATATTTCTATAGTAATAAGATAATAACTAACTGCAAGACTGCTGTGATACTCTTGCGCAAGACCAAGACCATGACCAAGACTGAGTTTGCAAGACCAAAACTCGGCTGGGTCTCCCATTTGGACAACACTACTAACAAGGTTTGAAATTGTGTTCTTTTTAAAATCTTGTTTTCTTCAATTATTAATTATCAATGAGATGATATTTATTTTGACTATATTAATCAGCTCAAGTTATGTCAATTTAATATATGAATTCACACAGTAACTTTTATCCAGTGGTATAATTCCGTATATAACTTCCTTCATCAGCACTATTCTCTTATTGGCTGTGGTCCATAGACTGTTTTAAAACTACACCAGCAATTACTCATAATCCAGAAGGCCTATTATTATAATACTTCCAATATTACACCACTGTCTTTCATACCAAGTTTTTAAAGATGTTAAAAGAAAACACTACGTTTTTGACGCCTATTCGGCTAATTACACATGCGGGAAAGAGATAACTATTATAGGATCCCAAGTAATGGTTTTGTTTATGTCATTAGATAGATTTTATTTTGTTCACTCATTTTACTTTTTGGGGTATATGGTATGAAAGTGTTCATTAATCTGTATTACTTTGTGTCCATCAGCGTGGTAGAGAAACATAATAATAAATGTAGTACATAATAATACATGTGGTAGTGTAGTACAAAATAATAAAAGCTGTTAAAAATTAAAAGTAATTGACATAAGAAAATGAATTCATACACAAGATATACTTAAATTTTATATACATCAATTGGTCGAAATGAATAATTTTATTTTGTTTTGTAGTTTTGTAACTGAGGTTAACAGATTGTCCTGAGATGTACTCTGAGCAATCAAACATTTAATCTCAGCTATTATGTTTTTAAAATATACATTAGGTGTAATTTATGTATATAAATACAGGAGGATAAAATTTAACTGGAGTAAAAATGATTTAAATCATCTAATATATATATATATATATATATATATGTATATATATATATATATATATATATATATATATATATATATATATATATACATATATATATATATATATATACATATATATATATATATATATATATATATATATAAAGTATATCATAAATATATCATAAGTATATCATAAATATATATAAAAATAAGTATATCATAATTGACCTAATGGATATTAATGAAAGAACTGATCAATAGAATTATGGATATATATATATATATATATATATATATATATATATATATATATATTATATATATATATATATATATATATATATATATATATATATATATATATCCATAATTCTATTGATCAGTTCTTTCATTAATATCCATTAGGTCAATTATGATATACTTATTTTTATTTAGATACATAATTATATAATTAAGTGGGAAAATCGGGGGGTTGAGCATGATCTGTCAGATCACCTCCTTACACAACAATTGACTAAGAAAAGTACTTCCCAACGTAGTACTGAACCTAAGAACCTTCATGAGTTGTAGTGGTACAGGTTTTTTAAAAAAATTTTTAAGAGTATTTAGTTCTTTTTTTAAAGAGAGAAGAGAAGAAAAAGAGAAAAGAAGGAAATATAAGATAAATGCATCCCTTTTCTATAAGAGAAATTCTGTGAGACCTTCGAAGAGATAGAGTTCACAGGGAGAGGCCTCTGATTTAGGTTTCGTGGAACGATTCTTAAAAGAACATGAAGCTTCTTCGAGGAACTAGATGTTGATGTTGGGGAGCTTGCAGTGTTGGCCAAGTGTATTATTTTGGATCATTCATCATCACATAAATGGTAATTAGGGGTTAATTATTGATATTTATTATCGTTTATTTATTTATTCAATTTTAAATGATTTAACTAACCATATCTTTTTGTCTATGATCATAGAATTATGGTACTTGCTGTGTGTGCATTCAACTTTTCTGGTTTTAAAATTTTAGCATTTGAATATCTTTTTTTTTTTCCTATAAATTTCAGAAATTGTCTTGTATTGGTTGTATGTATATATATTGTATAATTGTAATTGTGTGTATTGGTATATTATAGCATTGATATTGTTTATGCTGTGTGATATGAAAAAGAATTTGTATATATATAAATATGTGATTAAGTATAATTAGGTGCTATGTAAAAAAAAAAAAAAAGGATTGATGAGTATGCTGTGTATCGAGCAACCGTATATAGTAGGGCAGCACTGATTTAAATAAAGTATTTCTCTTTCTCTCTGTGAAGAACTATTGGATTTTGAAAATTCCATCGTTTTTTGTTATTCATGAAGAAAAGAGTTTTTAAAAATAGAAAAAAAAATTAATCTTCTATTAAAAAAAAAATTGTTTTTGTACCTCTGGGAGGGAAAATAAAATTAAGTATCAATTGAGGTATTAAAATCCTATTATATATTCAATCTTTTATTATTCTTTTTTTTAATAAGGACAAAGGAAAAAATCTGGTGCGCGCAACACACAACTTTCTCTTACTGCTCAACTTTGAATAGAAATTATTTTCTGGTCATGTTGGAGTGTTTTAAAATTTTTCAATTGCATTTTTAACCGAGCTAAAGCTAAAATCATACAGCTAACAAATCATAAATACCATTAAAATAACAAAAGTTCTATTTATTATATCACCAGTTGATTATGGGTTGTAGGATCCATCGATAATGGATTGAACTATCCATTGATTATGGTTTATACGACTATTAGTTATTAAACTATTATTTTCCATTGCAAATTTAATAATAAGGAATTAAGAGATTTGCATTGTCTGTCATAGACAGGTCAAAAGTTGTCACACTAATTGGAAGTGGATACTGTTGGAATATCACAAAGGGAAAATTCATCAAATTATTCACTAATTTGATTTTCTAAAAGTTTACATGATGATTTTTCGGAATAAACGGACGATAATTATTTATATATAATATCAGATCTAGAGTTATTAAACTATAGTTAATATATTTAAGGTTATAAACATATCTATGAAATATTTTTATATTTCATTTCTTATTTCACACAAGTACAATGAAATAATATCTTAAACAGTGTCATTGCCTTGAACTCGTGGATTTTAAATATTTTTTTCAAACTTAAAAATATTTTAAAAGTTTACATTCAATTAGTAAATTTCATTTAATTTCCTTGAAAACATGTGATTAATGTTAAATAATATTAGTTTTCAAAAATTATTATTTATATTTTTTTCGCCACTCTCAGTTACCTTCTATAACATTCTATATTAGATATTGTTTTTTCTAAAATTCTCTGTTTCCAACGATATATTTTACCTATACCTATGCCTTCTGACTAGTATTTCTGGAGATTCATTTTCAACCTGGATAAGCAGTTGTATTATTTTTCTTCTTTATTAAATTCTCAAATTCTTTCAAAAGTTATATTTAGCATTTTTTTGTAACTCTTAATAATGTGAAATGATTAATTATTTAAATTAAACCATATTGAAGGTACTTTAGAGGAAGACATATATGAACACTGGGCATTTAAGCCGTGTAAAGTGACATCAATGGGGATAAGACCTGATTCATATTAAAGAACACTTAATTATACAATGATACACCGAGTTTAATCAAAATCATTAAAGCCGTTTTTGAGAAAATTGTAAAAATGTGTTTCAGCGTTGATATAAAGTGGTAATTCTGGTTAGCCAATTTTAAGGGGAAAGTTGCTGTCATATCTAAGGCATTTACCTATCTTAAATACCTAATATCAGTTTTGTGGGACTTTCTCTTGCTACATATTACATATATAGGTAAGTAAAAGTAAAAAGACTATATTAGAAGTATAAGTATTGTAACTTATATTGTTATATTATATTATAACTTATAACTTATAGTTGATAATAATCAGGAAGCAGTTATTTAAAGATTTTTATTGCTGTCGATGTTTCACCCCAACCATGTGGGTCATCATCATGTTTCCTGACTACTGAAGGTGTTCAAGTACTCCAGTGTCTAGTACTTGACCACCTTCAGTACTGGAGACATGCCCTGCTGATGACCTAAATGTTTGGCTTGAAACATCGGCAACAATAAAAATCTAAAAATGATTGCTCCCTGATTATTTATCAATTATGATATGTCGAACAGTCAACCAACTTCCTGCAATACCTATATATTGTCATTTTTTAAATGTTTTTTAAAATAAATAGTTGTAACTGATGATAAAATATTATCAAAGTATTGATGAAAATTGAATTGGATGGTTTTGGTATTATTATATGTCTCCTCCATTAGGCCTCCTTGGCAAGGAATAGTTTACGTATAACCACCTAGTCCAATCATCTTTATCTTTACCAATCTCCAAGTTTTAGTTGAACTAATTCCTTTTATTCTACTGAATCCTTCAATTTATTTACAATAAGTTAGTTGTAGCATGTCAGCTGGTCATCCCTAAAAAGAAGGGGAAAAACATATCCATAGCATTTGAGTCATCTATCTTCTATTTAATTCCAGAAGCCACCATTGGTCATAATTTTTTTTCCTTTCAAACCTGATCATCCATCACTAAATTAAAACAGAAGGGCTTAGACTTACTATCTAATATAATATGAATGATACAAATACTGACCCATATAATCTTATCATTTTGATTTTGATTCTCACTTAATAGCGCAGTGTTCTTAAGTTTGGGAATCTTTCTAGGAGATTATTAACCATGCCTTTGAGGAATATTTTAAGCTTTTATTCTTTTTTTTTTTTTTTTTTTGCTGTTATAGAAAAACTGGATATGGAGGACTCTAAGAGGCAGAGTGTATATACTGACCTCTATCCTCCTCCTCACTGAACTGCTGCATTTGACAAATCCTTTTTAATTCAAGCTGTCTCCCTCTAGAAATCTATCCCTTCTGATATTTGACAAGCAAAGTCAGTATAATCTTTCAAATCTCTCCTCTTCAAACACCTGCTCCATTCCCAATCTGGTTGATCATGAAATGCAATTAAAAATCAAAGTTGTAAAAATCTCAAAGTCCCCCAGATACTTCGGTTATTTTGTGATTTATTGATGTTTTTTTTATTTATTTTGTATTCTCTGTTTATTTTATATTTATGTACGTTTTTATATTTTTTCATTATCTGTACTTTTATTTTATTACCAATCATCCTGTAAATATTTAATTGTATTTTTTGGACACACCAGAATGTTAATATATATTCTGTACTTATAATTTGTTATAAAGGAACACTAGTCCCAGAATAATAAAATTATTTTCATTTATATGCTGAAAGTATACAAATTGATTCCTGGTTGGATGTTTGGTTAAGATGGGTATGGTTCGAAAAACCCATTTTGAATTCATTCAACCTAAGAAAAAGTGGTGGGAGTTTTAGTAATGCTACCTTTTGGTCCCTTCATGAACTCATTTTTATACAAATTAATGAGTACAATGTATGCTACTATGAATATATATTATACTCTGATGAGGACATGATGGCCTCATTGTAGCACTCTCATGCCTAGCGGTGCTGGTTCAGATCCGGCCTGGGAAGAGTTAATTTTTATTTCATGGCGGACCCATGGAATGGAACTCGACCTTTCCACTCTGGTTAGAATAGGTTTAGTTTTACCTCTAGAACAACCTTCCCCCCCACCTACCGTATGCCAAAATGGTGGGTAGGGGTTAATTCAATAAATAAATAAATGAAAATTAAAAAATATGTATATATACTATACTCCATTTCTATGAATAAACACATGAAAAACAAAGAATGGTGGGCTCAAGTTGCATTGGTTAATGCCTTTTTTTTAATTTAAACTAAATCTTATTGCATTTTTTTAAAACCTATTCTAATTAGTTCAAGTTTAGGAAAATTAAAAAAATATTGATCATAGGGAAATGAGGAAGAAATATTTTCTAAATTTATATCTTATTCGTAATATATATATGTCTCACTTTATCTTTAATATGCAGCACCGACATTTAGTTTCAACTTCCTTCCACTAATGATTACACTTTTTTCTTTCCACTTAATTACTTAAAAAATCTGGTGCGCGCAACACACAACTTTCACTTACCTCTCTACTGTGAATAGAAATTATTTTCTGGCAATGCTGGGCTATTATAAAATTTTTTGAAGTGCATTTTAAACGGAGCTAAAGCTTAAAGCTTACAGATAACAAGTCATTAAGACCATTATAATTATAAATGTCTATTTAATATATCGACGGTAGGCAATAAAAATCTAGTCACTCCACCTGCTTTTATAAACCACACAACTTTCTTTGCTTTTAATAACCACAGAATGACTAACTCCAATTTCAAAATTTTTGAGTAATGTCAATTTAGTGATATTTTTAGTTGAAAAAGTAATCTATCCAGACAGTGAGTAAGTTGATTCCGGAGGTGGTGATTGCAGTGTTGAAATATAGAACTGAGAATAAAGGTATAAATTTAGGTACTTATTTCTTATGAAAGATGTTCGGAGGTAAGATACTATAATAAATATCTGTAGAAAAAAAGTTTTTTTATTCTCAACAATTAATTAAAATTTAACAAATTTTCGCCTCTTCAGGGAAAAAAACTAGAGACCATATTTTTCCTCCTAATAGTCCGATTTTAACGCATTTTTTTATTTTTTTAGGAAATTCCATAAACTTTTAAAAAACCATATATACAATATCCACAAAAAAGTGTATACTTTGTGAGTTATTCGGAATTTAATTTGCAGCTTCTTTTCATTGAAGTATGTTATATAGATAGATTTAAAGGGTGTCGAGAAAATGATTTTAGCGAAGTTTCATTGAAATCGGTACATTCGTTTAGGCGCTACAATCTATAGCAACGCAGGTTTTTCTGCATTTTTTTTTTCTCCTTTATTAACTTATCAAATTCTTTCAAAAGTTATATGTAGCATTTTTTTGTAACTCTGAATAATGCGAAATGATTAACTTTTTAAAATAAACCATATTAAAGGTACTTTAGAGGTAGATATATATGAACATTGGACATTTAAGCCCTGTAAAGTGACATCAACAGGGATAAGATCTAAATGATATTAAAGACCACTTAATTATACAATGATACACCGAGTTTAATCAAAATCGTTTGAGCCGTTTTTGAGAAAATTGTAAAAATGTGTTTCAGCGTTCATATAAAGTGGCACTTCCGGTTAGCCGATTTTAACAAAAAAGTTACTGTCACATCCGGCTCATATACAAACTTTAAATACTTAATATTAGTTTCGTACTACTTTTCGTTTATGAGCTAGACTGTTAACACACAGACACAGACACACACACACACACACACACACACACACACACACACACACACACACTCACACACACATACAGACCATTTTGCGACACTTGGTTATTTGGACTCAGGGGACTTCAAAACATGTATATCCATTGAAAACTGAGATTCGAAAATTTTCACGATTGCAATACTTACCCTTACTATATATTACATATATACGTAAGTGAAAGTAAAAACATTCCAGTAAACTTCCGGTTTGGGAATAAGAATTAAAATGAAATAAGTTGGAAATTCAGATCTTACATTTATAGTTTTTATTTACATATTACAAGCATGTATTAAGAAATATCACTTTCAAGGTTTTATAAACAATATTTTAAAAATCTTTGGACAAAACAGTTACCATTCATTAGGAACTGTTGCACAGTAGTTTGATATCAGTCTTATTCTGTAATAGTCAAATCTAAAAAGTAAGTAATGTACTTATTAGTTGAAATACAAGCCAGCTTACATTTGCAGAATTTTATATTGTATTATACAGCTAAAAAGATATTTTCAAATATATTTATTAACAATTATTCTATTATTATCTTCCAATATCCATGAATTTACTAGTCTTTCATTTTAATTCTTTAAATTACTTTATTTACACTAAATGTGGGTTTCATTAAAAACCAACATTATGGAGTATGAAGAAAATTAGCTTTTGATATTAACCATTAATTCATAAATCAAACTAAATTTTAAAATTTATCACATTAAATAAGATATTTGAACACATATAAGGTAATTTAATGATATGATTTTTTCCTCGGAGTATATTATTTATTAATAGTTATTTACATGATTATGAGTTCAAAGATTTATACAGACAAGACCTTTAATTTATTTGAAGTAATAATAAAGAAAAAAATTAAATATAATTTTTTAATATAAATTAATCTTCCTTAAAATCATGTGATGTATTTCAATACAAATTTACCTTTAATAAATACTAGCATTTAAAATAACTTAATTTGCTTTATAAATTTAATGTCCCTTCATTATTTTTTATTTCTCAGTTTTTTAATTTATATTTTTTTTGTTTTTTTTTTTCTTTTATAAAAACTAGTTTTGAAAAATATTCAATGTTGTAACAATATGACAAGTTTGTCATATTTTTCTATCATAAAAAAAAGAACCTCATCTCCTTAAATTTGAATGTTAAATTCTTTGTTGCTGATTAATTAACTTTTAGAGTTAAAATGTGCTGTTTTATGATCCATTATTTTTGAATTGATAATGACAAATGTTAGCCACTTATTAACTTGTGATCACCTTCTCAAATTATTTTATAAAATTGATGTAAAGTTCTACTTTTTTTTTGGTAAAACGAAAAGATTATCATTAATATTATTTTTTAAATGGTATTATAATAATATGATAGGAGTAAATTGTACAAAGTATAGGACTTTCCTGAAAAATTTCTTTAAAGAAAGCATTATGATTTTATAGTGTAATTTGTTCTCTTTTACCATTACATCATATCAATTTTCAACCTTGAAATAATATATTTTCCAGTAATAAATAGGATGATATATGTAAAAATAATGTATTTTTAGACTCAAGTCACAGCAATGATCAATATCTCATGTTTCTATTTTGTTTAACTATATTCTTTATAAAACACTTATACAATTTTATTTGGAATAAAATATGTTTCAGAATTATTTGTTAACTTGGAAACCCTTCTATTATTCACTGAAAGCACAATAAAGTTCTTAATTGCACAAAATTTTAATCAATATTAACACTGCAGTCTTATTGATTTTATAAGTCATTATGTGATTTACTAATAGACTTTTATAAAGATTTCGTAAATTTTTGAATAATTCATGACTTTACTTCTATTTCAATAACTAATTGTATGTATACAATCTCAGACTAGATTATTCACTTAGAATAACTTAGACACCATAACAAAAGGATCATTTAATAGGAAACAATAGTTGGTTCTCAATTTTATCTATCTTTTTACTTTTTTGAATAATTTACAAGTTCTTCAACATGTTTTTTATATTTTCCAACAAGTTCTGGTAAATCATAAGCAATAGCAACATCAAGCCTGTTTATAGGGCAACCTCTGAAGTATGTACAAGTTGAAGATAACTGTTGAAATTCGTATACAGGATTTAACCTGAAGAAATCCCGATAAACATCAGGATCAGGGAGATCATAACGAGAAATATTTGTGAGTGTGCTGAGTCCTTCATAAATATGGTAATTTTGAGGATGCTCGATGATATCATCACTAATTTTTTTCTTATTTCCAAAGAATGATTTGTGGTTGTAATATGTAGTTAAGTAACAATCGACCATTTTTGCATGATTTCGAACACGGACCTGTAAATTGAGAAATAGAATATGTGTTAAACATAATGAAGAATTAAAAAATATATTTATATATATACATATGTAATATAATTTATTTTCAAAATAAAACAATGCGAATTTCTTACCGCAAATCTTCTGGCACCAGCAATTTTGTTTTCAACTCTTTTATCAACAGCCTCTCTTATATCTTTCAGGAATGCTCTTTCTTGGGCATGCAAGAGCCTTGTAGGAGCTCCACTTTCATATGGCAATGACCACAAAGAAGTTGAATACATTACAGGTGGCTCAGTTGAAGACATCAATGGTGAAATATTCCATATGAGTGTTCCTTGCACTCTCATAAGTTCTTCTGGCTTTACTTGATCTGCCTTATTCAGAATTATTCTAGTCTGCAACATAGTTTTAATTTTATAATTTAATTAATTATACCATCTATATAAGAATGAGTAAAAAACAAAACTTCTATCTAACATAAATTAATATTTTTAGTATTTTTTTTTTAAAGCAAATTTTCTTTTGACACTTCATAAGCCATGTTCTTCATTGTTACCACTAAATCCTCCATATAACAATAAATGAATATTCACATTTAGGCCTGCCTCCAATAGAGTATTTTAAATTTATTTTGTGGCAAAAGTGATTATTGCGCTACATTAAGAATCCAATAAAATAAGCGGTCAAATAGTAAAAAAAAAACCTCCTTATATGATTTCTTAAATTATAGAATAGAATAGAAAAATCATCTTTAATCTGGGACTAGGTCCCTTTAGAATAACAGTATTGTTCATATATATTAACTACAAATCTGGTCAAAAGACTTATTACAATGAATAATGACAAAATACATGTAATACATTAAGTATTAATTAAGCTCTTAGGATAAATTAACGAGGACAGTTTGGTAATAGGGGTTCAGTACTACAATATTGGAGCTAAAATAATTGCATAATAATCACTGAATGAAATTATAAGGAAAGTAAAATCTATTTTATAGGTAAAGCATTGTAGTGATGGAATATAAAAATTTAAAAAAATAATAATAACTGTTAATATGTAGGGAAAGAAATTGTAAAAACTAAAACAAAAAAATATGTAAAAAAACAAATAATGATATACATATGTTCCCTAAGATATTTAAGTGATTATGCGTAAAGATTAGGAGAAGAGAAAATAAAATAAAGTATATATATACACATAGCGAGAAGTATGTTGAAGATAATTAGAAATAAAATACATTTCACTGAAATACATTCCATGAATAACAAATTATGAAGCATGAATTTTAAAATAAATGACTAGTAATTAATTATGAAAATAAATTTAACCATGGTGTATTTGTATCTTAATTATTCATCAAATTCTTGTTTTCCAATTGGTATTCTCATCCGCTCTGGTCTTAGGCCAGCACAATCTGTTCTAACGCAATATTCTTTTTATAATGAGTTTATTGAATATTTATACAATCTACCACATTGAAGGGCATTAAGTATTAGGGCTACAAGCATTCACAAAGCACTCTTAATTAAACAAAACTATTATATTTTTACCAAGTTTTTATCAAAAATTGTTTCCTTCTCCCTTTCCCACCTCTTTAGAGCCATCAAAATGGAGGAACAGCCTCGGACCATCTTGTCCACTGATCTCCCCATCACTGTCCACTGATCTCCACAGTCATCTCTCCTCATATCCACCACAGTGTTGCCTCAGGCTTGCACAATTCTCTCCATGTAGTCACAATAGGTTGTCTTCCCTCTGGTTTTGCTTCCAGTAACCATTTTGCCTTTCGGTAATCACTCATCCAGTACACATGGCCAAACCACTTCAGTTGGTATTCCTTTATGATTTTTTTTACAGGCCTTATATTCAGTTCTTCTCTTATCCTCTTGTTCCTCGAGCTATCTCTTTATGTTTTCTCAAGAACTCTCCTGAGGTATCTCATTTCTATGACTGTTACTTAGCTTACATGTTTGTCTAGGAACATCCAACTCTCTGCACCATACAAAAGGACAGGCAAAAATACTGTTTTAAACAAAGCTATTTTGATTTTCCTCTTTCTCTCCTGTTTTTCAAATATTATAGAGCAGATGGAGTAAAACATACTATTGGTCTTCTTGACTCTATTTAAAACCTCCTGGTTAATCCTTTCATCCCTGCTGAAAATCATGCCCAAGTACTGTTAGTTATCTACATTTTCTAACAGCTCATTATTACATGTTAAGAGAACTTGGTCTTCTACATCTCGGCCGATGAGCATCACCTTACAATTTGTAGGATTTATTCCCATCCCCTTCCTCTGGAGCTTTTCCTTTGGGTGTCGGCAATCAATACTACGTTATATGCATATAGGAGAGCTTGTGCTAGCACAGGAATTATATTCCAGTACCCCACTGTTACTCTGGGTGTCCTTCGCTAACATACCTTCAATACTACATCCATGCATATAATGAATAGTAGTGGGCTTAGGCTAGCACCTTGCATAAAGCCTTTATAAAATCTCTGTTCTGATCAGTTAAGCTGCACTATTCTCTTGGGATCCTGGTATACCGACGTAAAAATTTGTGGTAAAAATTGTTTATTAAAATTATTTAATAATATTTCTTAAGGAGTAAAAACTAACAGTAAACTAAAAGTAAATAATTGCATCATTATTTAATTAAAATATAATTCTTTCAATACTTACTTGCATTTCCCTTCCTTTCAACTGATCGAGAATAGCCTCAGTTTCAGGACCTACATCTAGTTTTGAAGGATCATAAACAAGAAATATTATGTCTGCCCGATCAATGAACCATTGGCAAGCATCATTAAAGGGGAATAATCTTTCAACTTGTTTTCTGATCTCTAATATACCAGGAATTTCAACAATGTTAACCTAGAACAAACAATTATTTTCAAAGCAGAGGTTATATATATTACAATTATATAAGTATATGTTACCAATTGCATATTCAGTTCCATGATTCTTAAAATGTTTGATAATATTCAAAAGAAATCTATAATTTCCATTTGGGGCAGTATTATAAGGAAACTTAGTTTAGTAATTTTACAGGTGTCTCTTAACTAATGGTAAATATTGAAAGGGTAATATTGGACCTTAAAAGCTATAAAAAAACCTTTATTTAGATTGTGGCACAACTTTGGTTGTGCAATAAATTTGTATTTTTTGTTAAACTTAAGTATTTTATATTAAATAGAACCGTTAATTAAAAACTATTTAATTTAGATCATTATAAAAATCTCGTCTTCTCAAAGTACTAATGTTTTCAGTAAAAATAATTACAATAAACTATTATAAATCTTTTATTTATTAAAAATTATAATGAGCTATTACCTTAAATTGGTATTAGTGTCCAAATATAATGAATGCTGCATTTAGATTGAAGCATTTGGAAGTTCAAGGAAGGAACCTTGTAGGAGAATATTTTATTCTGAAGAAGCAACATTTACCAGGAATGGGAAATTTAATTTCAAAAGTAGCAATAATCAGACAAATGAAAATCTTTATGTAACTAGAAAAAAGGACATCAATATCTATTTAAGGTAATAGCTTATTATTATTAATTACATTTCTGGAAAATAAAATGAAACCCACCAATTGCTTGAATTATTCTTCTAAAAACGTGAGTATCAGGATCATAATTAGGAAATGAGAACATTTAGATGGTCACCTTATATCTTAACAATCAATTTCCATAATTGATATTTATGTAAAAACACTGATTCATTATCACTTGAAGTGATAATTTTTAAACATTTATATATTTCAGTAACTAATTTAATGTAAAACATCTAAAGTCATAGAAAAAAGAAGAGGTTTTTAATAATTTCTTAAAAAAATTTTTTCTGAAAAAAATGTTAATTGAAGAGATAAAATTTCATTTCACATTTTTTTTTTTTACAAAACTAGAAAAGATTCTCAGTTTATTCTGTGACAAACTGCTAGTTAATTATTATAGACTTAAAGTATATTGAACAAGGAAGTTTTTTTCTGAAAGTTTTGATAAATTTCTAATTCTAAATTTGGTTAATAGGTAAAGAATTTCTTCTTGATTCATCATCATCACCCCCAGCTCTGCAATTCATTACTGGATCTTGGATGCCTCAAACGTTGTCCTCCACTTTTCTTTGTCCTGAGCGGTCATCCACCAGTTCTTGATTCCGAGAATTCTGGCATTGACACTTACTCCATCGACCCATCTCAGCTTTGGTCTTCCTATTTTTCTTTATTTATTCTTGATTACGTTATATATATATATATATATATATATATAATAATAATAATAAAAAAGGCTTAGCGAACCCGAAGGTTCGATGCCGACACCACCAATCGCTTATTACATATCTCCCTCCACCGTTCGCCGTCCAAACCCAGTCCCTTCAGATCGGCTTTAATACAATCTTCCCACCTTCGCTTCGGTCTACCCCTCGGATGCTTACCATTTGGCATAGCAAATATTAACCTTTTAGGAATTCTCTCGTTACTAAGCCCAACAACTTTACAAGCCCATTTGATTCGCCGCGACCAAATTACCTCAATTATATTACCCGGATACAGTTCACGCAATTCGGCATTGTGTAACCGTCTGAACTCTCCGGTTAACTTATCCTTCTTCGGTCCGAATATTCTACGCAATACTTTATTTTTATATATATATATATATATATATATATATATATATATATATATATATATATATATATATATATATAACTCTCTTCTTTTCAGCTCTTATATTAATGACCTAAATGATTCAATTATCCATTGTTCCCACCACCTTTATGCCGACGATTCTCAAATCTATTTATCCTTTTCTCCCGCTGAGTTACTGGTGGCATTTGCCAAAATTCAAGAAGATTTAGATGGAATTAGTGCCTGGGCCAACTTAAATGGATTAAGGCTAAATGCTGCCAAAACTCAGGCCATTCTCATTGGTTCCAAGCCCCTCCTTAGATCCCACACCAACTTTCCCTCACTCTATCTAAACAACCACCCCATCACCTTCTATCCCTTTGTTAAAAATTTAGGCTTTCTCATAGATCAAACCCTTTCCAGGAATCACCATATCTCTCATATATCCCACCGTGCGATTTCTACTCTCAAACTATTCCATCACTTCTGCCATCTTCTACCCCAAAATACCCGTAGACTCCTAGTTTCCTCTCTCATCTTTCCCCACTTTGACTACAGCTGTGTGGTGTACGATGGCCTCTCGGTGTAACTCCGTGATAGACTCAAAAGACTTATGAATAGCTTCGTAAGATTTGTAATTGGGACCCCGAGACGCTCCCGTGTCTCCCACCACTACACTGAGTTAGGGTGGCTCTTCCCCTCCTTAAGAAGACAATATTTCTTAGGCACTTTCCTTTATCAAATCATTATCGATCATCGTCCTTCTTATGCCTACAACCTTCTCCAATTTAAGTCCTCAATCCATTCCCTCACTACAAGATCCCGACCCTCTGACCTGTACATCCCTTCTCATAGATCTGCCTCATTCCAAAATTCCTTTATAGCCTGCTCTGTCAACTTTTGAAATTCCCTCCCGATCAAAATTCGACATGCCCCTTCCCTATACACATTCAAAAACCTCCTATTCCAATTCCTGTTCCAAAAACAGTCAGATACCAGCTAACTATTAATATTATATATGTATTGAGTAGCAATCATATAATCATAATACTTGGTAAGAGATAGTACATGCATTTCCTACTATCGACATAGGAATTTCAATACATACATTTTTTTTTATTCAATTATAATTAACTGTTTATTTTTATATATATATTCAAGTAAAGTTTTTTTTATTTTATGAAATGAACTCATTGTATCTCTTTTTCGTTCTTCATTTCTCAAAGGGTATGTTTATGTTGTTCAACCCTTATATATAATTTTGTTCATAGTTCAAGTGATTCGTTCATAGTTTTAATTGTTTTGTTCATAATTTTAAATGCTCTGTACATAGTCTTATCTGTATTGTAAATAGCTTGTGCAACTAGGGTTTTCTTTACTTTTTATCAATTTTATTTATTGTTTCAAACGTTTAGACCAGTAACATTCTATTATTTTGTACATTATTGTTATTCTGAAGGGACTTAGTCCCAGAATAAAGTTTTTTTTTCTATCTATATATATATATACTGTTTTCCTGCTGATTTAAAATATGTTTAGGTCTCAAAATAGAAAAAAACAACTCATTATTTTCTATAAACTCTTTGATATAGTTAAGGTGCTCAATTCATGTATTTCATGGGGTTCATTAATGGATTAATGGTTTATCTGCCATTTATAGTTAAGGCTGCCTCTCAACAAAGACTTACTTTATTGAATGTATATATCCTATTCAACGATTATTGTTGACAACTAAAAGATGATTAATAGGTAACCATTCCATAAGTATTTGGTAATCAAAAAGCCAATAAATAGGTTATTTGTTGATAGGTGTTGGCATCTAAGAACCTATTATAACAGGCTAGCCATTGATTAAGTCTTAAGAATGACCAAGTAAAAGGAAATACGATTTCCATGGTTGCATGAAAACATGTAATTACATATTTCTTATGGACAGTAAAATAGTTCAACTATTACAGTCAGGTTCAGATTGAAACAACTGGTCTTTAATAGGATATTGTCTTTTAAAAGTTATAAAATTAAATGGAAAGAAGAAATGTATACATATTTATGTTCTTACATTAGTTCAGTTAATTTATCAATATAACTAGTCATGCATTCTAATGCATAATAATCAATGTGATTGTATCAATCCTGATATTACAGTAACCCAACCTTTTCTAGTAGTGGATGGTTTAGTTTTAAACCTCTCAGACGATCAAGTAACCCTTGACCAAACTTTTGTAAACCTGAAAATGTCCAGTCTGCTGCTAGCTGAGTTCCATCTAATACTTCTTCAACTTCTCCCGACATAACAATGTTGAAATAAGCTGGTGAAGGTTCAGCTCCTAAACAAATTAATGTTAAAATAATGGCACACATTTTCTCTAATAGTGACATTAACAATTAACTCAATTTTTGTTAGTGAAAAAATTTAACTAAACTTGAATAAATTTGCTTAAAATCAATTTTGTTATCATAATTTATTTTTTTTTTTTTTTTTTTTTTTTTTATTTCAATGGAATTTACAACTGTATTACATAGAGAATACAACAAGTAAATGAGAAATTTGTAACATGGCATGTACAACATGAAGAGAAACTACCCATTGGTAGAACTCAAATTAAAGTTCTATATTAGAAGATCCCGAGGCCATCTTCTTTTCAGACGCCTCGGAGGGTTATCAGGGATCGAGGAGGAAGCAAGGTTTGAAACGAGAGGATTCGGATGATTCTGCAGTTTGTTATGGAAGGAAAGGTATCTGGATTGGGCCAGATCGGAAACATATGGAACATTAAGGTCTTTATGGATGATTTTATTTGTGACAAAGTAAGGAGCGTTGAGGATTTTACGAAGGATTTTGGATTGTAAGGATTGGATACGAGAGGAATTCGATGGTTTAGTGGAGCCCCAAAGCTCAATTCCGTAAGTCCAAATAGGTCTTATTATTGTCATATATACGAGTCGTTTATAATTGATTGAAAGCTTAGATCGTTTGTCTAGTAAGTGCTGCAGTAGTCGAAAACGTCGGGCGGTTTCTAGTCGTTTCAGTCTGGTATGGGGGTTCCAAGTGAGTCGTTTGTCAAGGTGGAGTCCTAAGTAGCGGATTTGCTCAACAGGAATAAGTGGAGTATTATTGAAGGATACTGTAGGACAAGAGGTCATAGGTTTACGACGGAGGGTAAAAGTGATTTGATGGGATTTGTTGGAATTTATTTTTATTCTCCAGTTTTTACACCATTCTTCAAGGCTTGTGATATGTGATTGAAGAGTTTGGGATGCAATTAAAGGATCGTTATTAACTGATAGGATACACGTGTCATCGGCATAGGTGGTGATGACAGTGTTGGATTGGGTTGGGATGTCAGCTGTATAAACTGTGTAAAGGATAGGACCTAGGATACTACCTTGAGGAACACCGGCAGACTGAGTAAAAAGAGATGAATAAGCATTGTTATGATTGACTTTGAAGTATCTGTCAGTAAGGTAGGAACGTATAATGAGGAAGTATGTAGGTGGTAGGAATTCACGGAGTTTGTACATCAGTCCCGGATGCCAGACTCTATCAAACGCCTGTTCAACGTCGAGAAAGACTCCCGTGCAGTACATTCCGCGCTCCAATGCAGAGGAGACTACATCTACCACACGATGGCATTGCTGAATAGTGGAGTGGGATGTGCGGAATCCAAATTGGTGATCTGGGATAATGTGTTTAGAGTCTAGGATGGGATACAGGCGTTTTAAAATGAGTTTTTCCAGGATTTTGCCCATAATGGGTAAAAGGGAGATAGGACGGTAAGAGGATGGGTGTTCTGGCGGCTTTGTGGGTTTAGGTATCATTTTGACAATGGATAGTTTCCAAGAGTCAGGAAAATATGTGGTGCGGAGTACAGCATTAAATATATAGGTTAGGAACAGTATGGCTTTTTTAGGAAGACATTTTAGGATCTGGGAGGTGATTAGGTCATGGCCAGGAGCTTTGCGAGAAGGTAATCTATTAATGATATTGGATATTTCTGAAGGATGAAATGCTTTAGGTGGAGGAGTCAATTGGAGTGGGGTATCCAATTCTGCTTCAATAAACTCAAGGTGGGTTGGATTAAGGATGTCTGGGTGTGGATTAAATGTTTTTGAGAGGTGTTGAGCAAATATTTGAGATTTTTCATCATCAGATCTGGACCAGGTTTGGGTTTCAGTAATAAGTGGGTGGTTAAAATCTTTGAATTTAAGGAGTTTTTTAGTAGTCAACCATAGTGATTTGTCACAAGTAGTAAGTTTTTCTGTCATGTCATGTAAATTTTGAGCTTTGTATTTTCTAATTTCAGCTTTTAGTTGGTTAGTTAATTTGTTGTAATATGTCTTATCTGATGGATATCTAGTCCTGTGCCACTTCGATCTTGCTCTGCGTTTTTCCCTTAATAAGATACGAATATGCTGCGGCAAATTTGTCTGTTGGGAGTTGTCAGTTTTATTGGTAGATGTATTATTCTTTATTTTGTCACTTATAGATGTAGTAAGTTCTTTTATGGCTGTGTCAATATCACGTTTCGTCTTAAGTGGAATATTTAGGTCCAATTTATTTTCCAGGTCTTTACGAAAATTGTCCCAGTTTACTCGTCCTGTAATCAGTGTAGGAGAGGACGAGGGCTTAGGAGCGAAGGTTGTGTGTAATGAAAGCAGAACTGGAGAATGATCTGAGGAGAGGTCATCCAGGGATTTTATTGTGACATGGGAAGAGGAAATTTGGGAGGTGACAAATATGTCGAGGATATCAGGGCGTTTTTTGAGGGATGTTGGCCAATAGGTAGGATTCATAGGAGAGAGGACAGAGTAACTATTGGAAGTTGAGACAGAAGATAGTATGTTACCACGGGAGTTGGATGATCGACAACCCCATCGTTGGTGTTTAGCATTGTAGTCTCCTCCAGCAATAAAGCGCGATCCGAAGGATTGAAATAAGGATTCAAGTAAGTTATAGGTAAGAGTATGACCGGGAGGACAGTATACAGCTGAGAATGTTAAATGGAAAGGACGAGTTGAAATGATAACCGAGGTTGCTTGAATAGCCTCCGTTGGAGTAGAAGGAATGAGAGAATGGGATAAGGATTTATGGATAAGGATGCAAGAACCGGCATGGGAAGTGTTGTCGGGGTGGTCTGATCTATAAGTGATATAGTCACGTATGTAGAAATATGAACGTCGAGTGAAGTGAGTTTCTGTCAGTAGAGCAATATCAATGTGATAGTCATGAAGAAAAATGTCGAGTTCGTCTCGGTGGTTTTGTAGTCCGTTAGCATTCCATAAAAGAACAGCTAGGGGCTTAGTGCTCATCGTGAGAGATTGAAGGGAATTTCGGTAAGGATTCTTGTGAGGAGGGTAATTAGTGGCTTGATAGTCTCTTGGAGATCTTTCAGGAAGGAAGCAAGAGTGGAGTTTATTAAATCGATCGGGTTTTGTTGGTCAGGTTGGTTTTGATTAGGAGTTCGTGAGGGAAAGATCTTATGATAAGGAGTGTCTGATGAAGGATGTACCCTTGGAACTTGGGAAGGAGAGTAAATATGAGCAGTAGGGTGGGAATAAACAGGAGTTGGATGTTCGGGCGGTAATTTTACACGTATAGGTATCTGGTGAGGAGGCATTTGCTGACGTGGAGATTTTGAATGAATGTGGGAGATTTGAGTCTTGGATTGGGAGGTCTGGATCTTAGGTTTGGAAGCCTGAGTCTTAGTTTTGGAAATCTGAGGCGTCTGACGTCGCGGCTGTTGATTCTTCACCGTAGTGTCTGAATATAGATGCCTAGAGTCTTGATGGGGATGATCTGTTGATGTAGAAGGGTTGTGCGTCAATTGTGGTATTATTTCGTTCGGCAGTTGAGGAAACGCTGCCAAATTTAGGAGTTCAGGTGCCTGTACCTGTGCCTGGGTAGAATTCTTCTGTTCTTCTTTTAATGATAAATTATAAGTTCTTTGCTTATATAGCTTCTTATAGATAATGCAGCCCCGATAGGTTGCAGGGTGGTCCTCACCACAAAGGGCACATTTTGGTGGTTCATTTAACGGTTTCGGGCAGGTGTTAGAGGCGTGAGGCCCGGCGCATTTAACGCAACGCACCGAGTGATGGCAGTAAGCCTTTGTATGCCCTAAGTTTTGGCACTTGGTGCATTGAACGACTATTGGTTTCTGCCTCGGCTCTTCAAATTTTACAACAGAATACAGCAGTCTTTTAACTTCGAAGATTTCTGCATTATTCCGGGCTGGTTCTAGATCGATGAAAAATAATGGCAGTGGATATTTATCAATAGGATGTAAGATAGAAGATATATGTCTTACCGAATGGCCGATATCTTCCAAATCTTTTTTTATAGCGGTAGTGGGTGTGGTAGAGTGAAGACCTCTCAAAACCACTCTATATGTTTTGTCTTCTTTTAGTTGATAGCAGTGGAAGTCGTGATTGAGTGCTGTCAAATGATTTATAAGTTTTTTATAATCATCTTTAGTATTGGTGTTAATCTTTATATCGTTGACTCGAGAAAAACACCGAAAGTTGGTCGGTCCGATCAGATTAGCTATTTCTTGACCGAACTGAATGAAATTGTCAATCTTGCTTACATAAATCGGAGGTGGCACTGGTTCAGTGAAAGTTCTAGGTTCAGTGATTTCGTTAATTTTATTATTGGCTGTAACAGAATTGTTACTGGATGTGTTAGTTGATGGTTTAGTGTCAGGTTTCATAGCTGAATTATTACTAGTTTTTGATTCTTTATTTACTTTGAGAGCTTGCTTTGTTTTAGCGGATTTGTTTTTTTTTTTATTAGGTGAGTTGCCCGCCGAACCGGGGGCAGAGTTTCTATGGCGCTTTTGGAGAGTTCGCCTTGTTAAATATTGAGAATCAGTCTCACTGATTTCGGAGAAAGGAGTCTCTTCATCTGATTCGTCAAAAGAAATGTTCTTATCAGAATCCATACCTCTAAATAATAATATATACAAAAAGAAGAGAGAAAAAAAAAAAAAAGTATCACTAATAAGAAAATTTACAAAACAAATACTTAATAACTAATCTATTTACAAATATATATACAAATATTAAAAAAAACATTTTTATAAATAAATAAAATAGAGTCTCAGTAGAAAAAAAAATATTAAAATAAAATAATCAATTAAGAAATAAAAACAGAGAAAAAAAAATATATATATACTGTCTTAGGTACGAACTCAAGATACTCTGAACGTAAAATAAAGCGCCGTGACCTTGAATTTGAAAGATAAGACCCGCTGAGGGGAATTATCTGCCACGTAAACTGTCTCTAGCAATCGAGTACCAATTTAATGTTGCTAATTGTTAATAAAAGTCACTCACCTCACTGATTGTAATGTAAAAATGTTAAATTGTTTATAAACTCACTGTTTACAAAGTCTGAGAACAGGATTTGAGATAATAAGCACATAACAAACTAGCAAAGACGGAACGATACGAATATAGAACCTCAGTTTCGGCCATGACACTTACGACATCATAATTTATTAAATTTAAGAACGTAATAATCTCATTTTACTATGGTATTCTTTTGTTTCAAAACTTTTATATATTTTTAACATATATTTCGGTAGTTGACTACAATATTGTGAAGAATTGTAAGAATTGAATAGGTATAAGGTGAATTTATGACTATATAATCCAAAGCTTAAAATTATTTCATTTTTATTTAATCAAGAATGTACAATGCAATGACAAAGCCAGGCAGTTCTGTTGTACGGCTGGGGGCTCTGGACACTATCATCACCGTAGTAAAAAGTATTGAAAGATTGATCCTCTGCATGATAACCAGATCAATCTGGAATCAGACATCTAATGCATGCAGGAGAAGCATTAATAATGAAATGCTTATAAAAACTAGTCAATAAATATCTTAAGATATGAAGGCAAGAAATTTCAGATGGGTTGGAAATGTAGCTCAGAGCAATCTCTCAGGAAGCCTCTAAACAAAAATGAGTGCCTAAATAGCTGACAAGAGACTATGTGGGAAGCTAAACACCAGATGGACAGATTGAACCATCAAAGATGCTACAGAGCTGCATGCAGAAAATTGGAGAGAAGTAGCCCAAGATATCCAGAGGTGGAGAGGGTTGCTTTAGGGGGTCAAAGATCTGGAATGTCTGTAAAACTAACAGAAAAAAAGTGTTACATTTATATCAAGAGGTCAGGATACTTTTTTTTTTTTTTTCCTATGCCAACGTAACGCCTGCTTGATCAGCCATGCGTGCTCTTGCAGTCCAATATAATTTTGTTCTCCTAGCATAAGGGTTGTCCATTTCACTAAAGGAACATCTTATGGCTTGTAATGCAGGGCATGTATCAAGATGTTCTCTTGTCATAATATCCAAGGAACACAGAGGGCTATCTTTTATACCGATGCGGTGGAGGTGCTTCTGAATTAAATCATGCCCTGTGAGCATTCTAAAGTATGCGATGGCTTACCCTCTAGGGAGGTCTCTAGGGATCCGGCCACTTTCTTCCAGCAATCCACTCCATCTCTTCCCTTAATTGTTTGCACATATTTCTCCTTCTGTGAACTTTGGAAGGTCTGTTTCATAATTCTTTACATTGAACCCATGCCCAGAGGAATATCTGGTTGGATCATTCCAGAACCTATACTGCCCATTCTGCCTACTATAATTCATTAAAGTGATATAAATAAAAAAAAAATTCAATACTTTAGTTTTTGGAAAACCTATAAACATATACACTTTTCCAAATTTCATAAAATATTTATTTATCATAATCACAATCCTTTCCCTTTCTACTGCTGCACTGGGTAGAGATGCCCTCTATAGAGTTTGAACCAAGTGTCTCTTTTCCATACCACTTCTCTCTTATTCCAGTCCAGACCTCCCTTCCTGAACGGTTCCTGTACGTCATTTCTTCACCCATTCATAGGCATCTTATCTCCATTGTCTGGATCTTCCACTTGTATTTTGAGTTAAGGGTCCATGAGTCAGAGGAGTAAGATGGGATGGGCAAGAATGTTAACTTGTAGAGTGATAGCTTTGTCTTCTTTGTCACCTCTCTTCTGTTGAGGAAACCTTTCCGGATTGAGTGGAACATTCTTCCAGCTGTACCCAGTCTCTGAGACACCTCTTCATTGATATAGCCACATTTGTTGATCCAGGCACCTTCATATTTGAAATCCTGCATCTGTTCCAAGATCTGTCCTTTCAACCTCAATATTCTCGTAACATGTTGGGAACGTCTTTCTATTCACATGCATTTTTTTTTTCTCTGGATTAATATCCATGTTGATGCTAGACAGCTCTTCTTGCATGACATTTGTATTGTATTGTAGGTCCTGGTCATTCACAGCAAATATGATGAGATCATCGGCAAAAGCAAGGATTGTGTAAAAAGTAGGCTGTAGGCTATATTTATTTATCAATAAAAAAAAACCTTTGGTAATTAATTTTAATTAATTAAATATTTAAAAAAATTAATACCTGTACGCAAAGCTGTTTTCTTATATTCATTTTCTAGTAAATAATTAATTATTGTAGATTTACCACCACTCCATGGACCCATAAACAAGATCAATGGCTTTGAAAATATTTCGGGATCTAAAAAAAATTAAAACTGTTATTTGATATTTTAAATACTTTTGTCTAACCAGTATATTTTAAAATACGTCTATTTACTGCACTTAAATGCTGATGGATTACGGATTATGACCAATTTATTACATTTTAGACTAAAATGACATGTGAGCTTAAATAAACATATAATAAATAAGTCTGAATTGTGGAAACTAGATGTCCTTAAAACAACACTTTATTATTCAACAGCAACTATCATTATTTTGTTAATTTTTTGGGGAATTTTCCCCATCTACAGAACTTCTGTAGATTTTATTTTGTATTAATGTCTATTTTATAATTTATTTTAGATCCTACATTAACATAATAAAATATGTTAATGCAAAACTGGAAATAAAATTTCTGAACTATAAAAAAGTTCCAAAATCAACAATTATACATACGCAACTCTCACTTTCTCTCTCCTTTTCTCTTCCTCCCTATATCAGCTAAATTACTAATATTAATTACTTTGTTTTACATTTTCCATTATGAGTACTAAAGGTTTAAACATCTGAACTAAAGACCTACTGCGAGATATTACGTTTATATGAATAAGTCATTAATGTGGACTCATCATTAAAATTTTGTTCAAGATAACATTTGATCCAATTGTATATAAATTTAACTCAATTAATGGATGAGTTTTCATTGCTAGAGGAATGATCCTAGACCATTTGATGTTTAGGTGAACATGATTCTGTCAAAATTAGGAGTAACTAGTATCAATGCTACCATTTGTTAGGTTATGTCTCTTATGTACTCTCAGCATTTATGCTCTCATTGTTTTTGAAAAGATTAGGATGTTTGAGTATAGTAGTGCATACAATCAGCACCATTAATGCATAACTAACTATATATTTGCACTCAATTTTGGAGCTTACTCATGTTTTATGTATTTTGAATAATAAGTTATTAAAAATTAACAAAATTTTTTAAAGAGATTTAACAGTTGGAATCACAATTGCTGGATCAAAAATAACTGTGATCTTAATAGTATTCTATATTACAAGATCAGATTCTCTCCATACAAAATTCAAATTGTTAAATTCTATGGTGAATTAATTGTTTACAAATTAAAAAAAACAAAACATTCCTCTAATTATTTAATTAACACAAAATATAATTGGTACCTACAATTGGTAAATATGCTGAAAGCAACAGACTCGGTTGAATTATTAAACATTAAAAATAAAGAATTATTTGAAGCGGAATGTAAAAATGTAATCGAAAAGTTTTTTTTATTTTTTATTTATTTATTTATATGATATTTACAACTGTATGCAAAAAATACATCTGGTAAATTCGCACATGGATATAATGACATGGAACACATGTTGATAAACTACCCATTGATAGCACTCTAATAATATGTCTATATTAGAAGATCACGTGGCCATCTTCTTTTCAGACGCCTCGGAGGGTTATCAGGAATCGAATAGGAAGCAAGGTTAGAGACAAGAGGGTTGGGATGGTTATGAAGTTTATTATGGAAGGACAGATATCTGAATTGGGCCAAATCTGATACATAAGGAACATTAAGGTCATTATGGATAATTTTATTTGTAACAAAGTAAGGAGCATTGAGGATTTTGGATTGTAAGGATTGGATGCGAGAGGAATTTGAAGGTTTGGTGGAGCCCCATAGCTCAACTCCGTAAGTCCAAATAGGCCTTATTATAGTCATGTAAATGAGTCTTTTATAATTGATTGGAAGGTTAGAGCGTTTATCTAGTAAGTGTTGAAGTAGTCGGAAACGTTGAGCTGTTTCTTGTCGTTTCAGTCTGGTATGAGGATTCCAAGTTAGACGTTTGTCCAGATGGAGTCCTAGGTATTGAAAAGTTAAAATGTAATAAATTTTCTCTCAATAATCAATCTATATTGAACTCAAAATACAATCAAAACTTTAGGAAAATTAGTAGCTTCACTAAGGGTGAATATTATCTAAGAATTAAGGGACCAATTAGAAAAAATAGAATGATTAGCCAACTAAAACTATTTCAACCAGAGAAGTTCAAAGTTACTTATTACGGTTTTCAAAACAGTTTTCTAGATAGGAGAGCTGAATGTCCCATTTGTAATACATGTGAACCAGAAGATTTATACCGTTTTTTGTTGCAATGTCCTACATATGAAACTTTTAGAAGTAAGTACTTAAGTAACTATATTTATGATAATTCTGACGATAAAGAACAGATAGTAAAATGATTACATATAGAAAATAAATAGGAACTCGATGATTTATACTGGTATGTCGAAGATTGCTTGAAATTATGGAATCTTTTTATGTTTCCTATTCAAGAATGAATAGTTTTATTATTAAGTTTAAGGTTAAGATTATTTGTAAATAATAATATTAGGACTTAACATCATATATTATTTTATTCAAGATAGTGTGTATATTTTATAATTGTATCAAACATAATTGTTTTATTTTACTGGTTCTTACTATTAATGTATTTATTTTGATTTCATGTATATAAACTCAACTCCATTTGTATGGGTCTATATATATATATATATATATATATATATATATATATATATATATATATATATATTATATTTTTATAATACCTTTCACCTAATCTGTTTACACAAATCTAACTGACTATCAAATCAAGGTTCTGGATTTGAGTCCAGATGTGGCAGGTAATTATTTATTTGTTAATATCAGGAGATCCTCCTAGGGGCATACCCAGCCTCTATAAAGGGGATACTCTTAATGAAATAATTAATTAAAAAGAAAACCTGGTAATTGAGTATGATTCCAGCCCAATCATCGCCCTGCTGCACTACCGTTGGCCTTGAAACAGTACTTCCTTACATAGTACTGAGCCCAAGACTCTTTATGGGTTGCAGTGGCACAGTATTTTTTTAAAAATTGTAAAGACTATTGGTGGTATGTACAGACGTTTATAATAGTGTTCAGAGATCACATTCACAACTACATATTTTATATGTGAAAATTAAACCAAAAATCTTTTTTTACATTTTAAGTCAACATAAAAAACACTTTGGAATAGATTAAAAATCATATGATTTATTATATTAATTCATATGAAATTAATAGTTAAATCAGCTATTAACAAGACGGTATAACCATTCACTATAAATAAAATTAAAATTGAGAAATAGCAAATTCAAAGATAACCATTTATACAAATAAAATTACCATTATACAGGCTGTCTTCAGAAATAAATTGTTGCCCTAAATAGGACATAAAAAATAAGTTTTATGAGCTCAAGGAAAACTAACCTTGAAGCAATTCTGTTTGAAATAATATTACTTGGTAATATATAGATGGTAAAAATAGTATTACTTTGCTTTAAAAAACATATTTTTTGTCCCTTTTATTATATGTATGATTAAATAGTTGTTAAATTGAAAATTTATATTCTCTTAATATTTTGTAAAATAAAAACTTTATAAGCCTTTACTGTGAAATCAAGGTGTATTTTTTTTTTTTTTAATGAGGTAATAGTATGCCAAATTTTAATGTTAAGTTTGCCAAATGAACACAAAGTCCAAATGTTATCCCTACTAGTATAAAAAAATACTTTTATTTTTATTCACTCATTTACATCGTATATGTTTTAATTGTTAAATATTAATTCAATTATATTAATCATGTTAACTTAATGCTGACCTGTTCATTAAATTTATGTTGCCTCTGTTACTTATTTAAAATTTTATCAGTACTAAAATTAAAATTATAATTATATTGTTTATCTAGTGTACATATTATTGGGGTTATCAGGATTTGATTTGTGCTGTCTCTCATTTAATATTGGTTAGGACATACTTCAAATTCAATTTTGTACTTTATTTATTATTTATTTTATTTTACTTTATTATTTAATTTTGTAAATAAAATTTGGCTAAGAATTATTTTATATTTTATCTTTCATATGTGTTTGTCTAATTTAGGAAATTGTATGTGCCAAAATTTTTATTATAAGTATGATCAGGCTTGGTGAATGTTCTTTTAATTATATCTAATTGTATTTAAAAAGGTGTTGCCCTTTGCTGTTGCAGTAGTTTCTTTATTACTGGTTTGAATACTATTGTTGTTATCAATTATTTTAAAGTAATCGGTAACTTTTTTTTTTGTTACTTTTCTTCCCATTTAATCATAAAGAATAAATTTGTGTATTAGGATAAAAATTACTCTTACGGGTATGGTGTATATATATATACATACATATTATATCAGAAATCTTATCAGTTAGCATAATAGCAGATCTCTATAATGAAATTTCTAGTTGTATTTAACAGGACCTGTAAATGAAAATTTGATTTTTATTTTTAATCAGTATCGATAAGAGTGGAAACTTTTTTTTTCCGGTTATTTCTCAACTAGAAATTTATTTCATGCAACTTTTCAAGTAAAATTTTGTCTGTCCAAAAAATGGTAATAGAGCATTACATTCTACTCCAAGAAAGGAAATAAAAGAACCATGTAGTTTATTTTGGATAAAATATATCTGTAATATGAACACAATTACTGTTTATTGCTCATGTAACAACTTTTTGAAATAAATAAATGAAAGTTGTACTTTTACCATAAATCAATAATTTTATTGCAAAAAAGTTCCTTAGAATTTTATTTCTAAAACTTTTTTCCTAAAATGTTTCAATGAAGCTTATTATAAAAGTTTCAACTTTTGATATTAACTATTTGTGCCTAGGAACATTTAAAAAAAAATTGATGTAAAATTGTTTATTGTAGAAAATAGACCCCTGTCTAAGTGGAGCCGAAACATCCATTAAAATAAATAAAGAATCTGAAGTATGGAATTTCACAAATAGGTGAACATTAAAAAAATAGTAAACACAATATTTCATAAGTAAAATAATACCAAAATTGCACTTCCTATAAGTTAAATATTATTAAATTTAATTTTTTACTAGTCTGTTCGTACAAGTATGTTTCAACTTGCAGGCTTCTCCTAATAAGAGGGTAATGGTCTAACTACCCTCTAACTGAATGGTAATGGTCTAACTAAATGTTGGATATGCTTGAGACTGACTATTTTTATCAGAAAAATTAAGTTATAATTCTTTACTAAGAAATTTATATTAATCCATACCTACTTTTATAGTACTTCTAATAAGGTATCAATATCTAAAAGCTTTACTTTTTAACTTACACCACTTTCAATGGTTCAATAATAAATAGTTCCTAGATTGAAACTGGCTCATTATCAGTTACAAGGAAAAAGAAAAGTTTTTTTAAAATTGAAAATATTTGACAAATTTAATTGAATTACATGATAAATTAATTTTGCAACATTATAACCTTCTACCAACAAAGGAACAAATTTCATTTATGCAAACCATAGTATGATTAGTTCTGACAAATCTAATTGACTAACATAGCCTTTCCACCATTCCATTGTAGCTTTCATCATATAAATACTATACATGAACACCAACAAATTAATAGAAGCTGATCAATTACTTAGTAGAAATAAGGAAAATAATAACTAAAAATTTTTTTTTTCAAATATGAACACCAAAAAATCAATATATATATATATATATATATATATATATATATATATATATATATATATGAGAACACTGATACATTTGATAAAGATAATACAGCACACTTCATACTTTCCAAGAGTTTTCTTCTCCTCCACTACTGACACTCTTTCTAAAACTTGTGAAGTGAGGAAATGTGTTTCCTCCACACTAAATATTTATTGAGTCACCTACAGACAATCATAAAAAACAAGTTATTGTACAGTAACACCACCGTTGCCTTCCTTTACTGAATCCTTCCAGTGGAGTGAAGAAAAAAACGTTTTCAATAAAATTTTTCTTTTTTAGCTTATTTCCAACCTCTTAAATATTCCTCTTAAAAATAATAATTTTAGAATTATAATAATAGCAAAAATAATAATAATAACACAATAATAATATTTTCTATCAGTTGAATATAAGTTGTAGAGAGTGTAAAGAGGAATTTTGGAAATATGGAAGGGCCCTTGATCTTTCCCAAATGTCCCTTATAGTAGAAGGGAACTTGAAGGGATGGACTCTGATCTCAGCCAATTAGGAACATTAAGGAAATAGTGAAGTATAAATATGTAGTTTTCAATGTGATATCTGAACAAGATTATAAACGTCTATGCATATCACCAATAGTATTTACAATTTAAAAAAAAAACCCACTGCCACCCATTAAGGGTCTTGGGCTCAGTACTATGTAAGGAAGTACTGTTTCAAGACCAACGGTAGTGCAGCAAAGAGATGATTGGGCTGGAATCATGTCAATCACCAGATTTTCTCCTTAATTAATTATTTCATTAAGAGTACTCCCTTATGGAGGCTGGGTATGCCCCTAGGAGGATCTCCTGATGTTAACGAACAAATAATTACTTGCCACAGCTGGATTCAAACCCAGAACGTTGATTTGTAAGCCAGTTAGATTTGTGTAAACAGATTAGGTGAAAGATATTATAAAAATATAATATAGAATACTATTAAGGCCACAGTTATTTTTGATCCAGCAATTATGATTCCAACTGTTAAATCTCTTCAATAAATTTTGTTAATTTATTTTTGAGATTTTGTTAATTTTTAATAAGTTATTATTCAAAGTCCATAAAACATGTATAAGCCAGGATGTCTATGCATACCACCATACGTCTTAGAAATAAGAAGATTTTTGGTTTAATTTTCAAATATAAAATATATAGTTGTAAATGTGATCTCTGAACACTATTATAATTGTCCTTTGAGATAAATGTAATATTTCTCAATAAACAAGTTTAAAAAAAAAAAGAAAAAGAAATTGTTTACACAAAACTACAACATTTGATGATAATTTTCTTTGAACCATATAAAATACATAATAAAAAAAATATATGAGGTTAAAAAGAAGAAAGATATTGTACGATTAATCATTAATGCATACTTTACCTCCAAAGTGCCTGTTACTTAAATCTCTATATTTGTACAAAATTTCTAAAGGCTTGATTGCAACATCATAAAGCTTTTTCAGCTCTCTAAGTGTGCTTTCAGCTATTTTTCCAAGTGCTTTTTCAATCTCCTCACTCTCACTGCTGAGGCGAAGGATCTGTGACATATGTTCTCGAGACCTAAGATTCTCTGGAATTTCCATGATCTGTAAGAAAAATCATATATTCAACTGAAAACAGTTAACTTTATTGTAAACTATCATGATTTATTTAATTAAACTTATTAATTAGTATAGTGCCCAAGACCCATAAAATAAAATTTCTATTTCAGGCAAATAATTAGCTCTACAATGTATGTAGAACACTGATATTAAGAGAGAATTAGAAATGGATATTTGAAAAATTAAAGTATACATTTCTCTTGTTTAATTATCATTAAATAAAATCATAAAATTATGTTTTAGGGGAGCTAAGAAAATGATAGCAATACGGATAAGTTGTCCAAATATTAAGAGAAAAGCCTAAGCTAATCAATCAATCCGCTAAAGAAGAATTTTTTAGAGACATGGAGAAATAGACCAGAATTGAGATATCTAACTAAACTTTCCACATTAATATTTACAAAAACTAAAAAATAATAATAAAAAACAAAACAAATGCAGTATATTTGACAAAAACTTTATACTGAATAAGAATTCATAAAAATAAATACTTTAAAAAAAAAAATATTATCACACATGTACTAGTTAAAAATTTGATTATATTCAGCTTCAGTCAGCCATGATGTTTTTGTTTTTTTGACAAATTAAAAATCTCAAGAAATTAGATAGCAAATAGTTATAATTTAATTCCTTATAATTTTGAATATAAATTTCATTTAATTAAAGTGAATGTAAATTGAATTGAAGTAGATGATATTTTCTTTTATCAGCACTAATAAATTAATTGGATGGAAAAAATATGATATGAATAAATCAATTAGAGAAATAAAATTGAGTATTTGGAACAAATTACCATTGACAATTCCTCTTCTGGACTAGATTCTTCTATTCGTTCTTGACATAAAAAAAAAAAAAAATAATAATAAATAAATAAAAAAGAAGAAAAGATTAGTACCAATAATTTTTATAATGATTCATGAACTTTATTGCAGTAAAAGAGTTCTTACCATCAGTTGTGACATTTTGTTTAGTAGTTTCTTCTTCAGATTTCAACCCTTCATCAGATACTTCTATGCTACTTTGTTTATCTACATCATTTACTGAAGATTGACTTTCATCAGCCTTTATATTTTCAACGCTTTCATCGTTATCAGGTACACCTGACTGTTCGGGCAATGCTTCACTGTCAACAGTACTTTCAACTGGAGCATCATTACTTGGTGTGGCCAAAGGTATTTCTTCATCAGAAACTATGCCACTGTCTGAAGCTAAATCTTCCCCTCCATGTGGTGGCTCATCACTTGCATTTTCAACAATCTCTTGACTCGCTGATTCATTAGAGTGTTCTGGTTCAGTTGCTTCAATGCTGACATCATTAGTACCTGATTCTTGGTCTTCAACAGCTTCTGTTGTTTCTGAAACTTCCACAGTAAAAGAAACAACTTCTTCTGGATTGATTTCTTTATCAGCAGAACTAACATCTGCCTCTTCTACTGATTCATCCTTTATTTGCTGTTTTTCAGTTTCATTATATTCTTCATCACTTTCTTGTTTTTCTATGCTGCTTTCGGGTACTGATTCTTCAGATTCTTTTTCCAATTTCTCTTGAGATGTCTCTTCAGGATCAGACTCCTGCTCCTCCTTACTTGTTTCAGGTTCAGTTTTTATTTCACTTTCCAATTCTTCAACAGTTTCTGTTTCAATTTCTTTCCCCGGTTCTGTAATTTCTTCAGCTGATTCATTGGACACTTCAGATTGTTCAGCAGTTTGTTCCTCTGTTCCAGATTCCATTTCTTCACCACCTTCGGAAATGGCTTCATCCTCTGCTTGAAGATCTGCTTCATTTTCTTCGATTGCTTGATCTACAACTGATTCTTGGTTACCCTTTTCTTCACTTTCATTGATAACTTCTTGACTCCCTTCCTTATTTTCAAGGGTGCTGTCTTCATTGCTACTTTCTTCAGCTTTCTCCTGACTTTCATCTTCCTTGGGAGGATTTAGCTCGATACTCTCTTCAATTATTTCTTCGGTCTGAATTGTTTGTTCGTCACTATCATTTTCTTTTTGACTTTCAACCTCTCCTGATTTTTCTTCTATTTCATCAATTAGTTGTGGAAGATCAGGAGGTACATCTTCAGAGGTCTGTAAGCAATAATATAGTTCAATAAAAATATATCATGCCAATTAACATGGGGAAGGATAAACAATACTAAACATAGAATATATTTTGATATAAGAATTAATCAATGTCTTTGAAGTTTAAAGGAGATAATTTGTCCCTCATGTATAGCATATTTTCCAGCTAATATATAAATTGTCGTAGAAGAAGTTGATTGGGGATGTAGTTTGTTATAATAATATACTAATAAGATTCCTTATTTTATGTTTCATTTCATCACTGATATAATTAAATAATCAACATTTACTGAAATTTGTTCTATAATCAACAATATCTCCACCATAGTAACATTCTTAAATGTTAATCCTTATTTCTTCAATCTAAATCCTAGAAAAAGTAGTAAAAATAATAACATTGGGAAAAAAATAGAACGATGTATATTAAAACAGAACATGAGATATTCAGATATGGATTAAGGTCATTTATCAGTATATGAAAGTAAACATGATGATATTGAGAAACTTACTGATGCTCTTATAAGTGAATATGGAACTAAATGTATGACAGTGAAGGGATTGTTGGAGATGTAATCACCTTGCAAAGATTTTTAAATTACCCTAACCTAAAACTTCAATTTTGGAACATTGACATTACGTGCATTTGTCAATGTTTCTGCTGAACTGAAAATTTGCGTAATTCTTCAAATTCTTTGTTTCTTGTTTAGTGAAATTAAGTAATTTCACTCTATTTCACAACTGCTCATGAACAAACAATAGTTGATAGTCATTCTCTTGCTATAAGGCTGGAACTAGAGAGAGGAGAGAAAAATGCAGGATTTAGGAGGAGGCAAATTTTCAGAGGAAAAACATTATTTCAAGGTTCGTAATAGTATTTGTTCATTTTTTAGTTTAACCTCAATTCAGACAAAATAACTAACAAACTGTTAAAAAACTGTATACTTTTATTAAGGGAAGAGAAGGTGGTAATGGATGGGATCTCAAAATTAAATTTTAAAAATCTTTTGGAAAAATCCTAGTTCAGCCCAGTTCTTAAAACTTCTTTAACATTTTTGAAACGTGATTAGCCAGTCCATCAGCTCAAATTTCAAAACCAAAAGATTCTGTTAAATGCAATTGGAATCAGTAGGTAGCTTTAGGTGGATCACAGTCAATAGCAAATTGAGGATTTAATTTTGGGGGAGTAAGCTTCTTTTTCATTCTTTTTTTAATGGCAGTAATTACAAGCTGAAGTATTTTTATGCTGAAGAAAATATCGTGATATTTAAGTATTTGGCTCATGGCACTCATAGAAACAAAAATGGACCAATGAAAATAAACTCTCAACCTCAAAAAAATACTTCTCAATTCACTCTAATCATTGGCGCAGACTTTCCATTGTGAGGTGGGGGCGATGGATCTCACCACCAAAAAAGTTATGTATAGAAATTGTGAGTGATAATTAACATAATCAACGTAATTATTGTAAAACGAACAATATAATCATAAATATAAAAATAAATTTATATATTAGATTTAATTTACGAATGGATATATTTGAAAATATATTAACAAAGCAATTGAATACATTACATATTTAATTTTTATTTAAAGGTTTGAGGCAGTGAGATGAACTCTCAATTTTCCAATGTTCAAGTTTATTATGTGAAATGCGATAAAATCTTCACTTAAAAATGGAGGAGTGAACATGAGTAAATCATAAACTAAAAATCTTTGCATATAAACTAAAAATTTCAATAATAAGAATATAGGGTAAAATACTTGCACACCTACTTCTAGACCTTAGCTTAGCTATGTATCTAATTGACATTTCATATTTCTTTAATTGATTATAGTTTATACATTTTATTCATTCATGTGTATTAATTACTATTGATTTTGATTTTATTTTTGTTCCTCGAAATATTGAGGAAGGAACGAAACGATATCCTCGCCCCCTCTCTATTTTTATGTACCCCCCCCCCTCCCCGAAGTATGTGTCATTGAGTCTAATACACATGTTATTGAAATGACTAGTATTTGAAGTAAAAATAGGATTTCCTATCATTATACCAGTTCATGATTTTTAAACTATGATACGAGTACACAGCATTCATTTCTTAACTTTTGGTAATAAAGGTGGAATCGAACCCATACTAGTCATGGAATTGGTTCAGTCCCTGCCATCCGCTTTGAAACTTCTTAGCAGTGTCGTGGCTAGGTCAACTGGTGCCCGGAACAAACTGAAATATTAAGATTGCCGCTCTTTCTATTATCTACATTCACTATCCCCAGAAATATTCACTGAACTATGCATATATCTTTAAAAACTCTCTTTTAGTTCTGCACCTTGCTGTAAGCGACTCCCGAGGCGCCATATTTTATATATTAATTGTTATAAAATTATAAATTAAAGATAGGAATATTACCTCTGTTACTGTTGCATCCTCTTCAAGAGACTCAGATTCCCCAACATCATTTGTGTCCCTTGGTTCGTCTAGGAATAAAAATATTTGAGTTTTAATTACTGACAATAAAATTTCATGCTCTTAAATATGATCATGAAAAACGGAGAAACAATCCTTTTTGCTCTCACTTACCTATATATGCAATATATATTAAGGGTAAGGTCTGTGCGCGTGTGTGTATGTGAACAGTCTAGCTCAAAAACAAAAAGACATATGAAACTGATATTACGAATTTAAGATAGGTATATGCTTTAGATGTGACCGCAAATTTTCCCTTAAAATCGGCTAACCGGAAGTGCCACTTTATATCGATGATGAAATACATTTTTGCAATTTTCTCAAAAACAGCTCCAACAATTTTGATTAAACTCGGTGTATCATTGTATAATTGAGTGACCTTTAATATCATTGAGGTCTTATCACCATCGATGTCATTTTACAGGGCCTAAATGCCCAATGTTCATATACGTCTTCCTCTAAAATACCTTTCATATGGTTTATTTTGAAAATTTAACTCTCTTTTATTGACAGTAACTATAAAAAATTGCTAAATATAACTTTTGAAAGAATTTGATAGTTGAATAAAGGAAAAAAAAAAGAAAAATACTTAACCAAGTCGAAAATGAATCTCCGGAAATAATAATCAGAAGGTATACGTATAATATATCGTTGGAAAGCGGAGAATTTTAGAAAAAATAATATCAAATAAAGAAAGTTGTAGAAGGTAAGGGAAAGTGACAAAAATATATAAATAATAATTTCAGAAAACTATATTCTATTTAATTATTTATTGTTTAACATAAAACACATGTTTCCAACTTTTACATTTTGCTTCCTCACTACCGAAGGTAGGGAAGCATTGTGTTCGTGCGAGAGATTAAAAATTTTTTTTTCCTCAGAATCGAAAATTTTCACTCGCGTTTTACGTTTCAGACATCAAGGATCAAATTTGGTTCGGTGTCTGTCTGTCTGTCTGTCTGTAGTCAAATCGATGTGACGGGCATATCACCTAGTACCGTTCATCCAATCTTCATGAAATTTTCAGGGATTATGCTTATTGGTGCCTAGATGGTTCCATGTCAATTTTATCAAATTCCATCCAGCACTTCCGCTTACGCACGCGCAAACGTATATTTTTAGATATGCCAATATTTCAGAAAGGGCTCGTTCGATTTGGTTCAAAGTTAGATAAAAGGTAGATTTTGGTGAAAAAATAATGTAGTGTCAATTTCATTGAATTGTGTCCAACACTTTCTCTTATATGTGCACTACTTGTCCGCCGGCCGCCGTCCGCGCATTTTTTCTGAAACTACTAGACCGATTTTTTTCGAATTTGGATATAAATTCAGAGGTCACCCGAGGATCATCCTCCTTCAACGACATTACTATTCGCCTTCTAGTTTCAAAATGGCGGCCGAAAAACCTGCGTTGCTATAGACTGTAGCGCCTAAACGAATGTACCAATTTTGATGAAACTTCGCTAAAGTCATTTTCTCTACGCCCTCTAAATTTATCTATACTACATACTTCAACGAAAAGAAGCTCAAAAAAAGTTACGAGGGATGGTAAAATTAAATTCCGAATAACTCAAGAAGTATACACATTTATGTCAATATTGCGATAAGATGTTTCAAAGGTATTAAAATTTCCTAAAAAATGAAGAAAGTTTCAGCGAATTTTTATAAGTTTGAGAAAAAAATATTTAAAATGCACCGAATCAAGCCAATGCCATTGTTTAAAATACTATTCCATTGTATTTGTGTGAAAGAAATAGTGAAATATAAAAATATTTCATGGATATGTTTATAACCGTAAATACATTTACTGTAGTTTAATAACTCTAGATATGATATTATATTTAAATAACTAGGTATTTATTCCAAAAAATCATCAAATAATTTGATGAATTTCCCTTTGTGAAATCTACTAACAATTAGTGTGACAACTTTTGATCTATCCATGACGGGCATTGGAAATCTCGTAATTTCATTTTAGTAAACTTTACAATGGAAAATAACACTTTAATAACTGTTCTACATTCAATAATCATTTATCGGTTAAATATTTAGATATATAATACTTTCAAATCTCTAGGCATATATGAGCCTTTCGGTTGACGGAATGACTAACTCCAATTTCAAAATTGTTTATTATTAATTTTAGTGATGTTTCTAGCTGCAAAATTTATAACTTTATTCACAGTTCTATATTTCAACACTGCAATCACCTAATCTGGAATCAACTTACTCACTGTCTGTATAGATATAACTTTTCCAACTAGAAATATCACTAAAATGGCATTACTCAAAAATTTTGAAATTGGAGTTAGTCATTCTGTCAACTGAAAGGCTCAGAGACTGAAGTTGTGTGGTTTATAAAATCAGATGGAGTAACTAAATTCTTAATGCCTACCGTCGATATAATAAATAGACTTTTTGTAATTTTAATGGTCTTAATGATTTGTTATCTGTAAGCTTTAAGCTTTAGCTCCGTTTAAAATGCACTTCGAAAATTTTGTAATAGCCAACAATGCCAGAAAATAATTTATATTCAAAGTAGAGCGGTAAGTGAAAGTTGTGTGTTGGGCGCAACAGATTTTTTTCGAAGTAATTATCGTTTTATATATATAAAACAGTGTTGAAGCCGATCCCCAATAATTAAATCCTGGATCCACTAGTGTTGTTTATACATTATAAATTAAAAAGAGAATATACTATGATTGATTAAATGTTAAGCTTAGATCAAACACACACAAAAAAAAAATACGATCCAATGAAAAAAAAAAAATTCTTTTTGGTAGGGGCAGGGGCTTCAGCCCGAAAGACCATTGTAGATTTGCCAATAAGGAGTAATGTTTGGAAAACATTCTGCAATATTCTAATATCGTTGGTGCTTAAAATTAAAACATTTCCTTCCCACCACCAAAAAAAAAAATTTAACATAGGCAAATAAAAAAAAAAAAATACCTCTGATGTTTTCTTCCCCTGCCACCCATTACATTCCATTTATCCGCAATTCAAAGCGGTTTACAGTCGCGAGGCAATCAGGATTCCGCTAATAGCGTCAATGTAAACGTTTCCAAATCTCAATAACTGACAAATAAACAAAAAAAAACTTGTGCCACTACAACCCACGAAGGGTTTTGGATTCAGTACTTTGATAGGAAGTACCGTTTCAAGATAACAAAAGATTGTGCAGGGAGGTGATATCACCATGGTCACGCTCAACCACCAGGTTTTCCTCTAAATAATTAATTATTTAATTAAGAGTAACCACTTAATAGAGGCTGTGTGCACCTCAGGAGGGTTTCCCTACCCCAAAATCGATTCAAGGCTGATGAAAAATGACTTGACATTAGCCGGATTCGAACTCGGGATATTGAGCTTTATAACTGACAAAATGACCTGGAAAATTTAATTAATCTGTTTTAATTGATTTTAGTGGTAACAATTTGTAGAGTAAGTGAGTCAACTACGTATGGTACCTTTAAAGTACGGTTTCTCTGTTTGTTTTTTCTAATTTGCTGCTTTAGTTCTGTACAATCTTAATTTATTCTGTTTATCCATTTTTATTTTTTTTGGAGGGCTGTGTTCTCGGTTCACAACATCACAAGATAGAATGAGGCGATAACGGTCTCTGGTTAAAATACACAAGGTTCATTAAATCAATCAAAGTGGAGAATTATAAAAACCTATGTGTGTGTGTGTATATATATATATATATATATATATATATATATGCGGTTAAAAATGGAAAGTGGTACTGATCATGATAGATCATTGGAATGGAATGTTACGGTTGGATTTCTGCCGAGAACATTTTAGAGTGTGACGCAATACGTCAATATGAATACGCGAGGTATGTAGGCTGGAACTGTTTTATTTTCAATACTAGATCCAATTTATGAGTGTGTAGAGCGAAATAAAAATAGTTGAATGGATGTCGTACAGAACAATTGTTTTAAAGTCAAGTTTAGTTCAACGAGAAATTAGTGATTTTCAATATATGTTTATATTGGTGCAAAAATCGTATTAAACCTTTAAATGTTTATGTTTTTAAATAGCAAAATAATAATTATTATTTATAAAAAATAAATAATTGATTCAAATCGAGACATTAATCAACTTATGTTTACTACTTATGTTTCTTTACTGAGAAACGAAAAATTTCCTTTTCACTTTTTACTTTTTTAAATAATGGAAAGATGGAAGGAATACTTCCAAAATTTGCTGAAAGATAATAAAGATCCAACCCAAGTAAATGAAGAGCAGGACCAAGGAAATACTTGGGAAGAGGATGATTTTATCGACGAAGACGAACTAAAAGAAGCGCTACAGAGTATGAAGGATGAAATAACTCCCGAAATGCTGAAATATATGGGACCAAAAGGAAAAAAGATTACGTTGTACCTTTTGAACCTGGTTTGAAAGCAGAAGAAAATAACGAAAGATTGGGAAGTAGCAGTCATCGTTCAAATCCACAAGAAAGGAGATAACAGAGATTGTAACAACTACCGTGGAATATTAGACCAGTGAAACTCTCACTTCTTGCATTTGCCAATGCCATTGTTATTTTTGCAGAAGACTACAAAAATCTCCTACACAACATAAACAGGTTAAAAGCAGAACTGTTTAAGATTAACACAGTCATTAACCTACAAAGACAGAAGTAATAAGGATAGGGAAGAAGCCACGAAGAATTATGTGTGTCGTTGGAGTCGGACACACAGTCCTCGAGCAAGTGGAAAGTTTCAAATACAGAGGTTACTGAAAGAATGGCAAGCACTGGAAGAATATTTGAAGCAGTCAAGAGAGGCTTTCTGAATAGACAAGAGGTATACAACAAGACAAAACTGGCTGTGTTTAGGTCAATTTTTCTCCCATTCTGACGTATTCCTCGATATCGCTAACGCTGACAAAAAAACATCAAAGAGAATACAAGCGTTAGAAATGAGATTCCTCAGAAAAAATGAGGGGGAAACCAAGAAGAGACCGAATCCGTAACACTACAATTAGGGCACACCTCAACGTTAAACCAGCCCATGAAGTTATAGAAGAGAACAGACTTAGAGGGCTGGGACATCCTCTAAGAATGAAACCTACCAGAATTGCTAGGGAGGTCTATCAAGCCAAGGTTGACGGAAAGAGAGGAAAGGGTCGACCAAGAAATAAATGGGAAGATGAAGTAAAGAAGGATATCCTGAAAACAGGACTTCATTGGAATGAGAGAAGACGTTTGGTGGAAGAGCGGCAGAGCTGGAGAATGCTCTATAGAGTTCCTCCTCACACTGCATAGGCGGTACTATAGGAGAGAATATGATGTTGATGATTTTTCATTTTTTTTTTTATAACACAGGAATCCATTTTTAAAGAAAACTTTAGTTATTGTGATGCTGCCTTAATTTGATATCATAAATAAAATCAAAGTGGTTTGCAGAATCGTTGATCATTTTACTGCTGAACAGTCAGATTTCTAAAGTGATACATATTAAAGTAAAATTTATAAGTTCATGATTGATTTTTCAAAAATTAAATAATATATGCAAAAGGATTGTAGAGGCCGTCCGAGATGAAGTGCTTCAAACCACTAAGTACATATGTCCGTCACTAGGCTACACCACAGGCGAACCTTTTCGTAATATTTCAAATTTAACGTTCACGCACCTCAGCCAGAATAATATTTTTATTTCTTTGTAATATAAATTTGCAAGTTACGTAAAATGTAAATTACAAAAACTTGCTTGTAAAAAGAGTATACATTGTTACTTTTTTTACAAGGAAGTTTTTTGTCTTTTAAAAATATACTGATAAAAAAAACAAAAACAGATCTAGTATTTACGGGTATTACTCTCGGTTTTTTCTTTTTGTTGGAATGTTTGATACTATTGTACTATTATGTTTTTGTTCTCAGTGATCGGTATGATTGTTGCGATACTGATCAAGTTTAGATATTCCTTATCGATATCGGTCTTTGATATCGATATTAGTATAATATGGAATGAAGAATTGATTTAATTTTCAATTGATCGATTTTTTTATCGATTCCCAAGATCGGTGGCGCATGAACCTTCCCAAGATATTTTATTGCTCTCCTCTTCTTAAAAACAGTGTAAGCGATTAGTATAATTTAAAAATCATAGATTATATACAATTACAAATCCTGTAATCTGTTCCATACATCCCCTTGTCTTTTGGTTAGAAACTATCCATATGGGAAAGTCATAACCCCGTAAAAATATGCCCTCCTCAAAAATTCAAAACCCCGTCAAAATGTATACCCATCAAATATTTTGAAGGCGCAACTTGCGCCATGAAAGAGACTCTTCCACGGACTAATATTTTTCTACCTAAAACATTTTAATAGGGTGTATAAAAAAAAAAAAAAAAAAAAAAGACCGTTTTTCAACCAAATATTTGTATTATTATTTCTTTGATATAAATACATTAATACTCAAAGTATAGTCCATTGTTTTCTACCGTCATTAGCCATCTGCTAACCAATTGCTCGATGCCACGCTACCATTCTAAAGGATGGCTGTCAAAGAACTCTTGGACAGCAATTTCAACTTCCGCAAAATTATCAATGTTTTTCCCTTGAAGAAAATGGGCCATGGATCTAAATAAGTAGTAATCTGATGGTGCGAGGTCTGGACTATATGGTGGATGAGGCAGGAGTTCGAACTCATGAAGTTCTTTAAACTTTTCTTTGGTTCAACGGGAAGTGTCTGAGGGCGAGCATTATCTTGTCGGAACGAAATTCCTTTTCGGTTGATCAAAGCAGGATAACGCTCTGACAACTTCGCGTACAATCTTACCAGTTGTTCGTAGTACAGTTCAGAATTCATAGAGCATCCATCAGGAACAAATTCGTGATGAATAACCCTTCAAAATTAAAACAAAAACGCAAAGCATGGATGTTTTTAAAAATTGTTCTCTTGCAGCAACCGAAAAAGCTGTTTGACCGCGATCAAGCCATTGCTCACGGGTATTCGGATTTCGCCAGTTAACCCAGTTTTCATCAACGTTGACAACCTTTCGGTAAAATCTCATATCAGAAGCGTTTTTCAATAAATGTTCACAAATTTCTATCCTTTTAGCTGATTGCTGAGGAGTAAGTTCGTAAGGGACCTATCTACTGCTCTTTTTCACCTTCCCCATGGAGAGTAGATGGCGACTAATAGTATCTTTCGACAAACCACGCTCTCTGGCCAGTTCGCGAGTACTTGGGGACGGATTTGGTTCAACAGCTTCATGCAGAACCTCATCAATATCCATTAATGTCGCCCGGAGCCCTTTTTCCTTTTCAACATCGTATCAGCACTGCTACAATTTTCAAACTAACGCCGCGCAGTGCGCTGGTCAATGGCACCTCCCCTTCATATTTAATAATTTCACGAGTTGCTTCAGTTGCTGTGAAATTTTTTTCCTCAGTAATTTCTAAAAATTACGAGAATTTCGTAGGACACTGTCAAGTTTCTTCTTTCAAACAAATAACTCAATTGAGGCTTCTTTTGAAGAAGTCGAATGGGATTACGGAAGCTTAGAGAATGCTCTCTTTTTTTTTTTTTTTTTTTTTTTTTTTTTTTTTATTTATTTAGGTATATAATATTCTGTCTCGTGGACAATAATTATAGTGATAAATGAACACATTCACACCATATATACAGAAAATACAAAATTAACAAAGCAAAATAATAATAAAAAAGAACTTTGTGCAATAAAAAAAAAAAAATAAACTAAAGATAAGTAAATTAAAAACATAAAAACACAGTCATACCTATAGAGAATGCTCTAAAGGGATTATTAAGTATTAAATAGGATTAAAATATTTACGGTCCTTTGAAATTTTGAATTTGATTAAACGGTAACTTTTTATTATAAACCCTATTAGCCGAAATCGGTGACCCACTGACTTCATGAACCTCTTGTTTTACTGTTAGTAACCTTTTATTCGAATAATTCCCATGTCCATTGTTATTTTTACGAAAAATGGAAACACGTAGGAAAATTTTTCAGAGTTCAAAGTGACAAAGCCAAAGGAAAATAAAAAAGAGACAAAGCTTAAACGGAACCATCTAAGACAAAAATAAACAAAGATACAACCGATTCGAAACTTATCTCTAAACGGTTAAAAATTAAATTTAGACTTCTACTACTCTGATTTCCAATTTAAGCAGATAGATCTAGGGACATTTCTTTTTTTTTTTTTTTTCAGTTGTTTGTTAGAAGTTTAATTTTGTCAAATATTTTCCTGGTCAGGTTCCGCATTCTCCTTCCTTTTAGATCCCTCAGTATTATTTTATAAATCTTTCCCTTTTGACTTCTTTTTTTTTGGCATCGGTACTAGGACCGATTTAGAGTCTTGTCGATTTCAATACCAACTTTTGAAAAAGATTTGTTTTAAAAATAATTTACCCAATATCAAAATATTTTGGACTTATCGATGTGTAATGGTAGTTATCATATATTCCTTACTTGATAAATAATTAATTGAATGACTAATTATAAAATTGCTGCTTACTTAACGAATCGTGAACGCTGGCCCCTTGGAGTGCCTTCTCGATGTAGGGCCTGCATTCAGACTCTGAGGGCCCAGATTGAATGCTTCCCCAACTTTCCGTCTCATCACCTATAAAAAATTAATTAAATTTTAATAACATCATGTAATAAACAATAAAATCTAATTATGCATTATATATATGCTTATACTTGCTATTATTTATATGTTTAATAGCGTCATAATAAAATTATAATTTAATACCATTAATTATTAATAAAAACTTGATTTTAAGCATTTATTATAAAACTAATAAACCCCAGTAAGAACTCTCACATTAGATAGCCATCCTTCTCCCTATTGCATTGGACGCACAAGTATAAACATGTTTATTCGTATTTATGATATAATATTATCAAGATAGTCTATTCAACACACCCAATAGGAGAAGCATGATACTTCACCACGATTGTTATAGTAACAATTTGCTTAGTAAGTGAAACCTTGTACCACGGGGTATCCTTCCAGTTTAATAGTTAATCAATAAGATAGCTGCTCTAGAGCATCTACTAATTCATTATTATACTCGTTCAAGACCTATTTGTCTGTTGCATTAGGAGCTTTGTATTTCCCCCACTAAGAGTGTTTGTGCGAAAATGGTTTGAATTTCCCCGCGTTATGGCGAGTGGTGGGGGCAGATCAGAAGATCTAAAAGATAACACTTAACCCGCAAGAGCTGCTAGTCTCTCGGCCCCATTCCAGCACTGGTAGCCCCGGACAACAACACGGGTACTTGAGGGCTCTCAGGTAATGAAGAGATGTAAGCTGGCTTATGCCCAAGAATGTTGCCCAATAAAATCTGAATGTTGCCTATTGAGAACTCATGAGAGTTATTTGCCTTAATTAGAAAAGTTGCCTAAACAGAACCCAATCCAGGATATATATATATATTACTTGTATAATATACCTAAAAGCTTCTTTCTATATTACCCGAAATGCTTAAGGGACCATAGAGTGGTTCTCCTCCATATTTTCAAAAGATTTTTTGTTTATCGAAACAAACATAAAAATAAACTAATATAAATCGGTGAAAAAAAAAAAAACTCACGAAGAGGCGAAGAAATTCAATGTTAGATTATAATTGAAAAATTCTAACCACACAGCCGTATGTTTCTAAAATTCAGACATCATCAGGACAGAAGAGAAAAGCAAATCGAAGATAACTCAATTGCATACTGGAAGGATGGTTATTATAATCAAACAGCTGATCAGAGGGGGGGGGGGAAAGACCGTTAAAAACATGCAACATCCAACCAAAATTCATAAATATGATATAAAAAATTACGAAGCAAAAAAGTATAATTATAATAATGAGAAAAAAGAATTATATATATCTTAATGAAAATGTTCATTAAGGAAGGTTATCATAAAAAATAACTGTCCTCGCAGATGAGTGGTAAAAAATAATGATTAAAAGATTAATCATTTTTGTTTTATCCAAAAAAAAAAAAAATTTTTTCATCATCTACGTGGCCAGTTTACATATTATTTTTTTTGTGACATATTTACGAATTTTGGTTGGATATTGGAAGTTTTTTGTTAGTCACTTTTTCTCCCTGATCAACCGTCTTATTAAAACCTTCCTCAGCAGTGTTAACTTACCTTCCTTTAAGTACGATTGGGTGTCATGGGATGAAGTGATCTTCGGTTTGCTTTTGCTCTTCTTTCCTGATGATGTCTGAATTAGGGAAACATTGACGAGTTTTTTATTATTTCCCTACATTTTGTAAACATACAGCTGTGTTGTTCAATTTTTTAAAATTATAACCTAACATAAAAAGCAATATTTTAATTTTTAAATCTAAATACATGTATTCCAAGGCAATCATAGTAACTAAGAGGCATTCGGAAAGAGACATTTTGAGCTTTAAAACGTGAGGCCCGATAGTTCCTTAGGAACTATGCCGGATCTTGATGACCGTGTTGAAGTATTTAAAATACAACTAATCCCACCTTTGTTGACGTTGAAGGAATTTAAGTATCGAAATTCGGATTCGTCACTTCTCCAAGATATTCTTTTTCGTTTAATACCTCATCCAACAAAATCCACTGCTCCTGAGAGACGGAAATGGATCTATCTATACTGCGGTATTACATAGTGTTGTTAGATATAAAATGTACCTAGATCTGAACTATGCTCTACCCAGACATAATAAATATTATTTAACCAAAACGATTAGTTAGAATTAACTAATATTGCCGAATGAAACTTTATTTAAAGTTACTGAATAATAATTGTTGTAATTAATAATAATGGATTAATTATTTTGAAAGATTTCTTCATTCCACAATACCAGTAACTATTACTGATATTAAATGAAACTGATATGTTTGGAGTTTTAATAGAAAAAAACAAAATCAGTAGTAACAGCAAAATCATTAAGATGACATATTCTAAATGTCATGCGCCGACTTTATACATTTGGCGCCCCCGGGCAATGACGTCATCTTTTTTCGTAAAAATCAAATGTATATCTAAAGCTGTTTTGTATAATGTATTTTTTTATTTTTTATTTTAATGAAATTTACAAATGTATTACATAGAAAATACAACAAGTAAATGTGACATTGATAACATGGCATGTACAACATGAAGAGAAACTACCTATTATAGGACTCAAATTAAAGTTCTATATTAGAAAGTCCCGAGGCCATCTTCTTTTCAGACGCCTCGGAGGGTTATCAGGGATCGAGAAGGAAGCAAGGTTTGAAACGAGAGGATTCCGGATGGTTCTGCAGTTTGTTATGGAAGGATAGGTATCTGGATTGGGTCAAATCGGAAACATATGGGACATTAAGGTCTTTATGGATGACTTTATTTGTGACAAAGTAAGGAGCGTTGAGGATTTTGGATTGGATACGGGAGGAATTCGATGGTTTAGTGGAGCCTCAAAGCTCAATTCCGTAAGCCCAAATAGGTCTTATTATTGCCATATATATGATTCGTTTGTAATTGATTGAAAGCTTAGAGCGTTTGACTAGTAAGTGCTGCAGTAGTCGAAAACGTCAGGCGGTTTCTAGTCGTTTCAGTCTGGTATGGGGGTGTATAATGTAATATTCGAATTTTATGTCATTAAACATTTCTCTAATACAGTTGATTTATCAATTAGCTAAAATTAATTATTTCGAAACGTTTAGAATATAAACTTTTAAAAATTCTTAAGAACAGGCCAGTGCCCCTGATGATCGGTGCTCTAAATGGGTGCCTCTCTAGGTGGCCCCGGGACAATTGCCTCGGTTGCCCCGCCCTAAGGCCGGCACTGGTCTAAATAGTACAGTGAGTTTCAAGCTTTTTTCTTTCAGAAAAAAATATGTTTTAATAATGTGATACAATCCTGAAACCTATCTGGACCTACGGACAGGAACTGTGGGGGACAGAAAAACTTTCTAACATCAAACGCGTTCAATCCTTCCAGTCTAAAATTCTTCGAACAATAGTCGATGCTCCCATTTATCTAACCAATAAAACCCTACATAATGACCTTAATATCCCATTTGTAGTTGACCTAATCCTAACCAAATTTTCCAAATTTCACCAGAACCTCACTCATTATCCTAATCATGTAGCACAATCTCTATCTAGCTCCAGTCATCCCTACAATCCTTCTCGGAGGTTAAAACGGCACTGGCCCCACGACCTTTTGTAAATACGTATATATTGGAGTACTGGCATTGGCCAAATTCTTCACTCAAGTCCTGAGCGTCTGTTGCTCTATTGACCTCCATCAGTCTCCACTGACTTCCAATACCAGTGACGCGGCTGGGAGAGAAGCATTGGGATTCCCTGCAGTCCTGCTTTGGCTTCCACATTTAGGAGACAAGTCAGAGTCCCCTGGTCTAATGTAAATATTATGCATAGGTGTGAATGTGTTTATTAATTTTATTACCATTCGGATTTAATCTGATATTTTATTTATCTTGAATATTACTTTATATTTGTTTTTCTACTTTGGTTTTTTATATTTATTTTCCTTTCTTATGTACATATTGTGTGAATGAATAGTAAAGCTCTAGTACCAATGCCCTTCAGTATGGCAGACTGTATTAATAATCATTAAAATCATTTTTAAAAAATAATGGGACATGATATTATTATAAATATAACAAGAGTTGTTAATAAAGAGAACGCATAATAAATTAATTAAAAAAAACATTTCACTTAAAAAATACTATTTGAAGGTATAATCGTGTTCATTGCAGAATAGACTAGGATTGCGAAGTCAGGAGGTGTCTTTATTCCATAGTCACTGGGAAAATCCTGGAAATGTCCTGATACCAGGAGAAGTACCTGAAGACTTCAAAGTTTCAACATGTTTGAGGTAGGAAGAGGGTTACTTATTCCCGATGCTGTTCACCTTAGTCCTAAAAACCTTAATAAGAAGGGCATTGTTTGGAAATGGAGAAGTGCACATCGGGGTGAATGATGTAACCCTAGAACATGCGGATGATATTACTGTCCTAGGAAGCAATCAAGATCCTGTTCAATGGAGCAGATCTAAACGGCTTTCATGTAAATGAAGATGAAACAAAATATAAGGTATTAAGACAAAAACTCAATCCCACCATGATCTATGAAGATGGAAAATCTTTACCCCAGTAAACAGATTTAAATACATCTGTTTCATAATAACTTTAATAAATCACCAACGATCTGAGATAGAGCATGTACAAGCAGAGCTTTCTTCTCCTTCCAACGGTTCAGAAATCCTGAAAGATCACTTTATATCTCAAATTAAGAGTTTATAAGGCTGTGAGACCTACATCGGCAATCTAAGAAGGAAAATTGAAAGATTTGATAAAGTTCTCAATAAACCGGAGTGATCTAGGATGGAATGGGACTACTAACGCAAGGAGAATGACCAACAAAGAATTACTTACAGGATTCGGTCAATCTATGTCTCACGGTATGAAGGCGAAGAGTCAAGGTGGTTGAGGCATGTAGCTCAAAGGAATCCATCAGGAAACCTCTAAAAAACAATGAATGCGACAGTAGTTGGCAAAAGACCAAATGGAATGCCAAATCAGATGGATAGATAAAATCAACAAAAATGTTGCAGAGCAGCATTTCGCAAACTGGAGTAAAATGTAGGCCAAGCTATGTAGGCCAAGTTAAGCAAAGAAGGAGATAAGGGATTTAAAGCTAATAGAAAAAATTTTTTTTTGAAGTGATAGTCTAACGATGGAATGCTGCTGTACCGAAACGTTACTCATTAAAAGATAGGGATGAATATAAATATGATTTTAAAAGAAATACTGTAAGAACCCTAATTTGGCTAACAAATACGTATAGTATCCTAGAAAATATACATAGATTTTATTATCAGCTCATACACTCAGCTCATCATTTCAATTTAATAGAAAAAAAAACTCAAATTTAAACTACGATCCTGAAACCTGTTTGGACCTACGGACTAGAGCTGTGGGGGACAGCAAAATTTTCTAACATCAAACGCACCCAATCCTTTCAGTCCAGAGTCCTTCGAATAGTTGTCGATACTCCGTTCTATGTAACCAACAAAATACTACACCATGACCTTAACATCCCATTTGTCCTAGACCTTATCCCAGAAAAATTTCACCAAAACCTATAGTATTATCCAAATCTCCTTGCACAATCCTATCTAGCAACACTCATCCATAAAATTCACCAAGAATATTAAAATAGCAGTGGCCCCGAGATCTTTTGTATTATGTAAATATTGGAGTTCCGGCAATGGCCAGATTCTATACTTAAGACATGCATGTAAAGCGTCATCGATCAATCTCCACTGGCTTTAGCACCAGTGATGCGGTTGAGATAGTAGTGCAGGGATCTCCTGGATTCTACAAGCCTGCCTCGGAATTCCCTCACATGATTGTGTTGTCTATTGGTATGTCTGTGTTTTTTTTTTTTTTTAAATTTACTTATCTTTTAGTTATTTTATTTTTATTTATTGTATATACTTTTTTATTATTATTTAGTTATATTGCTTCTGTTTATTTTATATTTTCTGTATGTATAGGGTGTCCCGTAAGTAGAAGGAATTTTTTATAGCAGTCCTCAAGGCCTACAAAATAGTTCATATAAGCAATGGACCAACTCTTAGCAGAAAAGTGAGAAATCTAAGTATAGTGTTTTTTAAAGCAAGTCATGCTTTTTGATAAATTGGAAGCGATAACTGAAGAAATATTTAATTTAAGTAATTAATAATTATTTCACTGTAAACTAGATAAAATTTCCTTCAAATAAAAACAGAATTTTTCATTGTTAAAACCATTTAAAGAGGACTTTTGAGCTGCTAAACTTGGCTAAATTCTGTTTTTAAAAAATCATAAATTATTGAAGATTTTTTTTATCATTATCCAAAAATACTACAGACATTTCACTTTAATAAAAACCTGTGCATTTAATAAGCTTTAAGTACATATTAATGAAATTGAAGTTTATTTGGCAAATTATTGAGATTCACGTTAAGTTGTGTAAAGAAATGATGTCAACTTTTATCCAGTCACCTAATAGTGCTCGTGTTTTCAGCAAAAATTACTACAATTAACTGTTGCAAAACTTTTATTTATTGTTTTTTCATGATCTGGGATTTATTTTAATGAATATAATTGCCTAAATATACTTTTTATTTAATAAATAAAAATAGTATAATAATGATTTTTTAAATATTTTTCATGTAAAGTACTAACGAAACTGGGGTTTTCTCCCAGATCTCTGTCATAGGAATATATCCGTATTTATAACTGACAAATTTAATGTTTCTAGCCCTAAAATTTACGTTTAAAACTAAAACAAAAAAAATCCTGCTGATTGCCTTAATTATTTTCATAAAAACGTGAATCTTAGGACTAGAAACATGAAATTTGTCAGTTTTAAATACGGATCAATTCCTTTGACACTTTACATGAAAATTATTTAACAAATCGTTATTATAATTTTTTTTATTTATAAATAAAAAGTGTATTTAGGAAATTATTTGTATTATAATATACCCCAGATCATAGAGGAAAAAGAAATTAAACCTTTGCAACAGTTAATTGTAGTCAATTTTGTTGAAAACACAGGTACTTTTAGATGACAAGATGAAAAATCAAATCATTTCTTTACACAACTTGAGGTGAATCTCAAGAATTTGCCAAATAAACCTCAATTTAATTAATTAATTAATTCAATTAAATTTAATTATCGACTTGAAGGTTATTAAACGAAGAAGTTTTTCTAAATGAGGGGGATTCGTAGTACAGTCGAATTATGATAAAAAAAAATCTCCAATAATTTATGATTTTTTTAAAAACCGGACTTAGCAAAATTTAGCCGCTCAGAAGTACTCTTTAAATGGTTTTAACAATAACAAGCTCTAATTTAATTTGAATAAAATTTTATTTTTAATTGGTAATTGGTTGACTGTAGTGGATAATGAAGAGAAGAATAGTTGGGGTGGTCAGTCAAAAAGGAAGGAAAAAATAAATGATAATATTTATTTTTTACATATGCCGACGTTTCGACCTGAAGTTCAGGCCTTCATCAGGGCTGTCTCCTTAAGTGTTGCAGGGAGAACATTATCATCATCATGCAGGGAGAACACATCATTATCATTCTCCCTGCAACACTTAAGGAGACAGCCCTGATGAAGGCCTGAACTTCAGGTCGAAACGTCGGCATATGTAAAAAATAAATATTATCATTTATTTTTCCCTTCCTTTTTGACTGACCACCCCAACTATTCTTCTCTTCAAAATTTTATTTTGTGTACAGTGAAACAATTGGTAATTCCTTAAATTAAATATTTATATAGTAATCGCTTCCTATTCATCTAATAACATGACTTACTTAAAAAACACTAACCTTGGATTTCCTACTTTTCTACTGAGAATTGGCCCTTGTTCATAAAAACTTTTTTGTAGCTCTTGAGGTCTCATTTTGATTTTACTCTAATAAAATTTTTAATCTACTTACGGGACACCCAGTATAGTCTGAATGTCGTCTTACCTTACTATAATCATTGTCCACTTGACAGAAGATCACATTACTCAATAAATACAATTTTAAACTAGAATACTTTTCCAAGAGGTTTATGGGAATATTCATAACAATTTATACATATACTAAGTTCGCTGTACTTTTTATTATTTTTTGGAAACCCTGATTCTGAAAAGATATCCTTAAGAATCCAGTTACATGCCACAAGATGGATTTCTACCAATAAAACACGAGGAAACTTTTAATAATTTTTTCGCTCAATGTCAAGTCACATTCAAGAAACTGGCAAATGTTAAGTTGAGGTACAATGAACATGTTGCAAGCAATCTATGCATGTGTTAGCATCTAATCAACATGACCATGAATAGGGAAAACCCTGCACTAATTTTAATGAATAGGGTTTAAAAACTACATAACACATTTTTCCATGAGTTTTTAAATTTTTCTCAGTTTTTTGAGAAAGTTGGTAAAAATCAGCGTTCGTTGACCGTGGTCATCAACTTTATCACTTAACCAAATTATTAAATTCAGGTAATCGTTCGACATACAATTTATCGTTTTTTTAATTCCTTAAAGGTGGCGTTTTTACTTTCACTTACCAATATATATAATATATAGTAAGGGTAAGTATTGCGATCGTGAAAATTTTTGAATCTGAGTTTTCAACGGAAATACACGTTTTGAGAACGGAACACAAAAACTACACCGCAAGATTAAAAGATCTCGGAATACCCCAGAATATATCAGCATCCCTGGGAAATCAAGAAGAAATCGTTACCAAAGTCATCATCAAGTTCTTGGATAGTGAAAGACTTAAAAAACACATATGACAGGCTTATAATTAATGATCCTTTGCAGATTTATCATTATTTGTTTATATATTTATTTTTATTTTTATTTTCTCTTATTATTATTTTTTTTTCAATTGATTTCATTTCATTTTAAATTCATTTGTTTATTAATCTCAATTCATTTATTGATTTTACTGCTATTTTTTAAAGTTTATTTATTTATAAATTCCATCTTATTACCTATAAATGTATCCTTATTTATTTATTTTATTCTATCAATCCATTTCTTTATTTATTTATTTTTATTTCTTATTTTATTTTATTTTTTGTACCAACCATCCAAATAGTATTAAGTGATGTTATTTAGTTGATCGGGCGCTTATGACCTGGATGTTTTGCGCCTAGACATCGAAACAAACAAACAAAAACTACATAAGAATAAACAACGTGGATACTGGAAAGAAGACAAAAATATAATCCAATGAGTTAATTTGAGAAATGTAAACAGCTATTAAAGGGTAAAAAATAAATATTGATGAACGTTATACTATTTTGACTATTATAAAGTTTATCAATAAGAAAAGGACGATTAAAATCTTTGAACACAGCCAAAGTTAAAAGTAACACTCAATTGTTATAGAAGTCTAACAGAGGTGGGGGGGGGGAGAATGAAAAATAGGTAACAAAACAGAAACAGATCATTGAGACGTAAATATAACCATGGGGGAAAACAATTCTAACAAGCAAACATTCTAGACGGAACGAAAAACATATATGACACTGCAGATTAAAATAAAATATTACCTTGATCCAATTAAATCATCCAATTACCAATGTTCATCATCGAGTATTCCTCCTCAAAGAAAACTGTGTACGGGCCATTTTAAAATAAAAATCATTATATTTATCATTAGTAAATCTAAGCTTTATTGCCGGTTTCAAATAAATAGAGCTGTTAAATGCGCCGAGTTCTCAGAGATTAAGCTGCAGTATCGCAGAACGGCTGAAAACAAAACAGAGAACGGAATTAATATCACAGCCATTGCAAAATAACGAATTTTGAAATCAGGATTTTTTTTCTCCAAATTGATTCAATTTTCACCAGACTAAAAAAAAAATCGTAGAAATTACTTTGATTTGGCATACTCGTTAGACACCCTTCGTACGAGCTGTCCTGATGAAGGCTTGAACTTTAGGCCGAAAAGCAATATAATTTTTTTTTTTATTTGCGTGTCTCACTTTGATTGGAACCTTCAACTAACTTCCCAATCATAAGAATATAATTTCATCTCGATATTTAACTCTCATTGCAACTGTTCGTGAAAAAAAGACATGGATTTTATCTCAGACCATTTAGGTTTTTATGCATTAAATGGATAATAAGTTAATCGCTAGATCGCATGAAAAATGTAATAATTAAAAAAATGATTGTTCTTAGGTTGTTTTTTTTTTTTATATCAGAATTGGAAAAATAATAAGAAGGAGTATGTCAAGGAAATTCCTCATTGATATTGCTAAAAACAAACTGGTGTGATATTACAACATACACTAGTCCTAGAGGGCGTGCAAAAAAATTGACATTATCTGATAAAAATTTTGAATTTTTTTTTTAAATATTCATAACATTTATATTGAAAAAAAAGTCTGCCAGTCGGGTCATGCTATCTGAAAAAATAACAGCTGATTTAAAAAAATATTAGACTAGTAACTTGAGGGTTGAAACGGGAAATTTATTGCGAAAAATGTTGGAAATTTTTTTATTTTTTTTAGCTAGTATATATGGGTTTAAACATGTAAAAAATAGCTAACGCGAACCAACAGGGGAACGCTTTTTACAGCCGAAAAAAGCCACATTTTTTGATATTTTTATTTTTATCTATAACTCCTAATCTCCTAAACATCGAAGTAAAAAAATCTAGTGCACGCATCACACGACTTTCACTTACCACTCTCTTAGCAGAAATAGGTATTTTCAGAAAAAAGGAAGTGAAAGTAAAAATTATAGAAGCTATATTTATTTATATTTCATTGTGGGCATTTTTATTTGTTTAAATACTCTTATATAGACAAATTTTAATTTTTATATCGCTGTATTCTATACAAGTAAATATTAAATAATAGCAACGACAGGATATATGAAAACCGCATATGTATATGTGCATAATATTTTCGGAATCCGTATTATATTAAGCTGATGTTACGTATGGAAGCCTGTTGTAATCTTTCGATTGAGCTCGGATGAGCTCGGCCGCGCTCGTATTCCTTTGGTTCTCCCATTCCAACTATTATCCGTTATGATCTCTTATTTCTCCTTTAGTTAATTATCGAATCCTTTTATATTTTATATTTAACTATTTTTTGTATCATAGATTAATGCGAAATGGTTAATTATTCCAAATATAAAAAAATAAAGGCACTTTAGAGGAAGCTAATTTTTAAAATTAGCCATTTAAGCCCTGTTAGAGAACATTAATGAGATAAAACCTATATAATATTTAAAAGTGCTTAATAATACGCTGATATACTGAGTTTTATCCAAATCGTTAGAGCCATTTTTGAGAAAATCGTAAAAATGTGTTAAATCGATTATATAAAGTACCACTTCTGGGTTGCCGATTTTGACGAAAATGTTGTTGTAACGCCCAAGGATTATACCTTGGGCATTATACCTTGCACACCTCAAATATGCTATTTCAGATTCGTAAGACTTTTCGTTTTTGAGCTAGGCTGTTCACGTATATACACACATACACCGACACAGACCATTTTGCGAGACTATTATTTCGACTCGGTGGATCTCAAAACGTGTGTTTCCGTTGAAAACTCGGATTCAAAAATTTTCACGATCGCAATACTTGTCCTTACTATATATTACATATATAGGTAAGTGAAAGTAAAAACGTGATCTTTAAGAAATGAAAAAATGATAAATTGTGCGTCGAACGATTACCTAAACTTAATAATTTGGTTAAGTGATAAAGTTGATAACCACGGTCAACGAACTCAGATTTTTACCAACTTTCTCAAAAACTGAGACAAATTTTAAAAAATGATAAAATAAAAGTTGTAGAGCGTCAAATTTCGCGTCCACTGAGTACCAACAATTCTAATGTACCAACCGTTTTGCAGTTGTTGGTATAAAAAAAATAATAAAAAATCGAACAAATCTGCCTTTTTTGGCTGGTGTTGTTTTCGTGGTGGTTGGTGTCAGCAATTTTGTGTTTTACATGTTTAAACCCATAATATTCGAAATGATCCTTCAAGTTACTGGCCTAATATTAATAAAATACTCCGCCATTTTTTAGGTAAAATAATCCGACTGAGACATTCATTTTTTTTTAATATAAATGCTCAAACAAATTTTCATCAGATAAAGTCAATTTCTTTGCATGAGCTCTCGGGCTACACGAGAGGGTTTATAACACTAACCAAAAAATTTTAAATGTTTCCTAAACCTGAGAGCTAATTCCTACATTTTTAATTTGGATGTGTTTTGGAACTTAATAAAAGTTTCTGCCAAGAAAAAGACTCGTGGGTTTTAGAAAAATTGTATTTGTTTTAGTGTAGAATATACTTTTAAAAATCTCATTATTAAAAAAAAAAAAATGAGATTGAGAAAGCATTCACGTGACTCGAACTTGTGCGTAGAGATTGGTATCCTCCGGGGAGAAGCTCTCCTCCCAGAAAATTTATAAAGAAAAAAAATACAAAGTGGTAAAAAAGTATAATTAATTTGACAGTAAGATGCCAAATTATAAAACTTTGATCAAAATTAAAAGTTGTTTTTAAACTTTTATACTTGGTAAATAATCTATATAATATATGCATGTTCCCCCCCTCCTTCAGAAAATGCAGTTAATGACAGTTAATGACAAAATAAAATTCGGACAGATATTATTTAATATAATAAAGTATTTCTAATATAAAACTTACACTTATTTTTTTAGTTCCACTTTTGTTAAGGGCTGAATCGCTGGGTGTAAAGGAAAAAAAATGTAACTAAAAGATAGTAAATAAAGTAAACTAAAAGATCAAATTTATTAATAAATAGCTATTAGAAAAAAAAATTGAATAATATATATATATATACATACATATATATTAATTATAAAGAATATTGTATGCTAAATATATAATATTTCAACTAATTAGAATGAAAATTCATCATGATTTCATTTTGTTTAAAAAGCTGCATTTAAAATTATCAATGATTATTCTGATTACCAGAAATGTAAAAAAAATTAACAGGTTTTTCTTTTCTATTCAAATAGAGGAAATGAAGTTGTTAAACTAATAAAGTGTAAATGTTTAGGGAATACTGGGAACGTACAGAGATAAACCTTCAAACATTTCATTCTCAAATAAACTTCAGTCGGAGCTGTAAATCAGAATAGAAACCCAATTCTACAAATCTAATTTTGGACGAACAAGTTAAAAATAACGGAGAGTGACTGAGGCCGCAAGTCCCACTATACCTTGCCCTACAGTAAAATCTACCAGTTAATAATTATTAATAGTTTACATTAATTACATTTAATACATATCATATGCAAATTATATAATTATGACATGTAAGTTATATACCACTTCCTTTCTCGTTCGCTTAATGTATTTTTCCAATTTTTGGGTTCAATTTCGCGTTTTCCCTCATTTTGAGACCAAATACTAACAATCAGTTCCGGTAAATTAGAAAAATTTATAGCTTCGCCCTTTCCATCTTTCTTGGTGCAGACAGAATAATGCATTCAATATTAAAATTTCTAAAATTTCCTTCTTTTTTTTTTTTTTATGATATTGTTCAAGTTCCGAACAAAACAAAGGAAATAAAAATTAATTTTTTTATTATTGATAAATGAATTTTATTAAACAGTCCGGCAACTACTCGTTTATGTAGTTCAGATTAGGTATATATTATTTTAGTTTATAAAACAGGTATTAATATGACTCATTTTCTGGGAAGTATATACAATTTAAATTACCTCTAAGAATCAGTAAATATACAAAAGAAACTGTTAAGTTGTAAAAGTTAAATAAAAAATTCAAAATATTCAGCAAAGTATTTTTGAATTAAGTTTTATTATGATAATTATATCATTTTTACAATAGAGTTCTTCTTAAACGACTAATAGAAAAGAAGACTAGAAATTGAATAAAGGAAATTAAAAATAAAATGATAAATTTTTAAAAACATTGTTTAATTTTTTTTGACAATAAAATGATTGCATTGATATTTATTCGTTAATAAAATCAACATAATGTACTAAAAATGTTATCATATCACTGTAACTAAGCGATTTATGAGTACTGAATGGTGTGGTAGAGGCCTGTAGACACCTACGCCAGTACCGCTTTTCTTCGCTTAAGTGCATTTTCTACGGAACTGCTTCAAGTATTTTAAAAAGTAGTCAATGTTTTAGAAAGAGAAATATATTCTCCAGATGTTTTATTTCATCACGTAATATTATTTGCCGTTTGATTGCAAACGACGCATGATTTTCAACTTGAAAATTTGTTTGTTAACAAAATTTACTTTACTGGTGTTTTTTATTGCCTAAGCCAATTATTTTTTCATGTTTTATTATTCTCTGACTATTTAGCTTTGATAAATGACCAATTATGATGAAATTAAGCCAAATGCTGATTCTCAGCGACAAAAAATGTAACTAAAGTCAAAGTCGTCAATCCGCCATGTTTGGACGCCATTTTGGGGCAGTTCGTTCACTTTTTTTTGTGGGAACATTGGCTTTTTTTTTTAATAAATAGTTACAAGGAACATAATGATATGCAATTTATAGGGATGTGTGTGGGGGATGGGAGAGGTACGCAGTGGGGGCTCTGGCCCACAGACTACTACGAACCATGGTGCAGCGGTACGGCACCCGTAGCCAATCTGGTAGTGTCCTTCCCACCGACTCACTCGGGTTTAAGGACAGTGACAAATCGGTCTAAATCCATGAATTATGGCTGCTCAGGGTCAGCAGGCTCACAAGGACCTATATTTCTTTCCCTGAAACAGAACGTCCATGGATCTAACCTCAGGGGGGCTACTAACATGCTGGTAAACTGATTTAAGTACAGGGGGTAGGGTCATCAGTCCTACGCCTGATATATACATATATATACCAGTACCAGAGCGTCGAACCGTTAATAGAAGAACCAAATAAAGAGGAAGTTGAAATAGCAATTGGAAAATTAAAATCTTATAAAGCAGAGGGGACCGATGATATTCCTAGTGGACTAATTAAAGCATGTGGAAAAGCTGGAGTTTATAAAAAAAATTTTTTGGTTGAAAAGATATTGGGGAATGAGAAATTACCTGAAAAACGGAAAGAATCCATTCTTATTCCGAATCACAAAAAAGGGTCCGAGGACGGATTGTAATAACTATTGAGGAATTTCACTCCTCCGGGTATGGTATAAAATATTCACACTAATTTTAACTAACCGAATCACGGAATGCGCCGAGAAAATTATCGAAGACTACCAATGTGGATTTAGGCGGAATCGGTTAACTATCGATCAAATATATTCTTTACGACAAGTATTAGCGAAAAAAATTGAGTAAAACGGTGATGCACCAGTTTTATATCGATTTCAAAAAGGCTTACGATTCCATTGATCGCCAGAAGCTGTATAATATTCTAATCGAGCAGGCGATTCCAAAAACTTATTGAATCTAGTTAGGATGTGCTTAACGGAAACACTCAATAAAGTTAGAATCGGTTATTGTTTATCCGAGAAATTTGAGGTTCGTTCGTGTTTAAAAACAAGGTGATTCTCTTTCACCTGTCCTATTTAATTTGGCATTAGAACATGAAATTAGAGAGGTGATACATACCGAAAAAGATTTGAACCTGGGTGGAACAATATCCGTGCTTAGGTCTGCTGATGATTTGATACTATTAAGCGAAGACATGGAAACAATAAAACTAAATACAACAACGTTGATGAAAGTTTTTAAAAAACTAGGACTCGAGATAAATACGGATAAGACAAAATATACGGTTAGCTGCAAAAACAGCGAACATTTCGATGATATCGATAACCTCTACGATAGGGTCTACGATAACCAGAAAAAAATAAATTGAAGAGGATATCAAGGTTAGGTTGAAGGCGTGAAATGCTTGTTATTTTTCTCCACCAAAACTACTTAGTTCTCATCTCCTGTCCCGAAACTTAAAAATTAGAATTTACAAAACCATTATCCTTCCTAATGTTTTTATGGATGCGAAACGTGGCTGCTTACATTAAGGGATGAGTAAGGCCTTAAGGTTTTGAAAATAAAGTATTGCGTAGAATATTTGGACCGAAAAGGGACGAGTCAACCGGAGAATTTAGGCGGTTACACAACGCTGAATTGCGTGAACTGTATCCGGTTAATATTATTGAATTGGTTAAGTTGAGGCGAATCGCTATATCTTAGTAATTAGTAATGTAAATAGTTGGGCTTAGTATTGACAGAACTCCTAAAAAGTTAATATGCGCTGTACCGACTGGCAAGCGTCCAAGTGGTAGACCAAAGCGAAGGTGGGAAGATTGCGTTAAGGCTGATCTGGCGGTGTTGGGTTTAGATGGAGCCCGGTGAATGGAAAAATGTGGACTTCGATTGTTGATATCGGCATCGAACCTTCGAGTTCCTTATGCCTTTTCATTTATTTAATTGAGTATAAAAAAATATTGCTGGCCGCAATAGTATATTTCGTTGTCGTTTGTAAATTCATAATTTATTACTCTTAAGGTGCGTTTAGCAATTTCACTAATTATGGGAAACACAAATATTTAAGTGTTTTTTCCCTATGCTAGTGGTTTTGTGTCATGTTTTTTAAATTTTCCATCCGTGTCTGTAACAAGAGAACTAAAAAAAAAAAAAAAAAAAAAAAAAAAAAAAAAAAAAAAAAAACTTAGCGCTAATGCCGCTATAAGTTGTGTTTCCCATAGTTTGTGAAATGCACGTTTACTTATATCGAAAAATATGAACATGATAACCTAAAAACTCATAAGCATCTTTTAAAATCATGAAAAGACGTTGTGATACGATCTGTCTTTCGCACTTGTTTTCACCAGCCGGACCAGACCGTCCGTACTTCGTTAAGGAATTGCTTATTTATAGCAACTGAAGGGTATCTATTTCTGATATAGCATGAAATATTAACAATTCCACTTCGCCTTCTCCAACAACAAACATATCCATTACTCACAAATCGTCATGAGCATCTGCACTTTTGACGACACAGAAATGTTATAAACAAGAAATTGAAATCATTCGACATTCATCAAAGATCGTAGCTTACAAAATACATCAGTGCGGTAGTACAAAGGCTAAGAAAAAAAAATAAAGGCTATATATAAAAATAATTTCGACAATTTATTATACACCAATCGGTTAATTTTTTTCTGTAGAATGACGAACTATTATTGGCTTAGCTATTAACCATGCCAATAACAAATATATTAACAGTAACATCTTTATTGATATTTTTATATCTACCTTTTACATTGGTTAAGAACAAATAACAACAGTAGCATTATCTAGAGGCGAGGACCATTTCGAATTTTATTTCGGGGAAGAGGGGGGAGGGGCAGACGTATTACATTTTATTTAGGAAAAAAAAAAAAAGATTTTAAATATTTGGGGAATCGGTCCCTCATACTCCCTCCCCTCCTCATCTCTAAGTAAGCCCCAGTCATTAACAGAAAAATTATGGCATGCATGGAGAGGGAACTTGGTGATTACCGAAACAGATCCAGAATGGGAACATAGATTACAGATCACTAGCGGATCCAGCCGGGGGGTGCTTGCTCCTCCCCCCCCCCTCCCCTGGAAGCTGGAAAAAAATTCCAAAAAAGTTACAAAAAACGATTTAAAGAAAAACGAAATATAGGGAACATTCATCCTCATAGATGAAATTCTAATGTAATATTAAAAAAACGTTATTATAGTGACCAGCTCTTGCGAATTCTGCCAGGGGCGCGACCTCTCTTGGATGGAGGAAAAAAAAATCCGAAAAAGTTCCTAAAAACCGCTATTTAAAGAAAAGAGAAATATATAAAAAGTTGTGTATGGCCACGTGATGTAAACAGCTTACTAAAGAATTAATCATATGATGTTGGCCGAGAAAAATAAACGTTCTGGGAATGGGTTCTTTAAGAACAACACGTATCTACGAAAATAAAAATCATATATGTTACAGTTAAAAAATATTTGAAATATATGCCCCCTATAAACTCTCGCGAGGTTTGCCAGTTCTAATTAAATATAGATCCGTTTTACTAGAACGATTATGATTTTTTTTTTTTATAGGGGAGTTATAAGAAACGATTCAATAGACACCAGATTTAAGGAGCCGTGAAAAATTGTGGTTTTAATCGATCATCGGTTTGAAAATACTTGCCAAAAACCGCCATTGGCGTCGAGCCTGGTCGGGCTAACCCATGCTTGGCTTTACCTATATCTGCAAATGACTCATCGATCGAAAGTAAAGCCATCCCTTTTTTCCCTCTCGGCCATATTTAACGAGTTAGAACCAGTCAAAATGAGACGAAACCCATAATTTAAAAATTTATCACATGGTGTTAATTCATTGCGAGCCATCGATTGTTTCAATCATACAGTTTGAAATACTTCAAATAATCCAAAATATCTCCGTTAATCAATTATTAATTTTATAATATAGTCTCTAAAATGCAGGATAAAATAAACCGTTAACTTTTCCCTAATGCAGGAATCACTTCAGGACAGAAAAAAAAATCACATAACTTGATCATACTGAAGAAAGGTGAGGTAACATAGTAGAGAAGGGTTATAATCGAACCGCTGAGCAACAACAAAAAATACCGATGGAAACATGTATTTATAATAATAATAATAATAAAAGGCTTAGCGAACCCGAAGGTTCGATGCCGACACCACCAATCGCTTATTACACACCTCCCTCCACCGTTCGCCGTCCAAACCCAGTCGCTTCAGATCGGCTTTAATGCAATCTTCCCACCTTTCGCTTCGGTCTACCATTCGGCACAGCAAATATTAACCTTTTAGGAATTCTATGCGAAAACATGTATTTACCAATCAAAATACATCAATATCACTCAAAAAAGTATAAATAATAATAAGAAAAAATAATTATAAATAGAAAAATTCAGACTTTAATGCCATGAGTCACTTACATACAGGTGAACAGATAACTTAGCCAATTCAGGTATCATAAGGACCAAATAAACAAGATCGCATGTATACAGAAAGAAAAAAAAAAAGGAATAAAGGAGATAAATAAATAAAATTTGCTATTAACATCTCACCAAGCCATCCAAATACATACTGAAGGAAACAAAATGTTCCATTAACACAGCAGAGGAAGGTTATATTAAACAGCAGGGATGAAATGGAAAAATATATGTGCGTACCTAACATATAAAAAAAAAAAAAAAAACCTGTACCACTACAACCCATGAAGGGTCTGGGGTTCAGTACTATTTAGGGAAAGTACAGTTTCTAGGTCAACGGTTGTGCAAGGAGGTGATTTGACCGAGATCACGCTCAACCGCCAGGTTTTCCCCCTTAATTAATTATTTAATTAAGGGTACCCACTTTATAGAGGCTGGGTGTGCCCCAGGAGGGACTCTCAACCCAGAGTCGCCCCACGGCCAATGAAACAGATAAATAAATTTTCTGCCATGAGCCGGGGTTCGAACCTGGGACCTTTGCATTGGAAGCTCAATGCCCTACCACTGAGCTACTCCACTCCCTACTTTTTTTTCTACTTTTTTTTACCTAACATATAATAATACAAAAATGTGTTTAATTAATTAAATAAAAAAAAAGAACTACAACAAATTAATAAACAAAAAAGAAAAAGCTCCAAGGTGTATATAACATCCATACCAAACAAAATTTGGTAGATATACGGCTCCACAAACAATTTTTTCGAGCTATATGCTTATTTTATTTTTTAAAAAAATGATAATAAATAGCAAAGAAATGAAAATGCACATCAAAGGAAGGTTTTCATCAATAACAGCTATTCAGACAAAGGTAAAATAGCTAAATTTATTAGACCCATCCAAAATGTTCAGCGTTTCAGAATAAATGGTATTCAATTTATCAAGGTATTTACAGCATTATTTAACTTATGAGCAATTATTTTAGAACTATCTTCTCTTTCTGTAACACTCGAACATTATCAAAATCAAATTCATAATTTTGAGTGCTCAGCTAATGCAGTGTTTTGTAGGCTCTTTTCCGTTAATATTCCTGCTATCGTATTGATGCTGATACATTCTTCTTTGCAAAGATTGAGACGTTTCACCGATATATACCTTGGAAACATGCACGTACCTAATTTCATATATTGCATCAGACTGTAGCTGGGATAGTATTTTATAATTAAGAGGGACTTCAAACTTCTTAAATTTAAATTTAAATATACTTCCTATTTGTTCTGGAAGACCCAAGAAGCACATCCTAAGTGTCAGAAACTAAATAATAAAGTTTGACAAATCTCTGTACTGTATATTTTTGGTTTGCCAAGTTGTAAATAATTTTTAAGAATTCTCATTTACTACTTAAAGTGTTACTTGACAAGCGTTCAAAGCTTTAAATCAATTACAGAAGACTCATTCATATGGCAATAATTAGGCCTATTTGGACTTACGGTATTATGCTTTGGGGCTCCTCTGAACCATCGAATTCCTCTTGTTTCTAATCCTTCAATCCAAAATCCTCTACGTAAGTTTCAATGCTCTTTCCAATGCCACAAATAAAATTACCCATAATGAATTTAACGTTCATATTTTGCCGAACTAGCCCAACCCAGACACCTATCCTTTCATAAATCCCCAGGCCCATCCAAACCTAATAGTTTCTAACCCTGCATACCTTCGATTTCTAACAATCATCCTTTTACCATGTAGTCTAGTTAAAATGAAAAAAAAAAAAAAACTAAAACCTTACAAAAGGTGGAGCAAATGATATTTTTATTGCGTTCACTAACGACAGCAAAAGTAAACTAAATTTCCTTTAGGAGAGTATTCTCTGACCCAGAAACCTAGAAATGAAATGTATGGTTATTTTCGGCATATTCAAAATATCACGTTATACTTTGTTTCTGTCAGAATGCATGTTAATTACATTCATTATGAGAAAAATATTTCTACAATTGTTTTTGTACATGTAGTAGCAAACATGGTAGAGAATTTAAAAAAGATTATAATTACTCAAACAATCCTAAAAAGCTAAAATAGAAAAATATTGGGTGCCAATTTTTCTAAATTTATTAGTAATTTTGATTCCAAGAAAGTTTTAAATTTTATTTTTATCCTGCACTAAAACCAATACCACCAAGTCCATTTATAGGCTGTTTAATCAACTTATAGTGAAAATCAATATTCGATGAAGAATTCGACGTTGATAAGACTTATTGCCCTTTCAGAACGTAGTCCAGTTGGAATGTATATGTAAAAGGGAGTTCCCTTGCAAAAGGTTGGGTGAAAGATTTTTTTCTGACTTTTCCAAAAAAAATCGTTTTGAAAAAAACTTTCTGTGGCTTAATTTTTGGACTTTTATTATTATTTAAAAAATGCCTGGATAACCTTTGTCGTTAGGGGAATAATCGTAGTTCATCGAATTCATGAAGAAAAAAATTCGCTACAACTTCATTTCTTGTTTTTCTACAAACCCATCTCCCATTTTTTATACTTGCAATAGCAAGTGAGATGGAATATTTTAAAAATAAGGTAATAACTCCAACCTTCTTAAAAACCGTGACATAAGATTAACAGTTATTTTTAATTTATTATTTTTCCATTATTTTATTTGTTTATTTTTTGTAAATAAAGTAATAATGAATTCTTATCTCACTGTTGCCAAAGTTTTAATTGTGAGAGGATGTGATATTAGTCAATAAAATAAAAAATGCAATGAAAACGGCTTGAGCCAATTTTTCAAATATTGTTCATTCACATCGCCTATTCCCTGTATTGGTAATATTTAATTATAAGTTATTTTCAATCATACCGATCCTTATAACACGAGCTGAATTTAAAAATCGTTAGATGGACAATGATTTGGTAGAAAGAAACCATACAATATAGAAAACGAATATTTCTATAATGAAATTTTAGCAATTCGTAATAAAGTAAAGTAAATAATTGAGATCGCTTGAAATAAAAATAAATGAAAAATTGTATTTATAGATATTGATTTCCACCTACTGTATATTTAGCTAACTTTTTGTGTCTTGGATCAGATTAAAACAGACTTGGCTCTTTATCAGATTATTATCTCTATGGCTGATATACGCTGCTATCATTCACCCAATTATTTAGCTTTAATGACAGGATTTAGGAGGCATAATTTGTAAAAGTGCTATACGAAAAAGGTTCAGGTCTCTCGAAGATTTGAAACAGCGTTCATAATAACGTTTTTTAGAAAATCCACGTAACTCAACTGTTCACATTGAATTTTTTGAAGTCCATGAATTTTTTTTTTATCCTTCTTCTTAAGTGCTACAACCCAATAGCGAGTATTGGTCTCCAAAATCAACCTCCATAAGTCGTCTTGGTCCTGTGCCACCAACATCCAGTTCCTTATACACAGCATTGTCTTGACATCATGAGTCACTCCATCTTTCCATCGTAGTTCCGGTCTTCGAGGCCTCCTTGTCCCATGTATCTTTCCTCATAGGATTTTTCGAGGGATCTCTAGATCCGACATTCATGGCACAAGGTCCTGAGGCGCCCTGCACGTATATACATTGCAATATCAGGATTCTTTTATAAACTGTAAATTTTCAGATTTGTTCTCCTCCAGGCGCTATCAAGACTAATTGCCACAAAACATGCTCCGTAAAATTTCAAATACTAATAGAATTTACTTATCCTTCTTGCTCAATGGCCATGTTTCTAAGCCATAGGAGAGGGACTGTTCTGATGAGTTATGTGTGGAACAAAAGTTTAGTTTTTCTGGACGGAATGTGTACCCCTCAGTTGACGCCGCACAGTGGTTGAAAAGCGGATAAAAACCATTTTTGATGGTATTGGAAAAATGATTTTCTTTTCGTCAATAAAAAATAGATTAAAGCAAAAAGAAAGTACTTTTTAGGACTAGAAAGACTGAAATTCGCCACCTAGAATGGTTACAACAAGAAAACTTTGTGCTCAAATGCAAAAATAAGGCATTGCTGTACATTAGCAAGACCTTTAATATCATATGGTATGGAAACAGTCAGCCTTCCGAGTCTAGAGAAAAAAATTCTGAGGGGGATTCACGGACCCAAGGTAACGCAAGAGGGATATAGGCTAAAATCCAATAAAGAAAAATACAGAAATTTGAAAGATTTGCAAACAATCGTCAGGACCAGAAGAGTGAGGTTCTACGGGCACATGGTCAGGATGAATAGGGAAAGACTGAACAAGAAAATTTTTGACAAAGTTTGCAGCTATAAAAGTATGGGGGGGGGATATGTAAAACAAATAAAAGAGGAACTAGACAGGCTAAAAATCACGGATAAAGATTGCTTGGATAGACAGGTTTTTAGAGGGGAAAACTGAAAGGGGTTGGGGTTCTTGTAAATGGGAGGGAGAGACGAGGGAGAAAATGGACTAAGGAAGAGCGAGAGGAACATTCCAGGAGGATGAGAGAGTATTGGAGTAGGAGGAAGGCTGAGGGTGTGAAGAGGAAACGGAAATGATATTCGAGTGGTTCTTGCAGGCCCGGTTCGTGTAAAAAATAAAAGATTAGTTGCCTAAGATATTTCGCTAATTTAATCAGTAAATTATTTATTTTTAACGTTGTACGAGCCTTCCGAATCCAACCATGGAATAATGTTTGAATTTCAACGGAAATTGTTCGACATTATTATTATTATTATTTTCACATACATTTTGTATGTTTGGTACGATTTATTTTTATAATCATGAACAGCTATTCCAAACGATACACTGCGGGAAAAAGTAAATTAATTATTCGTTTTTTCAAATCCACAATATTATTTTGAAAAGGTACTAAAATAAATAGAAAAAAAAAATATTTTGTTGGTCCAGCAAATCGCAGCCTCTTAATAAACATCTTTTTGTTTATTAAGATTAGAAGCCTAAAATTATATCAAAACAGATTCCAGTTGCGTCTGTAATTTAAGCATAATTTAATCTGGTAAATTGAATAAAACGTGTTAGTTTATTTTTGAACGAGCGTCTATTTGAAATGAAAAAAATAACCTCCCCCCCCCGACCCTAAAATAAACAAGTATATAATTTTAAGTATATTGTTATGTGTTATTTTCCCTTAGATATGAATAGATGTTAAAAAATATATAAATAAAATAAAAATTTAATTTATTTTTTTTATTTTTTCGCATTCTATTTATTTTGGTTTTAATTATATAAAAATTATGACATCTGTCACATTCTTATCATGTAGTATATAAGTTAGTAAATGTTTAAATAATTCAAATTTGAAAAATAATAGTTGTTAAAAAATAATTTCATGGAATGAGTTTTTTGTATTAGGTAGCATGAAATAAAATCATAAAATGATATCTCTCAACTTTCCATCTCCTCGCAAAATCGTGCTATTTATTTATTTTATAAAATTGATAAACAATTAAGTTTTTTTAAAAGAATAGACATCTCATAAATTATCTTACTACTTTAAATGTAAAAACTTTTTAAACGACATGCTACCTCGCTTAACCGTCTTAGTCAGAAAGGAGACATGGCTGGTTAAAATGAAATTAAAAGTGTATAAAAAAAATTAATTTATAGCTTGCATTTGTATTAATATATGATGCATTCAAATTGATTGGACCATATATTATTGTAACTTTTTTTGAATATATGATTTAATTTAAGTGCATACACGATTGTTCTCTATTTAATATTCTCCACAAAGCCGTTAATTATTTTCTTTTTCTTTTGCTTAACCGTTAATAAGTGTTTTCATCAATTATAATAAAAGTGCTGTCTAGGCTCTTGAAAAACGTAAAATACATAATCTCTCTTAGTTCACACTATAGCAAGAATTTCACTGTTTGTTACCCTGTTAATTTTCTCTTTATTAGTTTGCTACCTCATTAATTCTCGTAGTATAAGTTCACAAGTCAAGATTGGTTGTAATAAAAACTCATTTGTTTCAATCATTTAATTAGCTGAAGTTATCTTATTCTGAGAGAAAAAAAAATATATTCATCTCTTTAATCCGGAGAGGTACTTAAACCGGGTTCTACTGTAGATATTTTATAGAAAATTTATTTGTGATTATGATGTCATCAAAATTATTTTTGATTCTGTCACTAACAGATCAGTATTACCAGGGTTCGATTTTCAAGCACAGTGCGCCGCGACTATCAGAAGCAGCGATTTGCTAACACCAATATATTACTAATATCGGTGCTAATATCATTATTAGAGTTATCAATGCATCAAACATACTTAAAATGGTCCACTTTTTCAGAAGTATACTCCCCAAACTTAACCACTCCCCTTATTCGTGGGAGCTGCCTTGTGACCATATTCTTTCTCTTGGATACATTTATGATGAGTCCACCATGTATACCACTGTATATAGCTGATATGCTGTATAAAACATGATAATGCGGAGGAGGACTGTATGGAAGGTTAAGATACGTTAGGGCTCAAAAATAATAATAAATTCAAACTGATATATCTTCTCAGGTATATTCTGACATAAATTCTCAGGATCAGCATTTCAGTAGATTTCCTCCCATCATGTCGCTTGTTATGGTGCTAAAACGTTTGTTTGAACTAAACCATCTTTTATTATTTCACCCTACGCTTGAACATCCTGTTTCGAGATTATACATCTGTGACTGAAATCAACGATATAATTAAGTTCCTTTCCTCATTTCGCTCGAAAATGTTGCGAAACGCATAATATTTGTTCTTTACTTTTGGTAAAAGGTAATTACAACAAATAAAGGTAATTTAGTTACATAAAAGGTAATTACAACATTTTATGTAACAACAACACATTAACATGAATTGTGACATGCATTCTTTTTTAATTAATCCTTTTCTAGCCATAGATCGCTATGAAAGTATGGAATTTAAGTTTTGAAGATGGGAAAAAGAATTTTCCCGAACCGTCAACTTGACATGTAATTCAACAAATAAACCAATTGTTTGTATATCAAAAATATTGAATATTAAACAGCTTCCTAGCAAAAAAGAAAAATATATGTTCTGAAATTTTAAAAATATAATCATTGCTTTTAGGCAAACAATACTGATATAAAAAGTCAATTGAAAAAATCAGGAATATTAATTGAAAAAAAAAAAGAAGTGAAATAGCAGTTGTTGGGACTATACAACCCAGGAATGAGTTAATGGTCTTTTTGACGACATAGGTAGGCAACAGCAGGGTTGACCAGAAGGGGGGTTTCATGGCTCAAGTTACGCCATTAAAATTTTCGAGGGGGGCGAATTTCGACGGGGTTAGGAATTTTCGGTCTTCCTCCCATGTGGATAAGGGTAACACATGGAACTGACCGCAGCATGTGTATTTATGTATGACCTACGATTTTTCCACCTCGGCTTGCTCTGTTTTTAAGAAAGGTGAGTAATAAAATATGTTATCAGGGAGGGAGGGGGTTGAGGTTCTTGCGCCACCGACTTTGGGGTGACGGGCACCCCTGGGCAATAGATTGTGTTAATTCATACCAAAGGTTAATTAATCATTAATTAATCATATTGTATTTTTAAATCATCTAAATATTAGATTATGTTTTCCATACTTAAATTTATTCTCACTTATTTTCTGAATCCTTGAAATAAATTATTTCAATTATTTATTTATTTATTTAAGGATTATAAATAGTTTAAACGTATAAAGTTTTAGATCTTTTTTTATATTAAGTTGAAAGACTAACCACCTATAACTACTTGGAAGTATTGTTTTTTTCTTTTTAAGAACAGAAATATTATCGAAATACTTGTTTACATAATTTCCGATTCAAAACTAGCAACAAGACAGTTATTTTAAAATTTCTTGAGATTGGTAAATAACTAACAAGAGTGCTGAAGTTATTTTTAAACTGTTTCATTCAGCTGCTTGAGATGAATGCTTAACAAAATGGTGGGATGCTGATTAGCAGTATATAATTTTACAATAGCTATTTCGTTTTCGCTACAACCTATTAATATTTAGTAACTATTCCTTTTCGTCTTGTAAGTTTGAATTGTATAAATCGAAGTTATATCCGCCTATAAATGAAATTTTAAAAATACTTTTCTTCAACATTTTTTATAACTTTAAGTAATTCGGGAAAGTTGTTGTTATTTAGGGCTGAGAGGAGTAAAACCCCGAGGTCATCAAAGCTTATCCAATCTTCATTTCAATTACTTCAATAATAAATTATTATGACAATATTAAATAAAAAAACTCAAATTTAAATTTTGTTCAGCAAAGGCTGCAGAGAGCTATGAGGGATTCTAGGATTTAGATTTCTGATACAATTCTAAATAGAGCAGTCCGAATTCTTGGATATGGCGACGACCTCGATACAGTTGGTAGGTCCCAGACGACAGTTGAAGAAGCGTTACTTGTATTAGAATGGAATGAAAAGGACACTGGACTCATCATAAATGTATCCAAGAGGAAGAATATGGTCACAGGGCAGCTCCCACGAATAAGGGGAGTGGTTAAGTTTGGAGAGTATACTTTTGAAAAAGTGGACCATTTTAAGTATGTTTGATGCATTGATAACTCTAATAATGATATTTATGTGATATGATATTCGTATATATATGTCCAACGTATATATGGTAACGTATATATATGTATTACATGTTTCATAGCCTATATTAGTTTATAAACTATATTAGTTATTTATGTCTATTTTTTTTTTATTCTTCATTTAACTATATTTATATATAAATATGTATCATCTTATGAATTCATCATTATTTTCAATTCATTACAATTTACTTTTTAACCGGTTTTTCATACTTGTATCAGATCGTAAATGTACATAATTAAAATAATTAATTATTAGCGGCAAACACAATAGGCGAGTACACAGTTTCTTTTCTAAGTTCTAGTAGCCTTCAAGATGCTGGTTTTATGATAACAGCTTTTAGCCGCACACGCAGCTGGCCGCATTTGTAGCCAAGATTCTAGCCTATTTGGAACCATTCCTACTTGGATCACAGTTTTATTTTTATAAGTTTTCTTTCTTTTTTTTTTTTCCACCAATGTTAATTATTTTAAGGTTAACGCGATGGACTGAATTTCTAAAAATAGTGGACGTAAAATAGGAATGATTACCACATTACCACATAGCAGCACCATAAATAAGTATATAACGGTATTTATAATTTAAAAAACGATAAATTAAATATATCTGACCTTAGTCTAATTATATATTTTGTAAATATTAAGAAAGAAATTTAATGTTGTCTGCTAGTATTTATATACAGACAAGAATCTGTTGCTCCTATTTTCTGACACACAGATTTAATTATAACGTGTTTTTTTTTAATATTTATGATAATTCCTCTACATTATTTATAATTTTACAAAACAATGATCTTTTGATTTAAAAAATAAAAATTGGCATTTCAATACAAAACCTTAGGCAGTTTTGAAGTCCAAATAGTAAATAGTTCTCGTACACCCAATACGTTAAATAACCCTATAATTGTACACAGATTTAAGGAAAAATCAGAGATATTTTCAATATATCAAGATTATATCTTATAATACAACAATATAAATATTGTACATAGGTGTGAATGTGTTTTATTTATTTTATCATCATTCTGCTTTAATATGTTATTTTACTCGTCTTGTTATATTACTTTATCTTTTTTTTTCTTGGTTATTTTTATTTATTTTCCTTTCTTATGTACATATTGTGTGAATGAATACTAAAGCCCTAGTACCAATGCCCTTCAGTGTGGCAGCTATATTTTGAACCCACTGTACATCCATTTGATGTTCAAATGTTTTACGTTTAAAAAACTTGCAGGAAAATAGAAATAAATCTTGCGAGAATTGGTTATATTCTTTCATTTCTTCCTTCTTGCCTTTCAGCTTGGCTGTTCCTCCAGCCCACTTTGACCAACCATCTTCAACTCTTACTCTAGTACCTTCATCTCGAATAGGTTTTTTTTTCCCTCTGACATGCCTGTTGGATACGCTCCAAATAGGTTCTTCTAGGCCTACCTCGTGGCCTCCTACTATTGGCCTTGCTTACACACTCTTTCTTGGCACTCTGTCTCCCCCTATTCTTCAAATATGTCCAAAACATCGAAATTGTAGATTTCACCGAAGGAATCGTGAGTCTCCTAGTATTACTTTGCAGCCGGAATTATCTTCAATTTCCTCACCTGAACTAATTTTCGTTGCTATCTAATAACGTATGAAGACAGACTGATTTAAAATTGCAAGTTTAAAGATCTTCCGACCTCTGTTTCTCTTTCCCCAGCTCTTCTAAAAAATTTTCCGTAGTTTGTGTAGTAGTCTAGGCCCTCCGGAACTTCTCTATTATATATTAGCCTTATAACCCTCACATATTCACCAGCTCTAGCTACAGGCATATCTAGCGTATATGATTGTTTAAAAAACATTCCTTTGTAAATTCTTTTCGCTACTCTATGAGCATTTGTAACTTTTCTATTGCAATATATTCTGCAATCAGGAATGTCTGTAGTTACACTGTCATCATGTTCCACATATCGATTGCAGTCCAAGTAGTTCTGCAGATTTGTGAGTTTTATCCATGAAGAGTTTGACTGTTCCTCTGTTTTGCAACTTGTTCCTAGGCCAAATGCTTGGCTTGTCGGCCACTTATGCGTTATAATCCTTTAGAGCACTGATCCGTAAACCTTACTATTGGCAAAAGGTCTTATCAGACTCTTCATCCTTTTAACTATTCTCCTTATTTTATTTCGGGATATAGACCCTACGGTATAATTTAATTTTGTATCTCTACCGCTACTACTACAACCCATGACGGAACATGGATTCAGTACTTTGTAAGGGAATACTGTATCTTGGGTCATCGATTATTCAAGGAGGTGATTTAACCAAAATAACTCTCAAACGCCAGATTTTTCCCTCTTAACTAATTAATTAATTCCGGGTATCCACTTTATAGAGGCTGGGTGGGCCCAGGAGGGTTTACCGACCCCAGGGTCGACTCACGACCGAAGAAAGAGAATACATAATTTATCTCCCATCTGTTGAATTCAAAGCTGGGACCTTGAGAATTGCAGTGATTTAGGTCTGGCTAAACGAAATTTTACTCTTTTATCTCCTAAAAGACCGCATAACCCAACATAAATATTCTGTATCCTCTCGTAATTTTACCGCTTCCAAATTATCCGAACATTCTCTCTCCCTCAATCATTCATTTGATTTCGACAAAACATCCATCCTTGCCACAGTTCTCAACCATGACAAACGACTCATTTCTGAAACCCTCCACATCCAGCTTCAACCAAAGACAGTGAATCTTAAATCTGACAAACACAACTTTTCTTTAGCCTATTCCCAAATTCTGAATTTATTAAAACATCCATAGTTATATTCCTTTCCTTTTTGCTGACAACTCCCTTATATATATATATATATATATATATATATATATATATATATATAGTATATATATATATGCGTGTGTATACATATATGTATATTTATGTATATATGATATATTTTTATTTCAATTTTTCTTCCTTATTACTCAATAGTTATTTTTCTTTTGAATTTTTCTTTCACTTTCTATTAACTTTCGTTCAATATTCCATAATTTTTCTAAATAATATATCTCCCGTACCTATTTAGGCTTCTAGCGTTTAGTTCAAACTTCGTCTGATAACCGTTAGAGATGACGCCACCTTCACATCTCTTCTCTCTCCCCCTCCCTTGTAACGACTTTATTCTCCCCTTGACACTTAAGGAGAAAGGTAGTACTTCTTTTATTTCTTTCTTATTTCAGCTTTCTCAATTTCTTCCCTCCCTCCTTTCATTCCTTTTCTCTGTTGTTAACTCTTTATTATATTATACATTGTCTGTACATCTTTATAGACTTTACAATATCTCAATTTTCTATCTAACTACTCCATTCTCAATGTTTTAATTTTACTATTTATTTTATTTTCATTTCTTATATAACTTTATATTTCTTTTTTATGTTTTTACATTTTATTCTAAGATTCCCAATGTAACACTTTTGTCACCCCTTTTTGATTATGCCTACTTCATCATTCCATACTATGTAACAGTTTTTATTATTTATCTCTTAGTTCTTAGTCATTATTCTAACAATTTCATTTTACTTTATATCTATCTATTTTATTTTTCTATATAATTTTTTTTATTTTTTTTTATTTTCTCATTTTTTATTATCTTTTTTACCATCATTACTTATGTTTCTCATACCTTGTTATCTGGTTATTTTCTTAGCCCTGATGAAGGCCTGAACTTCAGGTCGAAACGTCGGCATATGTAAAAAATAAATATTATAATTAATTTTTTGCCTTCCTTTTTGACTGAGCATCCCAACTATTCTTCTCTTCATTATCCACGACAGTCAACCAATTACCAATTATTAGAAATTTTACTTCGTTTTCTATCCTATGTTATTCAAACAAAATAACATTTTCAATAATTTTGCACATCAGCCGGCTTCCGAACCCAGAATACAATATATAAAGAAAACAAAATCATTGTGAAATGTATTTACATAAGACACTCAAAAACGATAAACAATCCATACACATTAGAGAAATATAGAGAGCAGGGGATATATCTAGAAGGACGTATTGGGACAATGTGACCAAATAATTTTGGAAGAAACATAATCTGTCTGTGGGAGAAATCGTAATAAATTTATGATCTATTTTATTTCTCCAACTTTTTAAAACCGATTGTCATAGGCAAAAATAATGCAATTAACTTCAGTGATGGATCTAAAATCATATCTTTCTCACAAGGTGAGTAACTTTTTTTATTCCCCTTCAATCCATGAATGTTTAATTAACGGGTTCTGAAAATAGTATGCATATTTTAAACAGCGGATTTTTTTTCCCTCAATGGTTGTTTTATGAGAGAAAATTCCCCCCTTAAATTTTCCTTTCCTTGAATCCACCATATACAAAAAGAAATTTTGAGAGAAAGAATTTTATTTGGAAAGTAGAGGAGCCATAACTCTTTAGACAGGTATTTTTTTGGAAAAAATATGTGTTGAAAGGTATCAACTACATTACATAGCGGAAATATTATTTTCGAATTGGTGGGAATCTTGTATCACCATTGATATTAATTCTAGCCTTTCCTCTATAACTTCTAGGGCTCTGAAAGATAAATAAATTATAACAATCGATATTTATAATGATAGTCCAGTCTAAATTTATTCTCTATTTTTGTAATATTATTGATAAGTATGCTGGGTAGATCATTATCGAATCCATGATTGACATATATATAAGCAATAATTACTTTGGATGAAAAATAAAGGAACTAACTACCTATATGAAAAGATGTTAAGAGATTCCTAAAGCACTGTTGTAATGTAATTACACGAACAATAATACATTTAGAGATTTTTTTTTTATAAAAAACATGGTTATATATATAGTAGCCGTATATAAAATATAATTTAAAAAAATATAGTATATTGTGATTTTTTTAGTATTCAACATAGATCTTTCGCAGTAACAAATATGGATCAATGGAAAAAAGAATACTTTTTCAATTTTAAGGGGCCCCTCCCCATCCCCCTAGATCCGTCAGTGTCCATTATTAACTGAATATAATTGAGCAGCCTTACTGTTTAATTAATTCTATTTTATTTAATTTTTTAATAACTGTTTAATTTTTATTTTATTTTTTTTAATTCAAACTAGTCAACTTTTAGCACATTCATCTTGATAGAAGGATATTTTATGGTATTTAAATGTTAAAATTGACAAATAACAAAACCAGTTATATTAACAAACAATATTCTAAGCCAAACCGATATAGAATGTCTTGTTATTTTAAAAATTTATTGGCACTAACTGAAATAACAATCTTTGAATAGTTAAAATCCGACATTTGAAGGATTTACCGATTATTTAATACAAGTCAATGATAGCATAATTTTAAAATTATTTAATCTATTCCTAGTGGAATATAATAGGATTATTGGCGATGACCCAGCTCAGCTGCGTAATGTCGTTACGCAACAAGTTTTACTGCAGCTGTAAGCCAACCGCTACTACCTTTCAAGCTGTAAAAATGTTGAATATCTGTTTCAACTAAACGAAATAATCAACCAATGAAACACTAAAAATATCACAACTAATTATTTTCACATTCGCCGCAATATATATTATTTTTTGAATATTTAATAGTTGACCGTTGCATTATGAAAGAAGGAGATGGTCCGGGGTGGCGGTCATAAATAGGCTGAATAGTGGCTAAAACTATTTTATTAAAAGCTTTCGACCCGACTTTGCAGGTCTTCTTCAGGGAGGTGTGTTCAGCTAGGATTTTCAGTTCTTTGAAGACCTGCAAAGTCGGATCGAAACGTTGACTTTTAATAAAATAGTTTTGCCAATATTCAGCCTATTTATGACCGCCACCCCGGGCCATCTCCTTCCTATATTATTTTTTAAATCCATATGACTCTATATTTAAAGGAAAATATGGAGAAAATTATTTTAAAAACCAGGAAACGTCTGACTTAAAAACATAAAAGGTCAACTTATAAAAACTTCTTTGAAGCAAAATAAATAATAGCTGGTAATGAGCCCTTAGTTATAAAATATCCAAAAATAATTAAAATTAGTTAAAATTTATCTGCGCAAAAAAAAAAGTTGCGCGCATCAAAATTTACGGTGCCCGTTCCAAACTTTTATTTACTAAACTACTTTGAATGAATTTTATTATATTTATGTTTTAAATTACGGAGACATCCTACCTTACTGACAGATACTTCAAAGTCAATCATAACAATGCTTATTCATCTCTTTTTACTCAGTCTGCCGGTGTTCCTCAAGGTAGTATCCTAGGTCCTATCCTTTACACAGTTTATACAGCTGACATCCCAACCCAATCCAACACTGTCATCACCACCTATGCCGATGACACGTGTATCCTATCAGTTAATAACGATCCTTTAATTGCATCCCAAACTCTTCAATCACATATCACAAGCCTTGAAGAATGGTGTAAAAATTGGAGAATAAAAATAAATTCCAACAAATCCCGTCAAATCACCTTTACCCTCCGTCGTAAACCTATGACCTCTTGTCCTACAGTATCCTTCAATAATACTCCACTTATTCCTGTTGAGCAAATCCGCTGCTTAGGACTCCACCTTGACAAACGACTCACTTGGAACCCCCATACCAGACTGAAACGACTAGAAACCGCCCGACGTTTTCGACTACTGCAGCACTTACTAGACAAACGATCTAAGCTTTCAATCAATTATAAACGACTCGTATATATGACAATAATAAGACCTATTTGGACTTACGGAATTGAGCTTTGGGGCTCCACTAAACCATCGAATTCCTCTCGTATCCAATCCTTACAATCCAAAATCCTTCGTAAAATCCTCAACGCTCCTTACTTTGTCACAAATAAAATCATCCATAAAGACCTTAATGTTCCATATGTTTCCGATCTGGCCCAATCCAGATACCTTTCCTTCCATAACAAACTGCAGAACCATCCGAATCCTCTCGTTTCAAACCTTGCTTCCTCCTCAATCCCTGATAACCCTCCGAGGCGTCTGAAAAGAAGATGGCCTCGGGATCTTCTAATATAGAACTTTAATTTGAATTCTACCAATGGGTAGTTTCTCTTCATGTTGTACATACCATGTTACAAATTTCTCATTTACTTATTGTATTCTCTATGTAATACAGTTGTAAATTCCATTAAAATAAAAAAAATAAATAAAAATTACGGAGACTATAGTTTAATGAGGAGTGAAAAAATCATCTGTAATTGAGAATGAATATAGAGTCAAACTCTAAGAATATAGAGTCAAATACTTTAAGACAAAAATAATATACCGTAAAAAATACATAAACTTACTTGGTGGAAAATGCTGGCTCAGTTTATTCAAAGATCAAATATCTGCTTATAAATGCAAAATGTTGTATACAAAATGTTTATATAATAAATAAAAAGAAAAGTAGCTTTAAGTTATGGAGAGAAAAGGAGGACTCCGAGAGATCCCCGGGCTATTCTTTTAACTGTGCCAGTGGAGAATGATCAAGAGCGTTTTAGCTACATACACTCATGTCTTGAGTGAAGAATCTGGCCATATAAAATAACCCAGGAATATAAAAGATAACACTCTTCTGCTACACAGGGTGTCTCGTGAGTAGCGGGAAATATTTAAAGGGTCGATAGTAGCCAATTCTCACCAGAAAAGTAGAAAATCTAAGATTAGTTTTTTTTTAAGGAAGTCACATTTTTTGATGAATAGGAAGCGATAAGAAAAAACATTTAATTTAAGTGATTAACAATTCCTTCACAGATACATTTACTTCAAATGAAATATTCCTTTTTTAATAAGCTTCAAGTCCATATTAATGAAGTTGAGGTTTGTTCCAAAAAAATATGAAATTCACCTCATGTGTAAAAAAGATACGTGATTTGATATCCTGTCGCCTAAAAGTGCCCCAATTTTCAGAAAAAATGACTAAAATTAATAATTATAAAGCTTTATTTTTTTTTCATTGCTTTGGATGCATTATGGTAAACATAAATGTATTAATACACTTTTTAATAGTAAAAGAAGTGATAAAACTGTTTTTATTTATTTATTGTATAATATGCCATTCTGTCACTTGGACAACGATTATAATGAGGTGAGACCACATTTATAGCACAAGTAAAAAAAAAAAAAAAATAACCAGAAGCAAACTAACAATTAAACAATAATCAAAAAGTATATAAAATAAATAAAAAGAAAAGTAACTTAAAGATAACTATTTACAATCAGGCGAAGCAGGACTCCAAGAGATCCTTGGGCTATTCTCTTAACTGCGCCACTGGAGATTGATCAAAACAGCTTTAGCTACATACACTCATGTCTTCAGTAAAGAATCTGGCCGTTGCCAGAACTCCAATATATAAAAACTACAAAAGGTCGCGGGGCCACTGACGCTTTAACCTTCTTGGAGGATTATAGGGATGGGATTGTGCAAGGGGATTTGGATGATACGTAAGGTTCTGGCGAAATTTGGAGAATTTTGCAGGGGTAAGGTCTTGAACAAATGGGATGTTAAAGTCAAGGAGTAGAATTTGTTGGAGTAGAATTACATAGAACGGAACATCGACAATTATTCGAAGGACTTTGGACTGAAAGGATTGGATGCGTTTGATGTTAGCCAATTTTTCTGTCCCCCAAAGCTCTAATCCGTAAATCCTAATAGATTATGATGAAAATAATGTTTTTTCGAATATTAATTATTTAAAATGATAATCAAACTTTACCCTAACCAATATTATAGTGGTTGATAAGAATTTACAAGTGATCAAATAAATGTTTCTGACCCTAATATTTACGTTTTCATGAAAATAATTCTAGCAATGAGTAGGTATCTTTATTTCAAACGTAAATATTAGGATTGGAAGAATTTATTTAATCACTTATAAACAAGTATTAATTCCTCTACTAGGGATCTGGGCAAAAACCACAGTTTTATTATCACTTAGGTGATATATATTTGAAAAATCATTATTTTTAATTTTATTAATAAATAAAAAGTTTATTTATGAATTTATTTTTGCCATAATACGTCCCAGGAAATAAAAAATAAATAATAAAAAGAAAGCTTAGCAATAATTCATTGTAATCATGTATGCTGAAAACTGGAGCACTGTTAGGTGACAGGATATTAAATGACCACATATTTTTAAACACTTTTAAGTGAATTTAACTTTATTTCGTATCCAACCTCAACTTAATTGATTTAGACTTAAATTGTTATTAAACAAGATTTTTTTTCTAAAAGTGGAGCATCTTTAGTACAGTTTTTAGCGTGTTAACAAAGAAATCCGGAATAATTCATGATTTTATAATTAAAATACCTAGGTTAGTTTACCCGATCAAAAGTTCTTTTCATATGTTTTTAACTATGAAAAAATCTACTTTCGTTTGAAGTAAATTTAGTCTAGTTTACTATGAAGCAATTGTTGATAACATAAATTAAATATCTGTTTAGTTATCGCTTCCTATTCATCAAAAAACGTGTCTTACTTAAAAAAAAAACACATACAAAAGATTTAATTTCCTGCTTTTCTGTCGGAAGTTAGGCCATTGTGCCATCTCCATGACCAGTCATCAATAGCAGCACGCAGCACTTCTTGAGAAAAGCGCTCAACTGCTCGGACCAGAGATTGGAGCTTTCCAAGTTAGGGGGTGAGATCTGTGGCAAGCCATCCTTTCCAGTACGGACCAAAGCCGATAATCTAGTGGATTGAGATCAGGGGTTCCTGAGGGCCAATCCGTGGCTGAGATGAACTATGGAATGTTCTTTTGCAGCCATTGCTGTGTTGACCTGGCCTTGTGAGCTGGAGCGGAATCCTGCTGGAAAACCCAATGACTTCCAGCAAACAGAATATCATTCAGAGGCTTCCACACAGGTTCCAAAATATCGTCCTGATAATTTTTAGTGGCTGTTTTAACTCTTTTTTAACAAAAATGGGGTTGTGTGTGGTGGCTTCAAAGCAAACTCCCCACCAAACCATCACTGAGGAAGGGTGATGACCTTTTTCCATTCTTCCAATGACTTCTTGGGCTTCTTTAGAGCTGTGTGCATACACGCGATCATTTTGGAGATTAAATTCGGTGTGACGACAAAGGAGCACTTTGCATCTATCCTATCTATTTTTTTTAAGAGAAGTGATTAGCCTTTATCCTGTCATTCTTCGAAATGCAACCATCCTAAGGACACTTTTTATTATGCGAGACATTGATCTGACAGAGATTCCCATTTCCCGAGACATGATTTGTTGTTTTCGAATGGGATTTCTCCTGATCCGAGCAGCCATTGCTCTCACTGCATTTGCCGTTCCCACAGTGCAGGGCCACAGTTGACAAATTCAAACACCTCGGCTCCATAATAATCTCAATGAATTACCCACGGTCTGAAATAGACCACCGTATAATTGGGACAAACGGAGGTTCCTTCTCTGTTTCAATAGAATCCATTCCTGTAAAATCTTTTGAAATCTCAAATTAAGGGTTCAATTTTTATTAACCAGTCACCAAGAAAGAAGTATTGAAAGATTTCAGAGAAAAATTAGAGTACTAACGCATGGAGAAGAAGGATCATAAAGAACAGCTTACAGAAACTGGTTAATCAATATCTCATGATATCAAGGCAAGGAGGTTATTTATCTCATCTAGCTCGGAGCAGTTATTATATAAATAATAATAAATGCCTCAATAGTATGCTAGAGACGACGTGGAAGGCCAGCATGATGATTAAGGCAGCAAAAGATCTACAAGTTCTGTAGAGCCAACGAAAAAATAAATTAACTGTAAATAGTTTAGAAGAAACTCTTGGCAGACGGTAACTTTTGTTCGTTTGCACTTCTTAAAATTATAAAATATTGTATAGTAAGTGTTTTAAGCTCTCCTACGCTATACAATCTGGGTATTTGATTATGGAATATATGACAGCCTGAAAGATAAATTTATACAAATAAGTGGAGAAATTATTTAACATAAAGACTCGAAGATGGTAGAAAGCAGAGTAGGTGGATAACAATGTTTATCTGGACACCTTAACCTAGTGTGAACTCAAATGGCTTGACTTGATTAATAAATAGCTTTTAAAACATACTAATAGTTTTATCACAGCCCTAATTTATTTTTAAAAAGTGAGAAGTCAACCATAATTCAATACAAAATTTTGTTTAGACGAGGAATGACTAAACTAACCTGGCTGATAAAAAAAAAAAACTGTTAAAATCTTATTGGAATGTGATTAAATATTAGGAATGATTACAAAAACGTTTCGACTGATACGGAAGTAATAATTTTATTTTGGAAACTTGGGTCATTAGTGCTGTAATGATGATAGGACGACGAAAAAATCCAAAAGAAACTAAGAATTACAAAAGCAAATTGGAAAAGAACTAGAAAAAAAAACGCTTCCAATTATTAGAAAGTTAAAAAGTATTAGAATATTGCTGGAAGTTTCAAGGGAGGAACCGGTAATATGAATAATCGAACCTACAGAACTCTTAGTCCGTAGTACAGACCTACAACTATTTTATTCACGAAAATTCTTTGTCTATTTAATTAGGTACTAAAAACTCGTAAATATCCATTTGCTTTCCACCTGAATCGTATGATAATTTGATCATAAAATCGATGAAAAAGGTGGCCTACAAAAATGTTGAGCCCTTTGTTCTATATAACCTCGTTATTTTGACAATTTGGAGGTGTAGGTCACGCCAAACGGCTCAATTTTTGTAAGGCAACCATTTTTCTCGATTTTGGGCTCATATGATCTTACGATTCAGGTGGAAAGCAAATGGGCATTTACGAGTTTTCAGTACCTAAATAAATAGACAAAGTTTGCCCCCCTCCAGAATGAAAACGCCCCAATACCGAGAATTTTCGTAAAGAAAATATTTGTAGGTTATGATGAGATGAAGTTATTTACGAAGTTTCAGGCGGATGTTAATAATTTGATGAAAAGGGATCTGTACTACGGACTATCTATGGTGGTTTAAATTTTCGTAATCTTAAACAGTTATTGAATTTTGAGGAGTGATACTGAATATAAAGTTGGAGCTAGTTAAGCAAGGCTGTCGACCCTCCTCCAATCTCTTCTCTATGCTCCCCACCATCTCTATCTACCCACACATACTTAGATCGGCCTTCAATAACTAGGTAAGTTATGAGACTGCGAAAAAAGTTATGTGCGTTATTAAAAAGGTGTAAAAAAGGATCAGGACAAATAGATACGCTATTACAAATTCTTTGGCGGAAATAAAGCTAACCCGACTAGACGAAAAAATCCTTTAAAAAGAGAATACATTAATTTTAAGATTATAATGCCATTGCCGCTTTGGTTTGAACAGGTGCAAGTTCAAGGTACGAGAATCGCCACTGAAAGTTACCAGCAATTGAACAATTAAGATAAGTGATCCATCTGAAGAAAAAAATAGTGTTCATCTACCGGTATATGTGAGCGCTCTGGAGAATGGAGGGAAAGGTTTACATGAGAAACTAAATTATTTAAACTCACGCATAATGGTTTCGAGTGTTACTAAATTACCCGAAAGCAAATTCTCTAAATTCAAAAAAATCTGTTATCAAAAGCTTTGGCTGCTGTCTTTCTTTATTTTTATATTAGTGCTAGAAAGACGTGCATGATACTAGATGAAAGGGGAAGGATTTAGTGGGAACTGCCAGACTTAATGCATAACAAAACACAATCTCAGAGGCATTCAGGAAACTGGGGCAGATCCAGCTTTAGATTTTGTTTAGGGGAACAGAGGAAAACTATGGGGGAGGAGGGTGGGGGTTTGGTAAAAATGTTACTATAGCTATGGAAGAAATAAATATATTTGGGCTTGGAAACATTAAGATGCGAAACTTTTTTTTTTTCATATATTCGAAAGATTGATATCTGAGGTTACGTGGAAATAATTGAAGTTTAAATGAACTTAAAGATGAGGTTAGTAGATAATGCTAGATAATATTCACCATTGCAATTTAACTCGCGTGGCAAAGGATTTTTTAAAAGAAGCAGTTCTGTGTGAAAGGATTAATAGGTTTGTGGGATGGGATTTCGTGTTTAAAGAATGGTCATAGGAACGAAGGGAAACAAATACAGAAAGCAAGAAGTTTTTTGGTTTAAATGTACGAAAAAGATACACGCCTATAAAATATTGCCGTCAGAAAACTGGATAAAACTACTTCAACTCAGCGTACCAATGGGGGACATGGGAGCGCCTAGGTGTATCTGAAGGTGTATCTAATAAAACAATTCATTAGTGTCACCATTCTTCGTTATGAATTATAGTATATTCACGAGTTCTGGATATATTAAAAAAAAAAACTTTTTTTATTTTATTCTAATAGTTTTCTCCCTTATTATTATGGTTATATATGGAAATTTTTTTTTTTCTCTCCCGTGGACGCTACTGCTCGGAAATTCCTGAACATATCTACCAGATACTAAAGATTATTCATTAAATAATAAATAAAATGCATTACAAATTATGATAACTAAAGAAGATAAATAATTAGAAGTTGTGGTTCAAATTTTCAGATCAGTATAGGACTTCAAGAGAAGTCTTGGGCCAAAATAGGGAACTAAATCCAGATCTTTGTGAGTATTCTAGCCTAGCCACATCAGAATGGATCTGGATAATAGAACAGCAGAATCCAGAAGACCTAGTGCAACGTTCGCACTACTAGGAATTAGCTAAGCCTTGAAAAAAATTTGGGCGAAGCAGTTCTGTGATATGGATCAGAAACTAATATGATAAAACCAATTATACCACCATAGGATAAGAAATTCAACAGTATTCTCAAAGAGGTGGCTGAGTTATATCCTAAGGATATGTTGGCTTAGGGCTATTAGGAATTAATAAGACAAGAAGCAATTTGGATATCACAGAAAGAAGATAGAAAATAGAGGTCTGACTCTCAGACATCCATAGGAAAACATTGCCAAGATTGCACTCAATTGGAACCTACAAGGACAAATTCAGACAACCATGAAAAGTACAATTCAACTTTGAAGAAGGGTGGCATAAGACATCGTCGATGGCAATTCTGCTTTGATGCCTTTTAAAGTCCTACCAGAGGGTAACGATGATTGATTGGACCGGACATTTCTATAATACCGTTCAAACATAACTTAGATATACGTAATAAGAGGACTATGTTTAATAGGAGTTGTTCAAGCAAGTGTATTTACTACGTTAAATCACCACATGTTCAATTGACCGTAAAAATAAATCACAAGGTTATATTAATAAAATTTAACATTTTTTCAATTATTGCTAAGAAACCAGTTGGTCGAACCAAAATTTACAGGTAATAATGACTATTAAATATTAATAATCATGAAACAATGATAAATTTTTTAACACAGAAAAGGTATCAGGGTTGCAATGAAGAGAAAATTGAAGCCGGTTTTAATTCGAAAAAACAAATATTAGGCTTCTTGGTAGACTAGACTGGGTTATGGACACAAGCCAGAACGTATGGTCTCTTTGCCAAGATAGAATAGGCATAAAGTTAAGTATTTAAAAAATTCTACTCTTAAATAATAATTACTTCACAAGAGCCATCATGTATAAGGCAACAACCTAAGAGAGAACATTGTGGACTTAGCTTAGGTTGCAAAGTACGTGCCTTGTGAAATCTACAATCTTGAATTTTTAAAATTTCAATTTTTTTTTTACATTCTTTCAAACGCATGCACTAATTCTTAAGTTGAATCATATTTTAATAACAAAAGGTTGAATAGCCCTTAAATTGGTTTAAAAATAATTTTTAAAAATATTTGAAACACTGGTAGAACCCAACTGTAAGTCTCTATTTTTATTTTTAATTATTTTATTTTCTTTCTTCACATCCCTTTACGTGAAATATTTCCTATTATATATCCTTTTCTTCCAATCTCTCCTTGAGATCTGTAGGAGTATATTCATAATTGCATATATTATATATTATACTACAACAATTGTTACCATTTATATACTTCACTTTAGGATCTTGTTACTTCGTTTACTCTATGTTATATAGTTTAATTTTCTTAATATTTCAGTGTATTTACTGTTTAATATTTCCATTAGTTTATTCACCCCGTTTATAATTTTTATCTAAATATTATGCAACTTCCACAATTTTCTATATCCTTTTGTATCTCCTCTGTTCTAGCCCTGAAGAAGATCTGCAAAGTCAGGTCGAAACGTTGGAATAAAATAAAATAGTTTTGTCACTATTTTACTCTATTTGTGACCGCCACCCCGTACCATCTCCTTCCTCTAATACAAGGGTCAACTATTAAGTATTTAATTTATTTTTTTTTTTTTAAAGTACCAATTCACTTCTTTTTTTAAAAAAATAACGTTCGCCTTGTTAACTTTGTTGGGTTTTGTAAAATAATTGTAATAATCCTACACTTAAAAATGGTATCATATTATTGCAATATTGATCCCTTGAATAATTTTGACGTTCTTTAATTTTTACGTTCTCATACAATTTAATGAAATATATATTAACGGAAAGTATTTCGATCGTTTAAAACTCAGAATATTTTATTGTTCCTTGAGTCCACCAAAATGCTCCTTCTATGCAAACAACATGGTTCAAATAAGATAAGTCTTATGACTTATACTATTTCTTCTGAAACTGAAATTACCTACTTAAGGTAGGTATATTCCTAGGATATTACAGAAATGTTTTTACTAAAATATTTTTATTATTTACTTTAAAATGGCTCAAGAGATTCAAATTTCACGTACGATTTGTGAGTATTGAAAACAAGCTTGTACAATTTGTGAGTCTTCATAATCAGATGTCTTATTCTCATTAAAATACGAGTAGTACGGCATGACTTGAGCACCAAATTTTCAAAATCTCTTGGTCTAAAGTACCTTCAATTTTATTAATTTAAAACAACCAAACGTCTTTCATTGCCAGTAGTAATACAAAAATATACAAAGCTCTTTAAACCATGAAGGAATTCGACAACCAACTAAAGAAGAATGAAAGAAAAAGAATATTCCCCAGGGTTGAAAACAAATTTCCGAGAATAAGAATAGTAATATAGTTTTATAACATACCATTGGAAAGATGGAGATAATTTAAAAATTAATACCTTACATAAAAGGTCGTAGAAGGTAATGGAGAGTGATAAAAACCTAATGACTTTTAATTGTTGTAGTTAATAATTGTGTTAATATACATTATATAACTATACATTTTTTTACTACATATATATATATATATATATATATATATATATATATATATATATATATATATATATATATAGATAGATAGAAAGTAAACTTTATTCTGGGACAAGGTCCCTTATGAATAACAGATATGAACAAAAAAATAAAAATTACAACTGGCCAAAAATTACATTAATCAATATTAAAGAATATATACAGTATCGTCAGTGAAATTAAATTAAAACAAGTAAAAAAAAAATATAATTTTGAAAAAAACGAAATAAAAAAAATATTATTTAAATGAAAAGAAAACAAAATAAAATAAGCATGGGTTGATTTTTAAAATTAAAACTCAATTAATTTTATCAACCATTCAGCTCAGTCAAAATCTGTTTCGCAATATTTATTTTATTGTATAACGTCATTTTGGGATGTGAGAAGGAATTGGTAGAGATGATATTTAAATAAGGACAAGGAAGAGGCATGGCGGATTTCAGATGGCAAGGAATTCCAGAAGGCTGTGGACCGGGCAATAAAGGAATATTCAAACGTCTTAGTTCTATGGGAAGGGATATAAAGGTCGGAAACACGGGATCTTGTTTTCTGGGAGTGGACCACGGGTTTAAACTGTAGGAGACTGTAGATGTAGGAAGGGCGTCTGGTGTTGATTGTTTAGAACAGAAAAGATCCGAGGAAATATTGTCTGCGGAAAGGATGGAAGAGCCACTTTAACTCGTCGTAAAGGTGGGACACATGAGACCGCCTCGATGTACCGAAGACAAATCTTAAGCACGTATTCATGAGTCGCTTCAATCTATCCTCGAGTACCATCGGGATGCCTCCGTACACCACACAGCCGTAGTCAAAGTGGGGAAAAATGAGAGAGGATACAAGGAGCTTGCTTATATGTATATATATATATATATATATATATATATATATATATATATATATATATATAATGAGAGAGAGACCCCTAAAAAAAAATATTGAAAGATTTGAGAGAAAAACCCTCCGCACGATAACTGGAGTAGTCTGGGATCAGAGTACTAACACATGGAGAAGAAAGACTAATTAAGAGCTGCTTACAGAAACTGGTCAATCAATATCTCTTGATATGAAGGCACGGAGATGAATGCCTCAATAGGAGGCAAAAGACCACGTGAAAGGCCAATAAGAAGATGGATAGATGGAATCAACAAAGATGCAATAGAACCTCATGCACAAAACTGGAAACAAAACCCCCAAGATAGGCAGAGATGTAGCAGGCAGGCTTGTTAATATTGCAAAAGATCTACAAAGTTTGTAATGTCAACAGAAATAAAAGTATATATATATATATATATATATATATACGGGCTGGGGCAGCCTTGCGGGCTAAGGCGCTTGCAATAGGTAATCAAAGTTAAGCAACGCCAAACGTCTAGCACTTGGTTGGGTGACCATCCACCAAGGAAAGCCACGCTGCCCAAGATGACCCACCAAGTAGAATTGATGACCCTAACGCGTACTTTTTTTTAAATTTTATTTATTGAGATTTACAACTGTATTAAATGGAAAATACAATAAGTAAATGTGATATTGGTTACATGGCATGTAGAACATGAAGAGAAACTACCCATTGGTAGAACTCAAATTAAAGTTCTATATTAGAAGGTCCCGAGGCCATCTTCTTTTCAGACGCCTCGGAGGATTATCAGGGATCGAGGAGGAAGCAAGGTTTGAAACGAGAGGATTCGGATGGTTCTGCAGTTTGTTATGGAAGGATAGATATCTGGATTGTGCCAAATCGGAAACATATGGAACATTAAGGTTGCTATGCATGATTTTATTTGTGACTAAGTAAGAAGCATTGAGGATTTTACGAAGGATTTTGGATTGTAAGGATTAGTTACGAGAGGAATTCGATGGCTTAGTGGAGCCCCAAAGCTCAACTCCGGAAGTCCAAACGGGTGTTATTATAGTCAAGTATATTTGTCTTTTGTAGTTTACTGAATGCTTAGAGCGTTGGCTAGTAAGTGTTGGAGTAGTCGGCAACGTCGGGCGGTTTCAAATAGTTTCAGTCTGGTATGGGGGTTCCAAGTGAGTCGTTTGTCAAGGTGGAGTCCTAAGTATCGGATTTGATCGACAGGGATAAGAGGGCTATTGTTGAAGGATACTGTAGGACAGGAAGTCATAGGTTTACGGCGAAGAGTGAAGGTAATTTGATGGGATTTATTGGAATTTATTTTAATCCTCCAGTTCTGACACCATTTTTCAAGTCTTGTGATGTGTGATTGAAGCGTTTGGGATGCAATAGATGGATCGTAACCCGTACTTTAAACAGAGAATCGGTATGTGGTCTAGGAGACCACACTCGCGGTTAAAGATCTTCATGGTCTGTAGCGCCAACAGAAAAAAAAAAAAAAAAAAAAATATATATATATATATATGTATGTATGTATGTATAAAAAAAAAAACCTGTACCACTACAACCCATGAAGGGTCTTGGGTTCAGTGCTATTTAGGGAAAACTCTGTTTCCAGGTCAACGGTTGTTCAAGGAGGTGATTTGACCGAGATCTCGCTCAAACCACCAGGTTTTCCCCCTTAATTAATTATTTAATTAAGGCTACCCACTTTATAGAGGCTGGGTGTGCCCCAGGAGGGTCTACCGACCCAGGGTCGCCCTACGGCTAATGAAACAGATAAATAAATTTTCTGCCATGAGCCGGGGTTCGAACCTGGGACCTTTAATATTGGAAGCTCAGTAATGTATATGTATATATTCATTAACATGTATAAATATTCCCGGGGCAGCCGAAAAATAAATATTCAATCCAGGTATGAATCCGGACTGAATCAGGCGTTCGGTACCGGACAATCTAGGACCCACGCTCCAACGTGCTCGGGCATCACGTCCTCTGAAACCTAGGTACTTGCCAAAGAAATCGAAAGATTATTGAATATGTGTCGTAACCAAAAGTACTCTGAAGAATGAAGACTTCTGACGCATGTTTCTAGAACAAGATCTTGTGATACATATTAAAAAGTTTCAATCAATATGAACGGAATGCATCGAATGAATCTCCGCAAGTAGATTATACAATTGAAGTCGCGGGCAAGAACTAATTATAAAATAATGCTGAGATATTGATGATCTATTGCCTATTTATTTATTGCAACATAATCAGTACTTACAACAACATAATCAGTAAATTGAAATCGCAGGAGTACACAGTAGCTGTAATTTTGACAAAATTAATTAATAATGATTATTGCTTTAGTAAAGTGTTCATAATAAAATAGTGTTATTATAAACACTTAAATATTTTTTTATTTACAAAAATTTACAATGAAACGTAATTTAATACGTATGATAAATTTCATCAATTCTAAAATAATGTAAATTAATTTGCTTATTCGATCTTTTTTTTGTTTTTCCACCTATAACTCCTGAACGGTTAATCAAAACGAAAAACACTTTCTTTATGAAATTATTTTTTTTTTTTTTATATTTACAACTTTATTAAGAAAAAAATACATTCAGTAAATGTGATAACAGACAAATAATAACATGAAAACACTTGTTGAGAAACTATCCACTAATAGCGCTCTAAAAAAAAAATGTATTTACAATAGGAGATCTCGAGGGCATCTTCTTTTCAGACGCCCCGGAGAGTTATCAGGGATCGAGGAGGATGCAAGATTAGAAATTAGAGGGTTTGGATGGTTCTGAAGTTTATTATGGAAGGATAGGTATCTGGGTTGGGCCGGGTCAGAAACATAAGGAACATTAAGGTCGCTATGCATGATTTTATTTGTGACTAAGTAAGGAGTATTGAGGATTTTACGAAGGATTTTGGATTGTAAGGATTAGATACGAGAGGAATTCGATGGCTTAGTGGAGCCCCAAAGCTCAACTCCGGAAGTCCAAACGGGTGTTATTATAGTCATGTATATTTGTCTTTTGTAGTTTACTGAATGCTTAGAGCGTTGGCAAGTAAGTGTTGGAGTAGTCGGCAACGTCGAGCGGTTTCTTGTCGTTTCAGTCAGGTATGAGGATTCCAAGTTACAGGTTTGTCTAAGTAGAGTCCACGATATCGGATTTCTTAAACAGAGAAACGTGGGTATTATTTCAAGATACTGTAGGACAGAAAGTCACAGGTTACGACGAAGGGTATAGGTGATTTGACGGGCTTTATTGGAATTTATTTTAATCACTCTAGTTTTGACAACATTCTTCAAAGTTTGTGGTGTGTAAAGAGTTTGAAATACAATTGTTTAACTGATAGGACACATGTGTCATCGGCATACGTGGTGATGACAGTGTTAGGATGTCAGCTGTATAACCTGTGTAAAGGATAGGACCTGGGATACTACCTAGAGGAATAATATTATATTCGATAATGTGCCCTAAATATTCTACTTTTGTTTCGAAAAATGCACACTTGGTGCGGTTAACATGGAATTCGAATTCACATAATCGGTTTAATAATGCCCGTAAATTTTCCAATCTTCTAGCGTAGGACCATGAACAATAAAATCGTCAAAACATGCCTCAACGCAAGATAGTCCCCTAAGTATTTGTGCCATGCGTTTATTGAATTCAGCTGGCGCATTTTTTATGCCATAACTGAGACGCTTCGTCTTGAAAGTGCCACGATGGGTTGATATAGTCTGCATCTTAGCACTATCTTCATCCACCTGGAAATGCAAATATGCTTTATATAAATCGAGCTTGCAGAAAAACTTCGAATTCCGTAGGTTATTTAAAACCTCGTCACTTCGCTTTATTGGGTAGTTTGTATTTACAAGCCTTTCATTAGCCCCACATTTATAGTCGACGCATAATCGTATCCCTCCGTCGGGCTTGGGTATTACCACTAATGGCGATCGCCATTCGGTCGAAGATATAGGTTCAATGATCCCGGATGCTTCCAATGTGTCCAGTTCTTTTTCAACGCGATATTTCAGAGCGTACGGCACGTCTCGCTCCTTTGAAAAAATTGGTTTTGCATCTTTGTGTAATTCCAAGCTGATTTGAACACATGGAACAAACCCTATTTTCTCCTTGAAAACATCTGGGAAATCATGCATAATGTCATCGGTTATTGAGTTGATAGATTTAACTGTGGAAGGTTGCCCTGTAAGTCCAGCGACATAGTCCAGATCTTTCAATTCAATGCCCAGGCCTCGAATCCACAGTCTACCAAGTAAGGCTGCATGCCCCTTCGGGGCGATATAAAGATCTCCTTCAATTTGTTTATTTTTATATGATACTTTTAAAGTAACTACTCCCTTTGGACTGATTACATTTCCAGAATAAGAACGAAACACTATGTTCGATGGTTTTATTGGTGAATTCAATTTCAATTGGCCAAATTCGTCTTCTGACAGAAGGGAGTAACGACCTCCAGAGTCCACTTCAAAATGTTGGAGTCTATTATTGATACGAACTGTAACTATATATTTGTCGGAATCTGGGACTATTTCAAATAAATCTACGATGTTAGATAACTTACTAGCGAGTTGTCATACGTTATTTACACCTTAGTATGGTCTGATTGTGGATCGTGGACTGTAGTGAATAGTGAATTAGTCGAACTGGGTATCATCTCGTTTGAATTTTCATGCGACTTGTAATACAAACTGTAGCGATATGGCTCTCTCTTCCACACGCTTCGCAATAAATATTCTGTCGTTTTACCCTGCAGTCCGATACCCGATGATTAGGCTTCCCGCATCGGAAACATAGGCCCTCTAATCCTAAGGCGCTGTAGTCAGGACGCCTCCGTCTGGGAGGAGAAGGAGAGCGGCGTCCGGAACGATATGATGGACTCTTTGAGCGAGGACTGCTGCCACGATTCGAAAAACAGCTCCTGTAATAACGGTTGCCGGCTGAACTGCTAGAATGGGGACGTGAACCTGTGCCCTGGAAATAATTCGAAATCGTGTACGCATCTTCACAAAAGCTCGAAGTATTATTGGATTCTGAACGCGATAATACCTTGCTTTCTATTCGCGAGGCCTCTAAAGCCAAGGCTTTCGTATGCATTCCCTCGAAGGTGGTAACAGTGGCCTGCAACAATTGCTTCCGAATCCAATCATCACGGAGCCCTCTTATGAACTGGGCTCGCAAAAATATATGTGACCGAAATTTGACGTTGACATGAGCACTGTACTGTGAACTTGCATTCTGCTAAATCGCGTCGAAGTGCAGCTACAAATTGTGATATTGTCTGTTCCCCTTGGTAAATATTTAAAAAATAATGTTGAGCCACTACTGCACTCTTTTTTGGAGTCAATGATTGAGAAAATAACTCAATTAAGCCCTTATAGTTACAGGGCTTAATCGGTGTCTCCGGTCCGAGAAACGCGGCTAGTTCATTATAATGTTTCGGCCCAATACTAATGGTTAATATTTGTGCCTTTTTGTCATCATCTTTAATATTTTTCATGTCAAAATAGTTATCGAAACGGTCTATATAGCAAGAAAATTCGAAGTTTTCGAATGGATGAATATGTAAAGAATCTGAATTATTTGTCATACCTGGAGCAAGACTGGTGTTGTTGATTGAATGCCTCTAACAGTTTCTTGAATTGATCTGCATCCATAGTTACGGTTAGAAATTGAATTATTTTAAAAATAAAAAGTAAAGATAGAATTTAAACTGTGAGTTGAAAATAAGTGCCTATAAACACTTGAGTATCAGAAATTTTGTACTTTCACTTCGCCGCCAATTGTTATATCTTAATTTTACATTAGAAATACACATAATCACATTTTTATAACAGCCTATATTTACTAACATTACAAAAAAGTAATCAACTACATTCACATATGATACATTCAATAGATAAATGGTTAACTTTTCCAAAGAGGTACATGACAACACTGCAGTTTAAAAAAGAGTTCTCAAAAAGAAAAAGCTCATTGAATGAAAGTAGTACAGCACCAATGTCGCGTACACTGAGTATAAAGGATTTTTTCATTTCTTATATTTGTTTATTTAGAAATATTACATTCTGTCACATCAAGGACATTTATAATAGTGTTCAGAGAAAGCACACTCACACTCTATTTACAATAAAAAAAAAAAAAATAATACAGAAACTTAATAATAATAAATACAATAAAATAAAATAAAAATAAATACAATAAGATAAAATAAATGTATATAAACAAAAGAACTAACCTAATCATACACACTCGGGCTTGAGTGGAGGATCTGGCTATTGCCAAAACTCCAATAGATGCTTATTTACAAAAGGTCGCTGGGCCACTGCCGCTTCAACCTTCGAGGAGGATTGTAAGGATGGGTGGTGGTGGATAGAGATTGTGCAAGGGGATTTAGATGATAGGTAAGGTTCTGGTGAAATTTGGAGAATTTTTCCGGAATAAGGTCTAGGACAAATGGGATATTAAGGTCATGGTGTAGGATTTTGTTATTTACATAGAACGGAGCATCAACTATTGTTCGAAGGACTTTAGATTGATAGGATTGAATACGTTTGATGTTAGAAGCTTTTGCTGTCCCCCACAGTTCAAGTACGTATGTCCATATAGGTTTCAGTATTGTCTTGTAGATAAGTAATTTGTTTTCAATAGAAAGTTTGGATTTTCTGTTTAGTAGTCTGTATAGCTGGCCGTATCGTCGGTTGAGTTCTTGTCTTTTGAGTCTAGTATGTGGGTTCCACGTTAGTCTTCGGTCTAAATGAAAGCCAAGATACCGGACTGTGTCTGAGTAAGGAAGCTGGATGGAATTAAAGTGTACTGGTGGACAGGAACTGCGTCGGAGTGTAAAGGTAATATGTTGGCATTTAGATTCATTAACTTTAATGAGCCAGTTATTACACCAGTGCTCAATCAAGGTGAGGTGGTTTTGGAGATTTAAGGATGCTATGTTGGGATCTGAGTCGGATGATAGAATGGCCGTGTCATCAGCAAAAGTTGCCAGGAAGGTATCGGGATGGACAGGGATATCGGCGGTAAAGAGGATGTACAGGACAGGACCCAATACGCTACCTTGAGGAACACCTGCATCAATTGGATAGCAATGCGAAAATTCAGTACCGCAACGAACTCGGAAGGTACGATCTGAGAGGTAGGAACGGAGAACAAGGTACAAGGACTGAGGAAGATAGTTTTTCAGCTTGGAAAGAAGCCCGGCGTGCCATACCCGGTCGAAAGCTTGAGCTATGTCCAGAAATGCACCCGAGCAATATTGCTTGCTTTCCAATGCTGCGGAAATATGATCAACCACTCGGAGTCCTTGTTGGACTGTAGAGTGTTGTGAACGAAATCCGAACTGATGGGAAGGAAGAGTTTGGGATTCTATAAAGGGTAGGATGCGTTTCAGAAGGATCTTTTCAAAGATTTTTGAGAGAATCGGAAGAAGGCTAATTGGTCTGTAGGACGTTGAGGTGTTGGGAGGTTTGCCTGGTTTCTTAAACAGGATAATAGTGGAATGTTTCCACAAAAGAGGAAAGTGGGTGGTTCGTAGGATGCTATTGTATATGTATGTAAGGAATATGACAGCTTTCGGAGGGAGTTGTCTAAGGATCTGAGAGGTAAGGAGGTCGTTAATGTAGGTATAAAGGATTTTAATGTAGGTAGTTTTCTCCGCTCGAAATTGGTAGTCTTCCGATGGCTGGTACTTGGTTACGAGGACAGGTGTGATTTTCAATATTTCAACAGTATGCCTGTTTATTCAACTGAAATATTCTTGATTAGAATTTTTTATGTGCAGTATAGGCCCATTTTCCAGGTCTCATTAGCGAAGGATCATGAGAAACGAGGTGTCAAAAGAAATCGAAATTCATCAAGAAATGACGAATTCCGATTCGAGAGATGTAATTTAGAGAGATCTAGATTAAAAATGTTAGTACTAAGTGGACGCAAAATTTGATGCTCTACTATTTTTATTCTATGAATTATATTTACAGGGAATCAATTCCCAAATGCCTGTTCAAGGATGCTTGTTAATGTAAGACGTGGTGGAAGAAGAACATGTCCTAGGTGATTGATGCTGGTCAAAATATAGGATACCCTGAAGGGAAAGAAAATCAAAAGATATATATAAGTTGTATTCTTGGAGGATATATCGCCAAGAATAAATAAATAAAAGTAAATTAATTAACATAGTTCTAAAGGCAGTGTGTTACATCATTCTAATGTGATCCAACATAATTAAGAGAACTGAATTGTAAAATATAAATACACACAGACCAACACACACAAAATTATACGTATATACATGAATACGTCTTCAGTTGTTTATTTCATTTAATTTAAATAATTGTATGTACAACTAGATCATGGATTCATTGTGGCATAGCTAATGCGGACTGCACCTCGACACCCCTATTTTATTATTTTTTTTTTTTTAAGCTTTATTCCTGTACCAGAAAAGATTACTAATTTTGTCCTTATTTCATAGGCATAATGTCTTATTGGATAAATTAAAATCGGAGAAAACAGTTATAGTTTTTATGAGACTAATGAGATTCCTCCTATTTTTTTTTTTTTTTTTTTTTTTTTTTTTTTTTTTTTTTTTTTTTTTTTTTTTTTTTTTTTTTTTTTTTTTTTTTAGTGTGAATAGAAGCCATCACATAACACCAGTTGTGATTACTACCTTATTATTCTACCTACCAAAAATATAATTAATTCCTTACCCATTCTTCGAAAACTACATCGATCATCGATCCTTCAGTAACATTTTGTTTATCCACTTGGAACAGATCCGCCGGCTAAAAACTTCATGAACAATCGACTAATAATGAATCCTTATTTAAAATAATAACGACATAAAATTTCTCTAATGTCCAACTACCGCTATAAGCCTCGAATTCATTCCTAAGATCATCATAATGGAGATAACCAAGCCCGTTATAATATATTATCCCATTTGAAAATAAGGTATTAATTGTTTTTTGCATTTCTAACAATTGCTGAGTTCTATCCTTAAAAAGATGCTAGTCATAGAGTCTCATGTGGTTGATTTGGTCCGACATTGTTTTTAATTCCATTCTATTTAATACGAACTGGAATTATTTAAATAGTTTCATAGAACCACCCTGACAGTATCTTAATATATGGAATAGAAGGGTCGAAGCAATAGCCAGCGGTACTTCTGTCATAAATCTATGTACTTGAAGAAATACCTTACATAATTATGTCCCAGTCTTCTATGTGCTCATGGCTTTAGTGCTGAGTAGTAATCTATTGGTGTTTTCTATGGGTTAGGTATGGAGTCTCATGGACCAAGCAATTCGTTATGTTGCGGCAGGTATTTATGACAAGTCTAGGAATTGAAACTTTGTTATGCACTTAGCACTTTCTTTGTACAAAACATTTTAGAGGCTTATACCCAAATTTAACAAAATGTGAGCCAAGATATTGAATTTGCCAGGCCCCCTGAGTGTACTCATCAAGCTATCAACATCGTTTTAAGCTCTTTTGGGGAGGGAGAGTGGATAACACGTGGATGTTAGATAACATTATAAAAAGAAACATTTTTCATAATTGCAATGACATCAAAAATTCCTTTTAAGAATTTATTTCTAATTAAACTGTAAAAAGATTACCAAACAGTTTTTCCTGTTCCTTTACAGAAGTCAATGAATGGAGCGTTATGGTTAATTATTGTATTATATATTACAATCAGTCTAGAAACCTCAGTTTATTCTAGCTGTGATGTATGATTCCTTAATGCAATATAAGTAATTATAAATATCTATAAACAAATGTATTTTAAACGTCCATCTCAGTAAACAAAACAAAAAGCTTTGAACAAAATAAAAACATGTAGAAATAGAAATAGAAATAAATATATAAAAAACTATATAATGAACTTGGATTGTATGTTTTAATTATTACATAATGCTAATAAACTACACCATCAAAAGCAAATTTTATTTCGTAGTAATGGTTTATTTTTTTTAAAGAAAATTGAAACATTATTGCTGCGGAAAATTTTAATATATATTTTTTAACTAATATTATTTTATTTTAAATGATTTTCTAGAAGTGCACTTATTATATGTTCAATTGGGGTATTTAAATTTTTATTTCTAGTTGAAATGACAAAAGGAAATTTAGTCAAACTAGCAATAGCACTTTAAGAAAAAATAATATAACACAGTGGACCAATTTATCTTTTTCCACTGATACATTATCCATATGTGAATAAATTGTTAATAAGTGCACGTCTCCTGGATTGAAATTCTCAGGATAGTTAAACAAAAGTTAAAAATTCAATAAACTTTTAACATAACCAAGCAATCATGAAAACGGATTTGATTTCAAAATCACAAACCTTATAAACAACGCTTGATTATACTTAAGACTGGATAAATAAAGTGTAAAGAAAAAATAAGACACTACTTCACAATCACAATGTCGTTTACATGTTACCAAGCAGTCAAACAAACATTACAGTATCAAGTATTTTCCTATCATTATAATGAAGATAACAATTATTATGGTATAAACTCCGAATCTAATAACAACAAAGTAACCATATCAGCACTTCTTCGGTTTTCACAATACTCATTAAATCTGTTTTAATTTTTTTCTCTCTATAAAAATCTACAAATATAAATTATATTTATTTCCATTCTCGTAAGATTTTTAGTATATATTATATCCTTTAGATCTGTGGGCGTAAACGTTCAACATCTTTAGCTGCCAAAAAAAGAGGGAAAAACGAAATTTAATATCTCTTCTAAAAATAAGTATTACTAGTTCCTCAAGTGTGATAAAATAATTAATAAAAAATACATTCCACGTAGTCGTAAAATATATTTAAAAAAAATAATAATAATAAATATCTATATGGATTTGTTTTATTGTATTTATTTAATATGATTAACAATGCTGGCATATGAAGTATAAGTTTGGTTTGAGCTTCGTACCATCGACGCGCGAAAACGTTAACCTAAATGGTTTGTTTTGATAACTTACCTAAAATATAAAACGGTGATGAAGCGATGAGTAAGAGGAAGATGATGTTGGGCATCACGTAAGGCAATCGACACTGCACCGACTGCCCTAGCTCTTACCCAAAATACTCTGCCGGGTCCGGCAAAAACCGAAATAGCAACCGCCCCCACCACATCCATCCTTCCACCCGCCAGGCAATTTCATAAATTTATTTCTTATTTTAATCAATATCTTATCACAATTTTCAAAGTTAAAACTATTATTTGATCCGCTTTCAGGGAATAAACCTTTTATGACAGTATATAACTATTGTTGAGAGAATTTGAGGCGAACAGGCAAATAGATAGCATATAAAAATTGTGGGATAGCCAAATTTTCTAGCTAGCTACAAACGAATGATAAATAGTAAAATTTGAATTGCAATGCAGACCGTTTATACAACACCATTGCTAATATAGACATCGGCCATTTACAACAAACAGGTAACAAATCTTGCTAAAACTCAAGGTTGGTAGAGTCGTTAAACTGTTAGTGTAACTACCACCCTTCTATCTAATCACCTGTATCAATTATCTATTAATTACTTTTTATTAAATTAAAATCCCATTGAAGTGAAGGAATGTGTACGCATAAGATTAAAAGACGTTATCCTATTTATTCATATAAAGGACCTTATCCTATTTATTCATACAAAGAGAACTTAAAAAAATCAAAATGAGGAATAAATTTAATATTAGGATGTCATGGGGGATACAGTGTCTCTAGCTTGTTTTCTATATATTTTTAGAGACACAATTTATATGAATTTCGAAAGTTAGGCTACAGAATGAAAACGTGTTAATTATTTTGCTGCAATTTTCAACTCTAAATTGACTTTCACAAAGCACATAAATAATCTACGTAATAAAACAATCGAGTTACTTTAAATATTGTTTCCTATCGTTATTTGGAAGTATGGTTCAAATCTGAGAAATAAAAGATAATGATTTGTTTATTACTTATTAATGAGGAGCAGGATATTTTATTAATAATTTACTCAGAATACGTCAAGTAAAGGTCTCGTTTGGTATAGCTTTTTTTGTTTCCGAGTGAAATGAGACGACAAAATCTATATCTTCAAAGTTACTGTCGATTGTAGGAGATTTTAGGGTTGGGAAACTCTGTTGATCTTGATGAAACATGCCCTCAGTCTAGCTTTTTGACTTTTAACGTTTATTACATCTCCAAGAACATGTTTTTTTTTCACGGAGTGGAAAATTCTTATTTATTAAACAATCAGGATTTAATTTTGGGGGGGAAGTTCATTTATTTATTTTTTATAAGGTCTTCCCTCTGGAAGAAAAGGAAATAAACTACCTATACGATGAAATTATATTTAATTGGTCCTTGAAGGCCTGTAAAAAAAAATTATTTACAGGAACAATAATACTTTTATAATTTTTTTTTTTTTAAATAGACATTTAACAAACATTTAGTAGCAGTATATTCATTATAATTTAGAAAAGAGAGTACATATTGTGAATGTTTAAGTATTAAGCCTAGATCACTGATAAAAACATATGGACCAATGAAAAAAAAAATTGCGTTTCTATTTTGGGGGCGGGCTTTAGCCCGAAAGCCAACCACAGAAATCAACTGATGAAAATTACTATAAATTAAAAAAAAAATGATCGATGTCATCATTTGCCTGAAATATTTCTTTACCTTTTTAACAGGTCAATGAATTATGTTTAAATTAAGCTCTAAGTGAAGCAGCCATGTCTCTTTGTATAATATAAAAGAAATACTTCAGAAAACAATAAAAAAGTTATTTCAAAACGTGTTTTTTTCTAAAATAAATTAATAAACTTAAAGAGAAAACGATGCAGCCAATAAACATTAAATAAGTCTAATTATTAACGGAAATAAATAAATGAGACTCCAATACACCGGTAATCACAGGCGGATCTACGGGGGGAAGGGGGGAGGCTTTCGGGCTGAAGCCCCCCCCCAAAATGGTAAAATATAAATCATGTTTTACAGAAAAAAATAATTAAAACTATCTCTTAAAGTATTCTTCTTCGTTTAATTTCATTTGATAGGACTTCGAGAACCACTTAAACTCCATTTCATATAGTTAGTTAATTTCTTTCTTTTTTTTTCAAATTAATTATCATTATATGTACATGAAAAAAAATCTTTCGGGCTGAAGCCTCCCCCCCCCCAAATTAAATTCTGGATCCGCTAGGGCCGGTAATGCCACATTTTACGAAAAAGAATAACCAAAGGAAAGGAGCGCAACAAGTTACAGCACTTACTTTGTCTGATTTTTTTCTTATTTATAAGTAACATGGTTTAGCTAGAATTTTGGAAGTATGCGACACCAGTTCCGTTTGTTGCGCACATATAAGAAGTTGCCTTCTGTACTGTTAGACTAATAATAATAAAATGGTATTCCACGAGTGAGACACACTTGAATTTCGAATTATATTTAACCCAAATTCTTAATATAAAACAATGTTTCCTATATCTATATCCTTTGAATATTCCTAGAAAGTATTTTTATATAGATTAGATAAAATTGTCTATGCTAGATTTCCTACTTGCAGGAACGGAAACAGAAACTCCTTAAATTTCCATGATCTAATAAAAATATTTATAATATTAATAATATAACTAAAGATGGAATTTGTAAATTTGACATTAGGAATCAGTTATTGGAAATTTGTATTTTAATCATTAATAAGTTGAAATTTATAAGTGACAAATTTTGTCTTTTTTCGGTGATTTCACCGAGTTTTCCGTAATAAATTTGTAATATAGTTACAAATCATGATAACGGAGAAAATAAGTGTTAAAGGTCCTAGATTGCAGTCTAGTAAGCAGTTAAAGGTTAAGATCACTTCTGGATCCAGTAAGAAAACTATTACTTCTAAGACGCTCAAAGCCAAGGAGAATAAAGAAAAAGGTTTACTAAATTTAGACGCTGGGCCAAGTGATGGTACAGGTGAGTGGCATCTAGTTTCCCCGCGCAAGGCTATTTCTCCAAGAGCACATGCAACTACTGATCCAGAGAGACAGGTTAGTTTCGTATCATCAAATCCATTTACTGTTCTACCAACTGAAGTAGATGCTCAATGTCATAACACTAATCAACCGAGTGCAGAAGTGATTTCGAAACCTCCACCGATCTACGTAAAATCAGTGAGTAACTACAAACTGTTATGCGACGAGCTAGTCAAAGAGGTAGGCTCAAACGGGTTCACTTTAAAATCTGGAGCTAATAATGTAGTTATAATGTCGAATTCTTCCGATTGCTACCGACGAATATCGAAGTACCTCAAAGAAAGAAAAGCAGAATTCCACACCTATCAACTTCCTGAGGACCGCCCTTTTCGCGTAGTTATAAGAAACCTTCATCACACTATAGGTTGTGATATAATAAAAATAGAACTAGAAAATACTGGGTTACCAAGTATTAGGTGTACACAATATCCTACATCCAAGAACAAAAGCTCCTTTGCCAATATATTTTGTTGATTTAGTCAAAAATGACAAAAGTTCACAAATTTATTCATTAGAATTTCTGTATTATACGAAAGTCATTTTTGAAGAACCGAGAAGACGCAATGAAATCGTCCAATGCAAGCGGTGCCAATCCTACGGACACACAAAATCATATTGTAATTTAAAGCCGAGATGTGTGAAGTGTGCCGGATTACATCTGACAGAGAGCTGCAAAAAACCTTTAGACACTCCGCCTAAATGTGTCCTCTGTGAAGAAGCACACCCAGCGAACTATAGAGGCTGCTCTGTACACAAGGAATTAAAAAAACTTAGACAGCGCCCAGCAATGAGAAGTCATGCATTTTATGAGGAACAGAGAACGAGTCAGCCTACCAAGAAAGAAAAAGAAGACTCCTCGAAAATCGTCCAGAATTCAGCAGGTAATCTTGAGCCACCGTTACGACTACGACCCGACTATATACAGACACAGAACATTGCTACAGAACCAACTTACTCATATAAATTGACGAGACCAAATGACACACTGGAACCTAACCTTCAACCAAACAACATCTCAAACGTCCCAGACATTACAACACAACTAACAAACTTCATAAACGAATTCAAAAACCTTGTTTCGCCCCTGATATCATTGCTTACATCGCTGGTACAGCATGTTCTTCCAAAGCTTACCAAATGAAAGGACTAAGAGTAATTCTTTGGAATGCCAACGGTGTATTATCCCGTAAAAATGAACTCGAAATTTTTCTTAGTTATAACGACATAGACATTGCTTTACTGACTGAGACTAACTTAACAAAAAATATTAGGTTTCATTTACCGTCTTACATCACTTATCGGACTGACCATCCTTCAAATAGAGCTAAGGGAGGTACTCTCATTCTCGTTAAGAACTCAATCAGTCATCATTTCAATGCTTCTGAGGCCTGTGAGAGTTATCAATGCACTTCAATAGTGGTTAATATATTTCATTTTAATCTTACTATAGCAGCTATATATTGCCCTCCCGGCAAGAATTTATCAATCCAAACATTTGACCAGTTGTTACATTCTTTGGGTAACAAATTTTTGTGTGGCGGTGATTACAACGCTAAGAATCAGGTATGGGGCAGCAGAATCAGTAACTCTAGGGGCAGAGCCCTTCAAAATGCGATTCTTGCTCAGAATTGTAAATGCTTATCCCCCTCTTCACCGACATATTGGCCCACGGATGCTAACCGGATTCCTGACGTTTTGGATTTTTTCATTGCCAAGGGAATAAACGTACAGCATTGTGCCATTACTAATCTGACTGACCTATCTTCAGATCACTCTCCTCTTCTTCTAATGGTAGACTCAAAACCTATAACCAAATCTCCCCGACCGTCGCTAACACCTGGAAAAATTGACTGGAACAAGTTCAGATCATCTATTGAAAATTCATTATCACTGAACACTAATATAAGAACACCTGAAGACTTGGACGACGCAGTTCATCACCTCACACAAACAATACAAAATTCAGCATGGACTTCTGACATCTCAAGCAAAAAGACAGACAAACATGACCATAATTACATTTCACCTGAGATAAGATATCTTATCGTACAAAAACGAAAAGCTCGTAAGATATGGCAAAGAACTCGTTACCCATCTGACAAACACAAGTTCAACAAACTAACTCGACAACTTCACGATGAAATAAGACGTTCAAAGACAGAAAATTTTGACAAATTCTTGAATGGTTTAGCAAATTGTGAGAAACCACTTTGGAATATAACCAAACGGATTCTACAGCATCATGACGTCTCACATCCTCTCAGACATGATGATGGTTACTGGGCAAAGTCAGATGCTCAAAAAGCGCAATTGTTTGCTCGCCACCTCGAAGAAACATTTAAACCTCATAATGACATAAATGACATACTCTCTACTACAATTGTTCAAAGTCACCTTAACGTACCCTTACCTATGACATTACCACCAAAATCAATTCATCCTTACGAAGTTCAAAATTTAATTCAGAGCTTGTCTATGAACAAGGCTCCGGGATTTGACTTAATTACGAATTTCGTCATAAAAAATTTACCTTGGAAAGCAATTCTTTTTCTAACAAATATTTACAATTCTATTTTGAGAATCACACATTTCCCCACTCTCTGGAAATATTCTGAAGTTGTCATGGTCTTAAAACCTAATAAATCTTCAGACTCCCCAAATTCCTATCGTCCGACTAGTCTTCTTCCTTCTTTTTCTAAATTGTTTGAAAAAATTATTCTTCGTCGCCTTGATTCCCTCGATATATTTAAATTTATTCCAAATCATCAATTCGGCTTCAGAAAGCATCATTCAACTGTTCAACAATGCCATCGATTGGTAGATTATATTTCTAATTCTTTAGAATCTAAAAATTATTGCCCTGGAGTTTTTCTTGACATTAGTCAAGCCTTTGATAAAGTTTGGCATGAAGGATTGCTCTCCAAACTTAAAATTTTACTTCCTCCGACCTACTATCTAATATTACTTTCATATCTAACGGATAGACATTTTGTAGTAAAAGTAGGGACAGAACGTTCTGACATCAAACCTATTAAAGCAGGAGTGCCTCAGGGTAGTGTCCTTGGACCAATATTGTTTAATATATATATGTCTGACCTACCGGAACACAACGACACAATACTGGTTACTTTTGCAGACGATACCGCAGTACTAAGCTCAGATAAAAACCCTGTTCGAGCATCTACCATCCTTCAAAATCATCTGAACGATATTGCAGACTGGGCAACAAGGTGGAAAATTAAGATGAATGAAAAAAAAAGTGTGCATGTGGTATTCACTCTTAACCATAAACCTTCCCCTGAAATATATTTTAATAACATTCAAATCCCAACATCAGATGTAATTAGGTATTTAGGTTTTTACCTGGACAAAAGACTTACTTGGAAGACTCACATCAGACAAAAACGAATAGAATTAAACAGACGATACGGTCTCTTATCCAGATTACTTGACAGACGTTCAAAATTATCTTTAACTAACAAAATAACCCTTTATAAAGTCTTGCTTAAACCTATTTGGACTTACGGCATAGAACTGTGGGGCTCTGCTAAAACTTCCAACATTAAAAAAGTTCAGTCCTTTCAGTCAAAAGTGTTGCGAAGGATAGTTGACGCACCTTTTTATGTCGCAAATGACACACTACATAAAGACTTAAACGTACCTACAATTTTAGATACTGCAAAAGAGAACTACAATAACTTTCACCAAAGACTGACGTACAACATGAATCCTCTGACAGAAATCCTTCATCGTACAAGAAACCCGTACAGCCCACCACGACGATTACGTAGGCGTTGGCCAAGAGACCTGCTGATTTGATTTATATCCCGTACGTGATGGGAAGCTGTGAAGCTGCTAAAAAATTTGCTTATTGCAAAGAAATTTGCAGATTGCAAATTTAATCTAATGTTCCACATTTTTATTTGGTTAATAATAATAATAATAATCATTAATAATGTATTATTTACCTTAATTAATCAATTACCTTAGTTTAATGCAATCTAAACTTTTACATTAGGATTTTATTTATCCTAATGTAAAAGTTTAGATGTCCATATCAAATTTTTGTTGTTAATTCAGGATTGAATGTAATATAAAATAAATTTTACAGATTCTCCCAAAATAACGAGAATTTCTAGAAAAATAAAACGTTAACTTTTGACTAATAAAGTGAAGTTGAGCCACCAAAATCTATTTAAATTGCCTTTCCTAATATTACAGATTATCTAGATTTGCTACATTAAGATTATTTAATCATTCTAAAACTTGTATCTTATCATGCAATATTGACAATCTTTCTCGGTTTGAGACGCCTCGAGCTACAGAGATAGACTGCCACACAAAACTTTTGACGAGCCACGGGAAGAGTTTTATCTCTTATGTCTTGCGTTAAGAAATTCTTTCAAACTTAAAAGACTTTCAGTGGACGAATCGTATACGGATGATTGGAAAATCTATGTACTACTCATATATGAATCGACCTGGTCTGAGGACTCCTTGCCATCGACTCTACAATAAGCACCTCGCTGGCCAGCAAAGAATTACCTACTAGACATTTTTCCTGATCGCCCGTGTATTAGACTATTCGATCCTTGAAACTGGACAAATTACTAACAAGCTCAAGTCATGACGTTTGTGAAAAACTCCATTGAAGCTTCCTAACTTGGTGACCAAATTGTAATTGAATTACTTTCCTCTAATCTAGTCATTAAAATTAATCGGTACCCAAACATCAGAATTATAGGAGTTGTTTCCTGCAATAAACATAGTATTTTAGTGTTGTTGAGTTCAGGAAAAAATATTCTACCGTGTTGAAGAATGGCACGCACTTTATTTTAAAATATTACTGAATAGATTTAAAATCTTATATTTGAGTAATTCTTTTAGTTTACTTAATATTATCGGATAAATGTATCTTTGTTATTTTTTATGGTTTTTATCGATTATTATAAGCATAAACTTTAGGCCGAAATTAATCATACTACAAAAAATCTTCGGGATTCTTCCGACATTCTGTTTCTGATTATTTTCTGCAAATGTAATGAGTAAAACAATATAACAATCTTAAATAAGTAATGATTCAACACCAAAATATGATAAAAGTTCCTTTACGTGCTGCCGTAGGTGATACCAGTGTTGGCCGCAAGCTCGTCACAATTAGGCGCTTTAAGACCTTCCTCATTACTCAGAGGATACCCAGAGGAAGCAGATCAGCCTATAAGAATTAGATAACTCCTTGGCATTGCCTCCTCCCTTGAAGAACAGTCTTACACCAACGACGTTCCATTCAATACAAAGGTGTGCCTTTACCAAGAAGACATTGAAGATATTCAACAACTGTTCCTTGAGGGATACCCAACTTGATCATCGCTGCGTCTATTGCGCCAGGTCTTGAACAAGGCACGACTAACTCATTGCCTATCCAATGCAGTTCGAAAGTTAAACAAGATTATAGGTAAGTAAGGTTTGGGTGGTGTTTGAGAATTGTTTTATATCCTCCAAAATTCTCAATCTCTTATACATCCAATCTATCACATCGTTATATTTAGTCATCCCCATGAGAGATAGAGCTCGGTCTACTCAACCCTTAATAAATGTCTGGTTATATCCAGACATTCCCTAATATTTAGAGACATTCCTAGTGGTCAACTGTCATACTGAAGGCAGTCTTTTCAATGCCCTCTTTATGCTTACGAATCCGGTGGAAACAGCTTATAAGTCCATTGTCTTGAAATACCTTTTTACAACCGAACCAGAGTCTCTCTCATGTTAAAAATAGGAAATTCGTACATCATTGTGACAGACTTCAAACTCTGTGCAAAAAACGACATTTATGAGGTTTTTCGGGCTCTGTTTTCTTTTTCACTATAAAAGTGCGCTCTGACCAAGGACCAATCGACGGCTCCTTTTTCTAAACACAAAAAAAAAACTTTACTTGCTCTTTGACAATCGGTTGTAGAGCATGTGGAGCTCTGTGAAAACAATCAGTGATTGGCTTCTCATCTCCTATGGCGATAGTATGCTCCACTATTCCGGAACAGTTTTCCATTATTAGGGGAGATAATTATCAATCACCTCTAGCAGTTGCCTTATACCAGTCCTGCTGTCGTTCAAAAAATGACCAAGACTGTTCTCCAGTAAGCTATCTAAGTCTCCATTACCTCTGATTAGAGTAAACATCTTACCATCTCCCTTCTCCTCATTATTTATAGAAATAACTACCTGACTCTTTCCCAGCATTCATATATTCCGCGGTATCTAGTCGAAAAATTTCGACCGCCAAGCTTCATCCGCTTTAGCGCAGCATAGGACTGGCCATATTTTTGAAAATTTCGTCATCCCTTTATTGAATTTTCCTGGCAGATCCTTGGAAATATATCCTCCATTCACAAATCATTGTGTTGATTCAGGATGACATTTTCTTTATAACATCCAGCCGAGAACACCCTCAGCACTAGTATCGAAACGGACCACAAGCCTGAGGTTGAATCTCCAATGGTTATGTCTAGAAATTGTTTACACACGACGGACCAGTTCTCACCTATTAGCAGTTTCAAAAGAGTTCATGATCTATCCTCCATCTTAGAGAGACGATATCAAAATGAACGAGACTATTAGGATGTATTTGTTTTCAGTCCTATGGCACTCGCCGCTCTCGTTGTATTACTGTTTTTATCACCGTTTCCTCGAGTTTTTGGTTTGACTCCCTTTTCGTAACCAATCACATACTTAGTTTTAATTTTCATAACCATGCCCAAATTTCATTTTATAGTTTTTATTTCTATGTACTTTTAAGAAAAAACAAACCTGGTTTCGTGTTGCGAGTTTGAATATTGTAACTTTAAATTTGCCAAAACACTTTCATATATCGACGGACCATTGTGAAGGTCATGAGAGAATAAAAAACGGACCTCACACTGCACCGACCGCATATACCCACTCGAACTTGCTCACAAACTTTCTTACTCGTACTTTCTCACTACACAAACAAGTACGCAAATTTGAAGATTTGTCCGTTTTGAAGGAGGTCCGTCGATATATGAAAGTGTTTTGGCAAATTTAAATTTACAATATTCAAACTCGCAACACGAAACCAGGTTTGCTTTGTCTTCAAAATACGTAAAAATAAAAACTATAAAATGAAATTTGGGCGCTTAGACACTTCACAAACTATGGGAAACAAAATTATTCAACTTAACTAACAGCGGCATTATTGCTAAGCAACAGCAGATAAAAAATATCAAAAACAACAAACAAAAATACTAGCATAGTGAAATAACCATTTATACATTTGTTTGTCTCATAATTTTTGAAATATCTAAACGCACCTTGAATGTGTACCCTTAATGCATATGGGTCCTTTAAGATTACCTTTTTATTTTACTGCTTTGAATTGCCAACCGGATTTAGGATATTTTCGTTTATTGGTGTAATTAAATTATAAGTGATACAAAATAGGGAATTGTAATGTAGCCGTTCCCATCTTCTACTGGCTGTACTAATATTATTATGTCAGCCAACATTTTTGAAATTAGCACCTTTGGAAACGAAGATGCGGTCTATTTTATTTAGAACATCGTACAGTTTCCTTCTTTAAGTCCAATCTCAAATTCACAATCCTGCTATGAAAGAAAAAAAAGAAAGATAAGTTTATCTTTATTCTGAGGCTTTTAGTGCCTCAAGAATAACAAACATATACATTTAAAGTTCTGTCTGACTGAAATAACAAACATTTATTTATAAACTAAAGAGAAATTAATGAAAACTACTATTAATAGTCAAGGAGATACGATTACCCTCTTTCTACCCTGGCACCAGGACTAATGTTTCTCTTTTTCTCTTGCTTAGTAGAAATAACAAGTTATAACCTCGTTGTTTGCATCGATTTCTTAATTACCGAAAGACCGTTAGTTTCAAATTTGTAAACAACTACCTGTTGTTATTTTTAATGTATTACTTTTTAAATTTAATTTTTTCATTTAGAAAAGTTATTCCAGGATGACAGATTGTTACAGCGGACCATATAGGGCTACGGCTTTGGTAAGATAAGAATTAATTTTGATTATATTAAATTCAGATTGTTTTTTTGATCTTTTACTCATCTCATAAATTGTTTATTATCTTTGAGAGATTTAAATTGTGAAAGGTAATGATTTATTAAACAAAATGTAAAGGAATTTTCCGTGTATTTTACATTTATTCTTATTTTAGTTATTAATTATGACTGTTAAAATAAACACAATGTTAGAAAAATTACTTGAATGATTGATAATTTTTTTGTTTGCTTTTATATTATTGAAATGATTAGTTTTCGTAATGCAATTTTACCTTTAGTGGATATATTTCTACAAAACTTTTTCTAATTAATAAAAAATGAATAATTATTCAAAATAACTTCAGGCATATATGTTTTGTATCCTATGGTTTAAACTTCTGTACATTTGTTTATAAAAATTACTTTACACGAAATTTCATGTTTTTAATTATTTTTTTCCTTCAATTAAAATTACTATTATCTTTAATTTATGTCCCCATTTGTTGATAAAATGCAGTTATTAAGATAACTATTAGTTTTATATTTTTTAAAATAAAGTTTATTATTTCGAGGAATATATTTTATAATCCTTATTTGCTTCATAAAAACTTTATTTAATTTTTCATTTTTGCATTTTAATGATGTTTCGAGCAACTTTGCCCATTGTCATGTCAAGAATGATATCTATAATGTAAATGACATTATTATAAATATATATATATATATATGTATAAAATTGTGTATCAGCACATTAACAATAAAACAGAAAATCTATTAATATCACCATTAATGAATTAGACTTATACTTACAAATGATTATATAATCCACTAAAAGTTTTATTTTATCTCAAAAATTGACAAAAATGTTTTTTAAAATTTAAATTATCATTCAAAAATCCAATCTTCTTTTATAAAAATTAAAAGATCTAAAATAAAAACATCTAAGAAAAGGCCAAACATATACTATATATTATATTAAAAACTTATTTATTATTATTGAAGGAAATTAGTTGACTGTTCTACATATCATAGGTGATAAATATTCATTATAAAATTTTTATTAACGTTTCAACCCAAACGTGTGGGTCTTCATCAGGGCTGAACATTTTTAAATACAATCAGAGATATGATATTATATGGCAGATAATGGTTAATAATAAAAATATAGTGATTGATGATACTTGAAATATACAAATGAAATATGTAAAAAGTTATACAAACTAAAAATAAAGTATATAATCAATTTATAAAAAATTTAATATTTTCTCTTACCAATTTATAATCCATATACCAATTTATACATGTTTCGAGCACTGGAGGTATTCGAATTCTGACACTTTGGTAGGTAAGTTAAGCGGTCGGGGGAGGATTTCCCAGATGTGCTTTTTCAGATAGGAAAAAGTAGGTAAACATAGTCAGAGGGGGGAGGGAGGTAACATTTATGTTTGTATTTAAAAATGTTCAGTCCTGATGATGACCCACATCCACATGTTTTGGTTGAAACATTCGCACTATTAAAAACTTTATAATGTCCTGAATATTTATCAACCATCTTATTTATTACATAATTTATCGGAGAAAAGTCTAAATAAAAATTATATAAAAACTATTCAAATGTTATAGACTTTATCGTCTAGTATTTCATGAAAAAGCTGAATGTCCACTGTGACCTGTGAGCTTACATACCATTATTTTGCTCATAGGGATTAAGACTACTGCATTTAAAATTATTTCAAGTTTCTTTAATATTAATAATTTATCTATAAATAATTATTTATAATGTTTATTTAAAATTTAATTTATTTATTATATCCACATAATGTTTTCCAATCTCCTTAATATCAATTTTGAAATTAATAACATTTTTTTTAATTTTTAGTTATATAAATTGATTCTTGAAATTCACTTATTTTATTATCTTCTGTCCTATTTAAAATATCTATTTTCTCATAATCTAAATGATGGTTATTCATAATGCTATGCTGATTAATTCTATTATGCAAATTTTGAGATGTTTTTCTAACACAAAATTTATCTGTGCATTGCTTACAATTGATTTTATAAATCAAATTTAGTTTATTTACACTTTTTATTTTATTCTTCATGTTTTTTATACATTTGTTTAATTTGTTATTGTATTGTTTTAGACTTTATTGCTTTCTTTTTCATTCTTAACAATTCCATGTCTATGAAAATCGTATAATTCCTATTTTTATTTTCAGTGGAATGAAGCAGTTCTTTTATTCCGTGATAATATGGTACTTAAAGAGCACCGGCACAGATTTCATAAACATAAAAATTCGTTTAGTGGCAACGAAGCAGTAACTCTGCTACTGAATGCTCTCTGCTCGAACCCTATGTTCAATCCTACTATATCACGTGAGCAATGCTGTCGATTACTAAGGCAGTTTCTCAAGGCTAACTTAATAACACCTGTTAAAAGTTGTTCATTAAGCCATTCTAAAACAACTTTTTATGACAGTAATAAATACTTGTATGAGTAAGTATAGTGTTTATAATTAGTCCATTAGTTTATATTGGTATAAAATAAATTTGGGTGTGTGATTGATATTTCAATTGCTAATAATAACAAATCTGGTAGGGTGCATGCATCACACAGCTTTCACTTACCACACTACTTTTAGTATAAATATGTATGCTTATTTATAGGGAAGTGAAAGTAAAAAAGGATTAATATTAGTTGATAATCAGGGTGGCGACTGACCTGGAAAACCTGGAAAAGTCAGGGAATTTTCAAACCGGGAAAAGTCAGGGAGAAGTTAGAGGAAAATTGTTGAAGTCAAGAAATGTTTTTAGTTTGAAAATATTCTTTTTAAATTGGAATTAATATACAGTGAATGTCATTTATAACAACCTTAAGAGACCTGACCATCTTATATTTATATTGTTATATAACCTATGTCTATCCACTTATCACTGTCAATAACATCCCTGGCCATTATATTGGAATTAAACAAGGGTAATGAACAAAATGTAAGCAAAATGGAGTTAATACAGTGCTTTTTAAAAAATAAAAATATAACAATACTATTTCTATCTGTAAGTATACATCTATTTGTTGGTTAACTGAAGGAGAACGTTGGAGGCTTTACATAGTTCATGCTTATGTAGAGTCGTAATATGCGGGTAAGTGAAACCGATTGCCCTAATGTGCTGAATTTGACGTTGTCAGTCAAGGTAAATTATATTTTAGGAAAATATTCTTTACGTCATATCAAAATTTCAGGCGTCAGTTTTTCCGTTGAATGAACCGTTAAATTTCTCCTCGTTAATTTAAATTTTCATATAGAAAGCAACGGCTTTCAACTGACTGACCTAAGTTCAGATGAGCTTTATCTAGAATTTAAAATGGTTACTAGCTATAAGGCCTTCCGTTAAATAATATTTTCGGTAGCTCCTTGTTTGATAGCGGAAATCATATTGAGAAGAACTTATTTTGTCATGAGTAGAAAGATAGTTGTTGTTTTTTGGATATAAATGATTCAACATGGCCTCGATTAGATTCGCAATTTTTTCAAATTCCAAGATTGATGTTGAATTCTTGAGCCAAGATATTATTAGACTCTTCAGTCTTCAGTCGGAAATATTTATAGAATTTTTCTTATATCTAGAACTTTTTGCTCTTCGTTATTCTTATGAAACTACTAAACAGAAATATGAAGTTAACACTAAGAATGGGAATGAAATTGGCCCTATAAATGTGATTCTTACATAGAGAACAAATGAAATAAAATATTTCCTCGATAAGTGAGACATAAACACGAAGGTTTTAGGAGTTCAACTGTCGCTGTAAATCAAAAGGAAAAGAAAAACAACATAATATTGGATAAGAGAGCTATAAATTGATCGCCTAGAAATTTGTTATAATTTAATATTTTACGCTTGAAGAGTAGTGGAAAATTCATTATAGTACGAGAGTCTGTGATAAAAAATTGGCATTATTTGATTAAAACTTTAAAAGAATTTCTTAAAATATTTATATTTAAAAAATGAGTCTGCCAGTCGGATCTAAAATGGCTAAAAATCCCTCTGTAGCTAGAGCATCAGAGCTTGTCACCTTTCTTTTATACAGGACAGATAACTGCTACTTTCCAGTCTTCAGATGCTTCTTCTTCTGACCAGATATATATGAGCTGATCATGCTGTTCCCATACTTCGTCCCCACCGAATTTCAGCAGCTTAGCTTCAATCCCATTTCTCCCAGGGGCTTTATGCATCTTTATATTGCTCACAATCTCTACTATTTCCTCCCAGTCCGGCAGGATGTCATCCTCATCCAGTTTCCCTGGTTGTGGGTTCAGGATCCTCTCAAGGTCAGCTTCCAGTGGCCCACTCATTCATGGCATGATCCTTACCCGTAAACAAGTTTCCATCTTTATTATTACAAAAGCTAAGGTGAGGTTTAAAGCTTTCCGTCTCGAGTCTCACACATCCAAAGAAATCCCTGAATTATGGTCTTTGAATTTCTCCTCAATATTTGCCAGCTTCTTCCTCTCACATATTCTTTTCTTCTGCCTGCATATCTTCTTTGCTTCCTTTCTTTTGTCACTATATACTCCTTGGCACTACTTCTGGTGTGACACTGAATCATCCTATGCCTCATTCCTTGCTTCGAGTTTTGTCCTGCATTCCTCATCGAGCCAATTGTTTATTGCTGGTCTTGGTTTTTCACCTAGCTCCTCCATAGCTGCTCTATTTAAGGCTTCTTTCTGATATGTCCACCTTGAGGTGACATAATTTATTCTCCCATTACTCCCAAGTAGCTCAGACACTCTTGAGAAAATCTTAGCCTTGTACCTTTGTCCTTCAGCCGTTCCACATCAAAACAAGGTGGAGGCTGCTCTGCTCTTCCTCGTACCCACAACGCAATTTTATGCTTATATTTTATTTTGACTAGATGGTGGTCTGATCCACATACTGCTCCTCTACAGCTTCCGATGTCTTGAATATAGGTGGTATTTCTTGACTGAATCAAGACATGATCTATTTGATTTCTTGTCCTGCTATCTGATGATATTTATGTTTCTTTATGAATATCCCTGTGCTGGAAGTGTGTGCTGCTCATCACCATGCTTCCTCCCATAGCAAAATCCACTAAGCTGAACCCATTATCATTAGTTTCCCTCTGTTTGCTATGCAGCCCTATCGTGGATCTGAAGTGTTCTTCTTTGCCTATATTTGCGTTGAATTCTCCAAGGATAAGTTTCACGTCATAGGCAGGTAAAGCATTGTAGGTTCTTTCTAAGGCATCACAAAATGCGTTCTTCATTTCATCGTCCACATCTTCAGTAGGGGCATGCACATTAACCTCAGAGATATTAAAAAACAGTTCCCTTATTCTTATCGCACAGATACGTGGATTGATGGGTTTGTATTTCAGCAGGGAGTGTTTTAACTTATTTCTTATCATTAACCCTGTCCCAAATTGGTTTCGTTTATACCCACTGTTAATAAGAAGGTAGTCCGTTTGGTTAACCAGCCCATTATCCTTCCAGCGGATTTCCCGGAGTGCTACTATATCTATTTTATACTTTAAAAATTCTTGCTCAAAATTCCTACTTCCTCTATCTGGAAAAGGCTTCTCACTTTCCATGTTCCTAGAACCATTAAATCATTCTGGCTATTTCTTCATGAAGTATTCGTAACAATGGTTGTTTTACAGGGCCGGGTCGTTAGTCCGTTCCCTTACCCCAAACCTGGAGGATCAGGAGATTTTTTATCAAGTTTCTCTTCCTCTAGAGATGTTATCTTCACTACGACTGGTCTACTCTGTACTAGTTTGGTCCACCCCGAGTATTTCATTTCCCCGGTACCACTCGTATCTGGGAGGCATTCCCCTATCTGCCACCTGGGGAGGCATCCGATGAAGGACCAGCAACCCACAAAGCATACATTATAAACAGTTCCCTATGCACAAACTCTTCCTTTTGATTTATAAAAAAACACCTGCTGGCATACTAGGGTGGAATAGAGAAGGCTGCAATGACACTGATGTCCCAATTGTAGTTATCAATGCATCAACTAGTGCAGTCTTACAGTTTTCTTGTTGCTGTGATATGAACATGCACTTAGTTTCAGAATATCCTTTATAGCTTATAAAATAGAAAAAATTCAAATCAGAACTAAGGAAAGAATTTTCAAAAGTACAATAGCTGTATCAAATAATTAATGTGTGTAATTTTTTTAGTTATACTTGTAAGATAATATTCCACAACTTTTCTTATACCTATTACTACATTTTATGCAGAGCAAGGTATAATCATTACTCAAATTCTAATATTAGAAAAAACAAGAAAGACAGGAACCACTACTTACCTGTGGTGAAGGAAGCTGGATCCTTTTTTGTACCCTCCCTTGCCTTAAGTGAGCTTCTTTTGTTCATGCTTCTTCATTTCTTTCAAAAATTAATGGATTATGGTGCCCATTAGCCCTCACTCAGGAATCAATTCAAATTAAGCAGAAAAGTAAAACTTCTTGCAAATTGTTTCATTTCCTATCGAAGTTTACTAATTATTAAGATATGTTTACATGTACATGATCAGTTTCACAGCTTCTATATTTATCATTATAGTTTAGTGCTAACTATATATCATTTTAATCTGAATAAGGCCTATGAGGGAAATAAAAATGTTTATTCTGATAATAACCTTAAATAAATGAAAGTTAAACTTATATCCATTTACCTTTAAAGGAATGGATTGAAATTTTGATATAAAATCTGAAATGTTCTAGTAAATCTGAAAATATATTGGTTGATTTGTCCTGTCTTAGTAACTTTTAATATTAAATAAATTCTTGGTTTTTAGGTTTACTGATCTACTTGTGAACTTCAAACCTCTGCAGCCTGTTTCAGTTTCAAATATTAAGGAAGTTAAAACTGAAAGGTGTAAACATATTTCAGAAACAGAGAAACATACTAGCATTAAGTTTGAACGGAGTTTAATTTGGAAACATGCTATTATTAAAAGGTTACCCAATCATAATATTTTTACAACTGTTATGTGTTAGATGATTATGTTGTAATTATATTTATTTGACATTCGTTCCTTCCCTCCTGACTTTTCCGATATCATGCTTAATGATTTCCTAATCCAAAATAAGCTACTCATTATTAAAAAATATATTTTATTTATTAATGATATTTACAACTGTATTACAAGTAAAAATACATTCAGTAAATGTGTACAATAGAATATAATAACATGAAATCATTTGGTAAGAAACTACCCACTGGTAGCACTCTAAAAATGTATTTACAAAAGGAGATCTCGAGGCCATCTTCTTTTCAGACGCCTCGGAGGGAAAAAATATATTAATTTTCAAATGAAGTGGATCATTGCATTAACTGTTTATTAAATTGTGAGGAATGAATATTTTGCCAATTTGACACCTATTGATTGTTCACACTTGATTATTTTAATTTTTTTGAAATAAACTCAAACTAACATAAACAAAAATGGGGATTATCCTCAGTTTAGTTTGTTTACAGCTTATGTTCACATCACTTTATTTATTGTAAACCTATTTTTTTCCAATAACCGTTTTTAGTATATTTTATTAACCCTTTTTAAAAGTTCTCCTGGGTATTAAAGAAGGTGAGCGATACAATCCTTCCCTGGTCTTGCCTGTTTACCCGTTTGGAGGATGCTCAATTACAGTGTGGTGTAGGCCAGACCCTCCTACCGTGCACCCTCTTCCCCCTCCCCCCCCCCAACATCCCTATAAATTGCATATTGTTGTGTTCCTTGTAACTATTTATTTAAAAAAAAGCCAATGTTCCCACAAAAAAAAGGGAACGAACTGCCACAAAGTGGCGTCCGAACATGGCCGAATGACAACTTTGACTTCAGTTAGTTTTTTGGTCACTGAGAATCAGCATTTGGCTTAATTTTGTCGTAGTTAGTCTTTTATTAAAGCTAGATAGTTAAGGAATAATAAAGCATGAAAAATATTATTATTCCTTAACTATCCAGCATTAATAAAAGACCAACTATGACTAAATAAGCCAAATGCTGATTCTCAGCGACCAAAAAACTAACCGAAGTCAAAGTCGTCATTCGGCCATGTTCGGACGCCATTTTGTGGCAGTTCGTTCCCTAATTTTGTGGGAACATTGGCTTTTTTTTTTAATAAATAGTTACAAGGAACACAACGATATGCAATTTATAGGGATGTGGGAAGAGTGCATGGTATGCCAGACCCCCAGCCCACCGGTATAGGGATTGTAAACAGAGCTTGCGGTGTTACAAAATGAGACTATGACTGCTCAGCATTACTTTGGCAGGGTCTTAGCACCAATAGTATAATCTATGGCAGAAGCAATTGGCCCAGAATTCGTTTTTTGTGGACGACAACTCTAGACCTCTAGAGCTAAACTCGTAAATGCATTATTTCAAAATGAAGAAATTCGTTGCCTGGATTAGCCTGCTTGTTCTCCAAACCTATATCTCATTGAGCATTTATGGGATCAACTTCAAAGACAGAATTCAGGATGGAATATCCTTCCAAAAGCTCTGGATGAACTGCACACAGCATTATTAGAGGAATGAAAGACGACTCCTCAAGATAGCATCAAAATGCTTATAAGAAGTATGCCTCATCATCTTCTGGCAATGATTAATGCTTGAGGTGAACCAACAATGTACAAAACAGAAATCATGTAGCCCTTTGATTTCAACATGATTCCTACTATTCTAACTCTGTTTTATTCCCGGCATCCCTGTCTCTATTTCCATTGATGGTTTTTTTTAATTTTTATTTATTCATGAGATTTACAACTGTATAAATTAAAAATACATCCGGTAAATGTGCACACGGTAATAATACAATCACATGAAATTGCTTGTTGAGAAACTACCCATTGGTAACACTCTAATAATATATTTACATGAGTAGATCACGAGGCCATCTTCTTTGCAGACGCCTTGGAGGATTATCAGGTATCGAAAAAAAAGCAAGGTGTGAAACAAGAGGGTTCGGATGGTTTTGAAGTTTGTTATGGAAGAATAGGTATCTGGATTGGGCTCAATCAGAAACATTTGGTACGTTAAAGTCGTTATGAATGATTTTATTTGTGACAAAGTAAGGAGCATTGAGAATTTTATAAAGGATTTCGGCTTGTAAGGATTGGTGGATATGAGATAAATTCGATGGTTTAGTAGAGCCCCAAAGCTCAATTCCATAAGTCCAGATTGCCCTTATTATAGTCACGTATACGAGTCTTGTAATATATAGAAAGTTTAGAGTGTTTGTCTAGTAAGTGCTGGAGTACCATTGATGGTGAAGTTAATACACTGACAGGCAAAAAATTCCACCCACTTGATTTTTTCATCTAAAAATATTTCTGCTTTGGATTGGTCTATTGTTTTTAATGAATAAATAGGTAATTTTTTGTTTGTTTTCAATTAGGAATGTTAATATAGAGGACAATTATCCTTAATCCTTAATTAAATGAAATGATTCTAGATTGCAATGTTTACTTTCTATGGAATCAGAATGTTTATTCAGTATCATTAGTTCAGTGCCGTTTCTTGCAGCACATTTCTTAGTCTCCGGCTTTTAATTTTTTCAGTATTAAGTTTAAAAATGTCTCTAAGTGCTGAGGATGTTGCGCGTGGTGTGGCACTTATTGATGATGGATGTTCCAATAGGATATGCAGCTAATGCCATCGGAGTTCCATATGAAACTTTATGAGATGCCGTCAGGCGTTTTCGGGAAACTGGTTCTTACAATAGAAGGCTCGGTTCTGGACGGCCTAGGGTAACAGAACCACGGGATGACCGGTTTTTGACTTTGAGAATTTTACGAAACCAGCACCTTACCATTGTTCAAGCGATTCATCAGCTCGAAGAAGTTCGAGGTGTGCAAATTTCTGAACGTACCGCTCGGAGAAGATTAAATGAGTATGGATTAATGGCTTTTCGTCCAGTAAGAGGACCAGAGTTGACCAGAACTCACAGAATAACATGGCTGGCTTTTGCTCGAGAACACAGCCATTGGACTATGAACGAATGGAGTGCTGTACTTTTTATAGATGAGTCAAGATTCGCTCTTCGATCTCCAGACGGGTGTGAAAGGGTGTGGAGAAGAAGAAACGAAAGATATCCAGCCTGTAATTTTTCCCAGAGCCAACCTTTCCAACGTGGTTCCTTAATGGTGTGGGCTGGGATTTCAATGGAGCGCCACACAGAATTGGTTGTTGTTCCTGGAGGGTCTTTGACGGCCATTCACTATGTAGATGAGATTTTGGAACCTCATGTGTTGCCTATCCTCAACGAAATCGACGATCGTTCTATTCTAATGCACGATAATGCACGCCCACATAGTGCAGACGTTCCTTCAATAGACCAATATTGAGGTTTTAGCCTGGCCAACAAGTTTTCCAGATTTGAACCCCATTGAGCATTTATGGGATAACCTCAGAAGATGAATTGGAGCGCGTGCAACACTTCCTGATACATTGCAGGATCTTGAAAGGGCTCTTCGGGAGGAATGGGCTATCCTCCAGCAAAGGGACATTTCCCGACTGGTGGAAAGTATGCCGAGGCGTCTTCAAGAAGTAGTGAAGGCAAGAGGACGAAACACGCGCTACTAAATGATGATGCAATTAATTTCTTTTAGAATAATAATGGTTCGTTTTTCAATTTTTTTTTCTCTAATCTTTCTTACCCAATCACATTTTGATTATTAAAGGTAAAAAAGATTATAAAATCCCATAAATACTAAGTATTATCTACAAATACCATGTATTATATACAAATACAACTTTTTTTACAAGTGGATGAAATATTTTTAGATGAAAACATAAAAAAATGAAGTGGGTGGAATTTTTTGCCTGTCAGTGTAATTTGTTTCCTATCCACTGACTTATCTACAAAATTGATTTATTCTGTCAGACTTTGAACCTACCATTCCCAACACCAAATATCACCCAAAAATCAATGTGGTCAAAAAGTTCCTTTGTTGTCTTTTCCTATCTGGTGCATGTTACTGAGAGTTTGGCTAAAACTATAAAAAATATCCTATCTAACTCTGCTTCCTTCTTGATGACATTAATAATTTTATTAGTAATTATTAAAATCATTGGACAACCCCCCTTTCTTAAACTGAATTCTCCATGGCAGTAACCCTCCATTTTTCAATATAAACCCATTCCATATATCTCTATCCTATCAGCCAACAAAAATATCCTTATTCTCAATATTGTTAATTATGTCCTCTGTTCTAGTCCAAATTTTAATTCTTCTTGGCAGAACCAAAAATTACCTAAAACTTGTATCCTTCAACACAGATACTTCTTCTTGCAACCCTATGGCCTTATAATTTTCTGAACCTACATTATCTCAAAACCACTCTCTTAATTACAATAAAATTTCATCTTCACTATTTATTACATTGCTCTTTTGGGTTTTGGTTTATGCAATTTAAATGTAATTCTTTTGTCATTCCTTAAAACGATAATTTTCTGTTTTAATAGATATCTAAGATAAAAAATATTGTATCCTTGACTTGTTATCTTCCTATCATATCTTTGCTTAATATTGCAAAATTTGTCAATCAGTTTATATAGGTTATATAGTTTTAACTGAAAAGTTATGTAATTTTAAAAGTACACAGGTTTTTCAATTAAAACAAATATTTGACAAAAATTTTTAATAAGATATTAAAAAAGAGCTGGAGATATAGACCATAGATATATCAATAATATAATTCTTAGGAGTGCAATAAAAAATAAAACTATACATAGTACACTGTTTCATCTGTGTTCATGTTTCTTACAATCCCCCTTCAGCGCTAAGAAAAATAAGATGTGAGAATAATAGAAAATACAAGAATAAATATAGTATGATTACATGGAGAGGGGGAAGAGTATGAAAAAAAATATAAAAAGTATACAGAAATTGTACAAGACCCAAAATATTCAATTATTTTGGAATTTATTCATCTTTGAACAACTAATTAAATCATCATCTGACTATACCAGCAATAAATGAAATGGTCAGTAGTTTTGAGTGGCACTAAAGTAGCAGTACTGACATCAATGTTTTTATGATATTATACAAGGCCATCTTGTGAAAATTTTCCTTTAATAAATAAGTCTTTTTCCTTCAACAAATAATATTGTAGTTTCATAATTCTGGGTTGATGGTTGACTGTAGTGAATGATTGAAGAAAAGGATGGTTGGGTTGATCACTAAAAATAAATAATTATAATTATTTATTTTTATATTGACTGATCACCCCTCTTCAACATTATAGTTTCTTCAATCAATATGTTTTTTGAAATCATCTAAAATAAAACATTTTTTATCTCAATTTAAAAAAAAAAACAGAAGGTATAAAACAACTAATGTTAATACTGTTGTCATCTTAAAACTATAACTACTTTCATATGGGAACAGAAATAAAACAGTTGTGTAATGATAAGTCACTGCTTCTTTGGTTCAAAATATGTAGGTTTATTATGACTGGTGTCTTTGTTTTTTTAATTTATTTATTTTCTGTTCTAGGATCGTTGAATTAATAAAGCCTTTTGATATGTATAAAGTTACGGATTTCGATGGAGTTAATTCGTCATGGGTAGAAATAAATGCTGATCCAGAATTTCAAAAGTTAAAATGGAATACTGAGCTACCTGATTGGATATTATCTGCTATTCATGATCTCATAAAATGTAAGTTTTTCATTTGATTTGATTTTTTTTTGTATTCCCTACTGATAATTGATTATAATTTTTGTCGACTATTTGCTGTTATTAGTTATTATTTTTATTTTATGTATTGTTTAAAACCTGTGGTGTTTATTAAAATTCTGTTGTATGTAAAATTTTGCATGTTCTATATCTCTACATTTATAAAGTACATTGTTGCTTCTCTTCTTAGGGAGAAGGGATGTTGTGGACTAATTTCTAAATAATTATTATTACATGTGTGGTTTAATATTATTTCTAAAAAGTGTAATAAAATATTCCACTCCTGATTAATATATTTTATATTAATGAACCCTAGAAAAAAACATAAAAATGATATTATAAATCAAAAAGATTTAATGTTTTTATATGGAATAACACTTATGAATATTAATATTTATATAAGAAAAAATAATCATTAATAGTTACTAGGTGACCCGTGTGAATACTCCACAGAAACCTAATATTTGTATTTGATTTTAATACATTAAGAATACATATATTTAGTAAGCTAGAAGTATACAAATATGATTTACACTCTACCATGGTTTAACCATTACGTTTGCTTAAACTTATAATTTAACTATTAGCTTTTTCTTTCGTGGGATTATTATAAATTTACAAAAGCTTCTAAACATTGCTTTGAATATCTGATGATGGCAAAAGAAAAAAGGCTCAAATTCAAAGCAAGGAATAGTTAGACCAATCAGGATGTATTACTTTATCGTTAAAAAAATATCGAAAGTGTATTTTAAAAATGTTAAACTTCAATAATAGAGATGTAAAAGTAAAAACTAATGTAACTACTGCACATTGACAAACATTCCAAATGGAAGTCACATTTATATAAATATAAACAAAATTAATAAATTTAAAAAATAAGATATTTTGAAATTTAAAAAATAATTACTAATTGATACATTATATACTGTACCTCAGAAAAAAGGGACAATTTCCAGAATTTTAAATTCTCATATGCAACAGAATCTTTGCAGAACAACAAATACTAAATGTTCAGAACGTTATCACTCTGCACCACATCGCCCAGTTTGGATGATTTTGTTTAATGTTTTGTAGGAAATTTGGTAAGCTTTCAAATACTCAAATGTATGATGGGCCAAAAATTGTAGATTTTTCGAGTTATTTGCAAATTATAAATTCATTTGTAACATCTCGATTCGTTGAGATTGCACCATCACATGGTTTGAAACTTTCCACTTTTATTTAAGTCCTTATATAAAATTAGGAATCAAAATTATGATTCGTGCATTCTACGTGATATTCCCTTTCTATTATACCTCATTTGTCAAAATCCATCACTTTTGAGAGCCAGAAAAGGGATATATATATATATATATATATATATATATATATATATATATATATATATATAAATATATATATTCAGAAATAATATAAAGATATTATCAATTTCATGAACAGGTTTAATTTTAAACTAAATAATAGTCATAATTAATGTGCTACTTTCAAAGTTATTTTTGTAACATTATTTAAGCATAGCTGTTATGCATGGTCACATCTGAAGTGGCTGAAGGAATCAAGTTAGATTCCTGATTGCTTACATTTTCCGTATCAGATTCAGGTTATATTATATAACCTTTTATGGAGAACTGTTATTAAACTTTAGTGCCCCACCACATGGGCCTAACTTCCTTTTCCAGTAAAACTTTTTTAATCCAGCACCTTCAAGATTGAGATTTATGGATCTTGATTACAGGATGAATAAAAGGAACAAACAAAATAAGTTTCCATGATAAAGTAAGTTTCATGATTCCTCTTGAATTTTTAGTGAAGGTGGCCATAAAAAGAATTATAAAAATAAGTTAGTTGGAAAAAATTATTTTAGCTATTTTAAATGAAAATGTTTTTTATTTTAGATCTTTGAATCTGGTGCTGGCACATCTTACCTGTCTAGGAAATCAATTCATGGTGATTCTTAGAGGAGCTATGAAAAAAGGCCAAGATCATAAGCTGGTCATGTCTTGTATAAAATTGCCAGTAAAAAAAATTAATCTTTTCGGATTCCAATGTCACTGAAAAAAAAAAAAAAAAAAAAAAAACCATTCAGGGAAGTTCCCTGAGGGAACACATTGCTGACAAATTTTGATCACCATCTCCATGGCATTTACCACTATGCCTGAAATTGATCAGTGATGCAGTATTTGTTTTTGCAGAATTAGGTGTTCTGAGATTTTCATACAGTATTGCTCCAGAAAACTCTCACCTCAAAGACAACTCCCTGATTTCTACCCATGAATTATTCTTATGCGTTCATACGATAATATATTCTTATGTTGAGGAAACCAATGGCAATAATTGAATTTTTTTTTCTGTAAAGGCATGATAAAAAAAAGTTTGACCTGAAAAAAAGTCAGTGAAATGCCATTATCAACAACCTAAACAGGAGCTAAATATAACCGATATCATTGATTGTGTCATTTAGGTTCCAGGAAATGGCACGTAGCTTGCTTTTTTAGGTCTGACTTTTTTTCTTTTATCACTTAACCCACTTTTGATTTCCAGTTGATTTTTAGTTAAAACTCATCCCTATTTTTTTTTATTATGGAATGGAAAAGGAGGTATTTGTGATTCAAGTATAATTAAGTTCTATTTCCAAAAAAAAAAAAAATTGATGAGTATGCTGTGTATCGAGCAACCCTATTTAGTAGGGCAGCACTGCTTTAAATAAAGTATTTTTCTCTCTATTTGTATTTTATGGTTATGCATATGTCCATAAATTTGTTTATATGCAATATAGATATCTGTATAATATGAATGTTTGTTTGTAAATATGTTTATATTATTATAAAATTAAAATATTTTGAAATGAAGTACAAAATATTATTTTAATCCAATTTAACCTAGTATTAATTGCATATCACTACTATTTTATATTATTTTACTATTAGAACATGCTGAAATGAATGACAAAATACAATTTTAATCCAGTTTTTTATAGTCTTAATTACATGTTACTACTATTTCAAAATTATTCTACAATTAAAATATGTTAAAACGAATGACAAAATATCACTTTAATTTCATTATCTATTGAATAAAACTAATATCAATATCATTGATTTGAAATATAACAGTTTAAACTCCCCTTCAAATAATCAGTTTTATGAGACATTTTAGTACTAACAAGAAAGAATTGAACAGTGAAACACCCATGCACTGAGGAGAGAGATAATCGGTTTTCGAATTTCAATTCGTGATAGTTCATTTCAGTTTCCAGAAAATGAAGGTTTGCAGCTACCTTTTATGAGTGCTGATAATATAACTTCAAAATGTGAATAATATAAATTTTAAAATATTATTGATTTTAAGATTGGCTACTTAGGTATTTTACATTTTTAAATTTCTTCGATATAAGGGTCCATTATTATGTTATTGGAGGTTTAGTTTTATAAAAATAACATTAATTTTGATATTAACCCATCTGGTATTGATATATTTTAACTTTAATGATTTATTCGATATAATTGTTCATTATTATGTTTTTCCAGCCATAGTTTTTTTAAAAATTGTGTATAGATATTTGGATATTTTTTGTAGAAGGATCTATTATATTTTTGGAGGTGTAGTTCTTAAGAATATATTCAATTTTGAGATTGTGTGCATTTGTGGATCATTTTAGTTTTAACCCATAATACACGGTTAAATTCTCATATTTGTTGATTTGTGCTTTTGCATTTCCAAAAAATGTGGTTGTCTGCATTACCAGAAACATTCCTTTTTTGTGAATTTTTGTAGATAAAAAGTTTATAGATTACAATAAGATGAAGCCATTCATGAAATTTTAGGCAATGTTAATAATTTGGTAAAAAGGGGTCTGTACCACGGATTGATGTGTTTCACTGTCTCTTCTGATGACCTTGGATCAGATCATGTCCGTTTCTGGATTATAGATCTGAAAAAATAAGAGTTCTTGGTGTGATGGTCAATGGCTCCTTGTCATGGTGCGACTCTTTCAGTCATGTATTTCTTCTCAAATTTGAAGCATTTTTCTTTAACTGGAGTTAAGAAGAAAACTCTGTAGTGTGACTTTGTCTATACTTTTATATATCAGATTTGAAAGATGCCAGAATCGTGAGAGTTCTCTCTGCAGTTATCCATTTCATATTCTGCACTATATATATAAGAGTTATAATGGTTCCAAATTAAAGGATATCCGAGACTAATGTGCCTCTCAAGAAAATTTCTAGACTGAGGATCAAAGGACACTTTACCGTTACCAACTTGCAGAACTGGAATTTTAAGGAAAATGTTTGTAGCTCCAGAGGTGAGAGATCTCAAAAACCTTTCAGGAGTGGTGAGAACGGTATCCTTCCTCTGCAAAGTTACCTCAAGTGCCAGGACCAGTCCAGTGTACCTTAAAAATTTTAATGTACTTCGAATTACCCTCTTCTCTCAGCACTCTCTATTGCTTAATTTATTTTATTTTTTCCCAGGTCTTAATACTTGGATTAGCAAAATTGATCTAAAAAAAATTATGAGAAATTCATTGGCCGTATAGAAGCATTAAACACTACCTGACAGTGAAAATGTGAATAATGAAGTGCAGTCATCTTCAGTAGAGCCATTGAAATAATCTCTCTAATTTCTCCACTTCATGGATTCATTACTCCATCTGGAGTGATCATCAGTGGCCACTTTAACAGTTAATTTTCATCAAACTATTATAGTATACCACAAGTTGATCGATTTATGATAATTAAAATCACTATAATTTAATAGAACACCACAGAGCATTAATCCCTTCTTAGTTTACATATATAATCTCCCACCCTCTATTAACATTATAGCATTTACAGCTGAATCCTTTCTACTTATTGCAGTGTTACTTAATTAGTGAAAAGCTGCTTATGCTTAGGATTGCAATTTTTAAAAACTTTTCAATATTCACTGGGTTTTATATTATATAATTGAAGCTTTGGTTGAATACTAATGGCTAATACTATATGGTTGAAGCTTAAAGTATTAGCATTTATGCTTTATTCCATGTGTTTTACGAAATCATTTTCTATGTTCAATCATTGAATTATTTTCTTACCTATCCTTTTTTATCCAATGTTCTATTTATTATTTTTATTGAGATTGAATTTGCTTTAGTTAATTGTTTTACTTAAATATGGTTAACAATTAGTGCCTGTTAAAATTATACTGTATTTATAAGAGACATACTAGTTGAAATAAATGTTTATGAATCATTATGTTATCAATATAACTTATATTATTTATTTTATATTTCAGATACTTCTAAAGATTATTGTGGTACTTCTTATCCAAATTTTGAAATGGATGCCTTTCAAGTTATAACTGATTATTTCAAAACATTGGATGTACCACTTATAGATGACTTAAATTACAATTTATATGCTGCAGTTTTTCATCATTTAGAGTATTTGAATTGTATTGAGGCAGTGAAAAGCCCACAGAAATGTATTCAGAGTACCATAAATTTTAGGGATGAAATCAAGCAAAGAAAACCTAATATGTACCTTCCAGATAATGTTCTGCCTCCAAATCATTGTTATGAAGCTGCATTTACTTCAGATGATCCTACCATTAGAGTTGTCCCACAGTGTTCTGTAGACAGTATTCATTTAAAGAAAAATGAGCACAGTAGTCATAAAGGACTTAAAATGGCTTATAGTGAAAACTCTATACCAAAACTTAAAGACACACATTACCTTTCTTCTTATAACTCTCAGAGAAATAAATTAAAAACCGGTTTGATGCCTTTAAAATCAATTGATAATGTTATCAATAAGTATTCTGAAGTTAAGCAAGGGATAGTGAATGAAGGTTTTCTAGTTTTTTCACCTGATAAAGGAAAACAAGCAGAGAATCATATCCCTTTTTTAAATAAAAGTGATGATTTTTTAAATAAAAGGAAGCAGCTAAAACAAGATATAAAATATAAAGAGAATGAATATCAGTGCAATAATTTTATTTATGTAAATCATGGATTGTCATTTTCTTTAGAAGATATAAATTTACTAGCCCAAAATAATCTGGATTACAATTATGCATTAGAGTCATTAAATAATCTTATGAAGGTAACACAGCATAATCAGTCAATGTCCGACGATGATCATTCGTTTCATACAGCTTTGTCAGAATCACAATTAGAATTAAGTGACGTAGAAAGTTCTTATGGCAAGTTAAATAATTCATTTTTTATTATCCAAGTTATTATAAATAAATAATTTTTTTTTGTATCAACATTATAAATTAATAAATCATTTTAGGAAATTCTCAATCACATCATTCTCAAGAAATGGAATGGGATCCAAATGTTACTGAATTAGGAATTCATATTTTTCAGTTACTTTTGATATTTCTTCCTCCTTCCAGTCGAGCCAAATTAAAATATTTGTGTCTACTTTTGTATAAAGTTTCAAGAAATTTATCAATTCCTGATCTATCATTAGATAATGTAAGTATTTCACACCATTTGTATAACTTATATCTTTAATAATTGTTAGATTCACTTAATTTTAATGGTATATTAATATTATAAATGTTATTCCATATTTATTGGATATTGTGGATTAATGTTCATTTTCAGAACTTCAATTGCATGAAAAGTAGTCAATGGCCATTCTTTATTAGAAAGTGACCAAAATAATAAATTATAGCCCAGTCAAATTAGACATGTTACCTTGCAAAAGGTCGGGTAATTCAAATTGCCTTTTTTTATATTGTTAGGTATGTAGTGAATATAAAAAATCCAAGTTTCTGCCCTTGAACGCCTTTTGGGTTCACTGTAGTGTTCCGATAACCATTAAAATTTTGAACTTTATTTGGTTTAAGCTAAATTTATCCTTTTTTAGAGCGGCATGGATAAAATGGTTATGTCCAATCTTAAACAGGTTAAGATTATGTAACATTATGTACATAACATTTTTTTCTAAACCCAACTGGAAGTGAATTATTATTCTTTCAAAATTTACCCTCTATATTATTTTAATTTCACCTCTTCGCTTCTTCCACGGGTCTACAACCTGTGATGGGTCACGGTCGCCTGAAGCAAGATCTGCCATTCATTTTGATTCCTGGACTGAATGGCAAGACTGTCAGCGTGCGGTGGATCTCAATTATGTTACTTTTTTCATCACAATTGAGATGTAGAATTGGTCCATGAAGTTACATGTTGTTTATGTGGTATTTTTTGTGTATTTAATTTTTTAAAATTTTTATTTAAGGGTTTCTTCATAAATTGAAGTTTCCCTCAGCCACAATCCTCCCTCAGTCAGTTCCTCCTCTTCTCTCTGCTTCCTACTCCATCAGCCCTCAGCCCGCCATACTCTCAACCACAACATATTTTTTAAATTTATTTTTAATAGTATAAAAATATTAAATTATTTTATTTATAAATATATGTTGTTTCAGATGTTATTAAAACTTGAAGGTTGCATAGTTAAAGCAGTTGATATCGATACTTATGATATTTCAACAGTTAATAATATATTAACTTTTATTGTTATAAACTACAAAACTGTATTTGCTGAATTACCTACTGATTTATTATCCAATATAAAAAATGAATTGCAAGAAAAAGAATTGAAGGTTTAAACATTTTTGCTTATTTTATATTCTATATATTTTGTTTTATAATATTGTTTTTAGAATCAATAGAAATATTAACGGTCTTAAAATAACGGTGTTTTTGTAATTTTATGCATTAATAAATAGAAAAATTGTCGGATTTTGGATCAATGACTAAATCAACATTATTTAGTATCCTTCTGTTTGGTATATTTTTAAGTTTGCTGATAATTTACTAATAAAGTTGTTCAAAAGAAAAAAAAAATAGGGATTTGTTTATCTTAAAAAATATAGCTAGTTGATGATTTAATTGTGGGACAAGTTTTATTTTTAAAATATTTTCATTTCATAGCTTTACTTTTAGTTGCTTAGATATGTAATCATTTCATTTTTTCTTTTAATTTTCAATGTTTTTGTAAACAATTGATTAATTGCAAACACTAGGTTATATTTCTGTTTTCTTGCTTAGAAAAACGTATATAAGCAGAACTTGTAGTTCATTGGTGTGAAAACTGGGGATTCTTCAGTAGTTATTATTAATGCTAAACGTAAAAGAACTTTTGTGTGAATGTTTAATCAATACTTTTCGAGTGATTGCATATATTTTATTTCTGCTTAGATTTAATCGTCATGTTGTTTCTTCATTAATATACCATAAATTATAAGTAGTTGTTTTATATAATTTCAGATAGTTTCATCATGTAATCAATCTGTCAAAGATTCATTAAATATAAAAAAGAATGAAGAATCCAGGGATTCACTAACACAGCTATTAGATCACATCCTTCAGAATAAAAATATTTCTGAAAAAGAAAAAAGAAAACATTTGAAATTGGTAATTCTAATTTACTTTATTGAATTTATCTTATGAGGTATGCTGCTAAAAATATTTCAAATAGCATGAACTGGGGGAAAAACATTGGTTATCACCTTTAATAATGATGGAAAGTAATCAAAGATTTATTGATATCTATATATCTTATATTTCTAATTTAATTTTAGCCCTGAAAGATGGTCCACATGTTTATGTCGAAACTTTTGCCTGTATAATATCAAATTACTGCTTAATTTTCTTATTATCAATAATATATATCTCATTGACACTTGTCTTTCGAGAAAATAAATTGAATAATTTGAAACTGCTTATGTTGACATTAGTTATTAAAAATTATAAATTGTTTGATTTACTACTACTATATATTCTACCAACTTGCCGGTGTCATAAATAAAGGATTCCTATTAAATGAATATGTTAGTATTTATTTAGATACCATCTGAATAAACCAAACTAATTTATTACCTCAAATATTTTTACAATTTATTTATAGGAGTCTCCTCTAGTTACAATATTTGATATTCAAAGTTATATTACGAGTTATTTTAATGATAATGTTTTCTTTTTATTTTATTAATGTTATAAAATGTATACATCTTTATATTTTTATTAAAGTATTGTTCATTTTCCTGTTATAGTTCAAAAATTGTTATCCAGGAATCTATAAGAGGAGGTTTCCTAATGAAGACAAACATTCAAAATCAAAAACTTTATTTTCTATAAAGAACCTACGCTTATGAAGTAAGTTTTCTTTGTTACTTCCGTATTTTATATAAGTTTTGATTTCTGAACTTATTTAGGTGATGTCCCTATTTTAGCATTGATTTAATATTTTTTACTAATTTTTGCTTCATTTTACTCAAGTTATAATATTTATGACAATAATTAGGCCTGTCAAACAAGAAGATTATTCAATGCTGATATTCCTAAAAATCATTGCCTACATATGTCCTACTATTGAATCCTTTCAAAACACTAATCTTTGAGGTCAGACACATAACTAACACATTCCTCTTATCTACATTTTAAAAATATAACATAATGTTCCTATAGCATTTATGTTATTGTAATTATTAGTATTTAGGTTTTTTAAAATATTTTTTTTCTTCTGTATTTGTTTGTATGACACCCATTTTGGGATATTGTTACTATAAGGATTGAAATAGATAATGTTGGATCAAAAATATTTTTTTATTTAAAAGTTTTGACTTTTTAATTATTAAAGAAAATAATTTACCGTCATGCTTTATGTTTGTTTATAAATTTCACTGGCACAGTAGTTTAGTTACTTCAAAAAGAAACTCATTTCAGATAGTTTTATGATAATTCAGTTATTTATTGGATTTCATATCTATTATCTATTCAAAAGCAGGAGTTTTTTCATTAGAAAATAGACAAAATTGTCTGTTTTATTTTTACAACTTTAAAAGTACTCTTAAAATTTATTATTTTTTAGTTATACGGATAGACATGAAATCATCCAAAGAATTTTCAATGAAAAATCAAGAAATGTTCAAGAACCAATTGAAAACCACAATTTTCTGTGATGGACAACATTAAAACGTCAGCTTTACATTTTAATTTAATTAGGTTTATTCATATTTTGCATATTTAAAAAAAAAATTGGTAGTAAACATTCATTTAAAAAAATATATATTTATTACCTAATTTTAAAACAATTTTTTTTTTAATATGAAGTTCTGAAGAATATTTTTCCTATTAATTAAGGTTGTTTGGACCTGGGTTCTGCCATTGTACCCGTTCTTTGAGCTGGCCACACCAAATACTTAATTCCTATTTACAGTTAGGTATCCACAATATGTACTCTAAGGGCTCTGTCATTAGCACGAACCCCTCGCTGATGTAGAGAGGAAATGGCATTACATGTTCCTCAATTATCAGCATACAGCATAGAGCATTCCTTTCTCCTCAGCATCTCTAATTGAGATTAACTTTCACCTTATCGTTAACAGAACTTTACACAACCTCCATATGTCTAATGGACATGTTTATGTCGATACTGAAGTTTTTCCTTTTTGTTGGGCTGTGGTAAGAGGTCCACAAGCCAGGTGCTGAGCCAACACGAGTTTCTTTTTATTGAAAATAAGCATAGCTGGTTGGAAAAACATACATTACTTATAGGATTAATTAATAAGAAATAAATTAATAACAAGTATTACTTTTCAACTCATATTGACTCAAATAACTCCTATTTTATAGTAATTCAATAAAATATATAGAAATGTTATAGTGTGGGCAGTCTATCATCTGTTAAGCCATCACTGTAGGTCTAAAGTTTCTTCTTAATTTGTTCCTGATGAGTCTCATTAACAAAACAATTCTCTTTCAAATACTTTCTTCAAATTTGTTTAGTTCAATAACCAGTCTTATTAGGTTAGTTATGTTTCTTGAGAAGTAGGAGGTACAGCTATAAGATGAAATGAGTTTATGGTATACCTTGCAGAAGACATTCTTTCTTCATTATTCTTTTGTTAAAGAGGCTTAAGTTTAGATTTTGTGAGGTGAAAAGTGCAATATTCTGAAATGGAAAACAGTTCTTTGGAATGTTAAAGATCTGAATCAAAGAACAGTGCAATCTCTCTAAAATTATGTTTTATTAAAAACTGGAATGTGATATCTAATGGTTCACTATGGTAAAGATTTTACTTCAGTGGACTGGTATTTGTAATCATTATTTATCTTGTAGAACTATGTAATTTAACCATGTAGAATGTAATTTACCGTTGTTTCATGGTTTAGAATTCTGTTTATGTGAAATTTCCTTAAAGGAATTATATTATACAGCAAATACATGTATTATAGCAATTTTTTTTATTAGAAAAATATGTTTATCGAATAAAATTTCTATATATCGAAGAAAAAAAAACATGTTTAAAAATATACAAAATGTCAAGGCCATCAAAGAGGGTTCTTAATTTATGTTCATAAGAATCAGTGATAATTTTTGTATTATGTTATTATTATTCTTAGGGGACTTTAGTCCCAGAATAAAATTATTTTTCATTTCATAATAATTGAAAAAAAAAGAACATGTTTCACTATTTCACAAAGTATTAGAAATTAGGAGAAAACCTTGCTTAAGTGGAAGCAATTGTAGTAACCATGAGGGCGAGACTCTCTTAATTTGTATTCTAACATAGAATGAAATTTTCAGTTTAATTTAGTTTTCTTGTTAAAATAACTCCTAAATAAAAACCATCATTCATTAACTTTTCTTTAAAAGTTCAACTTAATATAATGTATAAAAAACGGAATAAAAATAAAAATATATCAATAAAAGAAAGTTACAACAAATAGGATATTAAAAATTTACAAAAAGTTTGATTTGGTTATTATTATGTTTTAAAATTATGAAGTAAATCGAAAATGGTTAGAATCCATAAAACTTGATAAAATCTATAAGGTATTATTGAATCATAATAATAATAAGGCATTGTAACCCTGTGGGATACTTAGCCTCCTTAAGGAGCCTTTGTCAAGTAGCTGTATCTCTTATTTACACTCCAGTGACAGTAGTTCAAAATATGCATCATCTTACCCTACTATTTCTATCACAATCTCTGCCTTTTCATTTGGTAAAAAGGAAAGTCAGAATATACTTTCCTTCTAGCAATTTTTAGCTGGATCTTCCTTGCTCATTCTAGCAATATGATCAGCCAACCTAAATCTGTTAATTTTTATCCTTGTAATAATGTCAAGTTCCTACAACATTTCATACTTCTTCTTCATTGTTAATTTACTCTTAATTGCCATGGAAATTATACCAAGTAGCATTCTTTCAAAGACAGCAATTCTTTTTCCGTAAGTACTTGATATGATCTAAATTTTGAAGGCATATTGGAGCACTAGTCTAATAAAGATGTTCTATAAATTATTTTGTTTGCCTGAATAAAAATGAGCTCCTTGGATGTCTCTGAAGCCCGAAATAGCACCTATTGGCTAATTATTTTTTTATTTCTTCACTTTTTATCTCCAGAAACACATATTAGAGGTGGTTAAAATGCTTATCAGGTAAGTTAAATTATCCACTTGCTCAAATTTGAAAGGATTTCTATTTTTACAAACTCCTGGATTTCATTGGTTGTAGATTCACCTTTTCTTATATAATTAATTTTTTCTTCATTGATGAATAGGCCCATTTCATCTGCCATCAAACCTTTTTGTCATCAGTACTCTAAGAGAAATAGCCTTTAATATATTATAAAATCCTAAAATTTTGCCTTTTGTACTTCTTTAATCATAAAATATAACTAATCGTTTTTATTATGACAAAGATGAAAAATCATAATTTTTGTTTTTATCAATTTTTTTTTCCTGGAACCTTCATATTTGATATATAGAGATTTGACTTTATATATATATATATATATATATATATATATATATATATATATATATATTTACATTTTTACATAGGCATATAAATGGATTTTAATATATATATATAATTTTAATAAGTTTTTGACATTTAATTTATTTAGAAGATGTAATAAAAAGTTTTGTTGTGTAGATTTCCTAAGTATGAATTATGTAAATGTGTTTAAAATAAAATTGAATATAAAGTTAAAATTAAAAAAGAACTTTAATTTTTGTTTATAACAAATGCATCTTAAGCCATGTAATAAAAATTATGAATCTTTCTTAAACTTATGTAATGTATTTGTACAATAAAACTTTTAATTTTCAGAAAAAAAGAAAGTTCCAATTATAAAAGTACTCAAAATAAAAAATTTCAGATAATTTGTTTCGGATATAACAAATCCAGTAAACGGTGCTATATAAGACAAATAAACCAAAATAGGTGGGTATTTGTAGAACCAATGCAAATTTTCTTGACATTAATATAATGTGAACTAATGTAAATATTATTATTAAGTTATAATTGGAAAAATCCAAACAGGAATAGTAGAGTATGTGTTCGGATATCATGAAATGATGTCATCTTGTTTAAAAAAACTAAATATAGGATAAATCATGGGTTATGGACATAGTTGATTGATGTAAAAAGTGGTATCGCCTACACAGTTTGTCAGATAACATTTTTTGTTACACATTTAGAATCACGACTGCTAGTTCTATGGAATGTAAAATTGGCAAATATGAAATATTTTCCTATCAAATAATTCTATTGCTAATAAAATTTATGAGCATGCTACAAAATGTTTTAAATAATGGTTTTTTGTTCTTTAATAATTACTATCTATACTTGGCAATCTTTTAAGGTTATTAAAAAATTAATTAAGAACCAAAACTTTAAAAATATAGTAATATTAACATAGTCTAAAAATATATTTGTTAAAAGTTGGACCCATGGCTTTGGCTTTTTCACCTCTATTCTATAAACATTTTTACTTCCTTTCAGAGCAAGTGCTTTATTTTGGGTCCATTGATTTAAAATACATTAATCCAGAATCCTCTCTATTTAAATGATAGATGAAGGATGAGACAAAACATCAGATACATAAGAGCTGGCTATTTTTGTTGCTTCAGTAGTTCTAATGGAAATAATTGGATGCTAATGTAGAATAAAAAAAATCCCTGATATCATTCATTGGGAATACTGTTTTTAACTTTACATTGTTGATTTTAATCAGTAGATGATATCTTAATGTTCAGTTAAATCCATTTTTCATTTCAGTAGTGCTCATTAAGAGCTACTAAACATACACTTTTCTAACAAATTCTCTTCTGAATCTGATAAGCTGGGTTATTAGTCAACACTATAACCTTTATTATTCGATTTAATTTCAATTTTGGTTTTGCTAATTATAATAAAAGAAATAAATAATTGGTACTCAGTATGTCTTCTTCTTCTGGCACTACAGACCGAAGTGATCCTTGGCCTGCTTTAACGTCTGTTGCCATAGAATTCTGTCCTCCACCATCCGAATGCCTGCCTGTCGCATGTCCTCTTCCATTGTGCCCTTTGCCCTTGGTCATTCCTTTGGTCTAGTGGCAAAGATTCTCCCTGTGTAGACCTTCTTCACCTGTCTTTCTTCATTTATTTGGTTGACAGGGCTATACCATTTCAGTCTACTCATTCTTATCACATTTGACTATCAAAGATCGTTACAAAGATCATAAATCTCTCTATTTTTCCTACTTCGCTATGCTCCATATTTTAATATATTTGATATTTTAACTACATTGTCACCCACTATATCTCTGATATCATCTTTTAGTTCTGTATCTTTTGTAGCCCTGATGAAGACCTACAAAGTGGGTGGAAACATCGGCAAAAATTAAATAATTCAACTTATTTAATTTAGTATTAATTTGACCGCACCCCCCGATCAACTCCTTCTCATATTATATCAACGGTCAACCATCTCTACATCATTAAGAATTTTAACTTTACGAGATATAATGTTACTTTCAACTATGTGCCTAAGTGCAAAATAAGCTCTAGTTCCTGCTAGGATCCTTCTTTTAGCTTCGTCTAATTCATTTGTCATTAAAGATCCTAGGTATGGGAAAGCCGACACAAATTTTATGTTTTCTCTGGCAATTTCATAGCTTGGTGGGTGTTGTCGTCTGATTTTTTCCACAACCATTGGTTTCATTTTTCCAACATTTATTTCGAGACCAGGATTTATGGATATTCTTATGAGGGAATATTGTGCTTATTACTACAGAAATTTTGGAAGCTGCAAACTGGATCATTCTTTCTCCATTGTCATTTGTTATACTATGATTTGATATTGTTAGCTTACAAACATCTTCTTTCCCAATCTTGGCATTAAAATCTCCTACAATAATTTTGATGTTGTACTGGGGACATGAATCATAAATCTTCTCAAGCTATGTGTAAAGTTTTTCTTTTGTATATTCATCTTTATCTTCTGTGGGCACATGAGCATTAATAATTGTGACATTAAATAAGCTCCCACGTAGTCTTATCTTGCAAATATGATTATCTACCGGTTGGAAATCCATTAAAGCATTTTGGAATTTGTTTTCATTAGGAAAGCACATCCAAACTCATGCCGATCTTTACTTCCACTGTAATACATTGTGTAGTCTTGCTTTTTAAGCATACCCACTCCTAGCCATCGCACTTCCTGAAGAGCCACTATATCAAAATTATATTTAGTGCACTCTAGTCGAAGTTCATCAAAGGCTCCAGGTCTGAAGAGTATCCTCATATTCCATGAAACCAATTTATAAATTGAAGATATGTCCAATTGACATGTGCCGGGTCATTTCCATTCAGTCCATAATCCGAGGCTATTTTGTTTAGCTTTCTTAACAAGGTGCTGAAACGTTCCTTTACCCAGGCTTGGGACTGGCAATGCTAAGATAGATCCTAACATAGGCAAAGACTTGTTATGTCAAAAGTTTAAAAACTATCTTGGTTAAAAATCCATACCTAAACGCTATAAATTAATTTCCCTTTAAAAATATCTTCTTTAGATTAAGTAAAGCCCTCTTCATTTTATTTTATTTTTTACGGCATATTTTAAAATATTTAGTGCAAAAAATGAAATCCTATAGAAGTTTCTTCAAAAAAGGAAAAGAAAACAGTTCTTGAGATCAGTGACCATAACAGATTATTCACTTGTCATAATTAGTTATGGTCACTCATGACCAAAACTAGTAAACAACATTGTATAATATTAATATACTAGGGAAAATAAACTTTTTTTTAGGAGTGAGGCTTAAAAGATTATTGAAAAATTATATTAATTAAAAAGACAAAATTCAAAACAATAGGGTCAGAAAACCGCAGTTCACCTTAAATGATAAATGTACCTTAAAAGCCGAAAATTGATGAAAAGATTCCAAAATAATTCGTCAACAAACCTCACCGATAAAACCACTTATACTACCCAAAAGAGGAATTACACTGCACTATTTTGGTTAAATATTTCATACCCTGAGGCGAAAGTGATGGAGCAACAGTAGTTGCTAGTGAGTGAATCATAGGCATTATAAAAAAGTCAAGCTTATTGTTTTAAAAATTGCTGTAAAAGTCTGCCCATAACTAGTGATTTGCCTTATATTGAAGCTTAATTTTTGGTACAATTTCTAATGTATTTGATTCAATATGTTATACATCATTCAGTGTGTTATTGATATGGTGGTCACTTATCTATACATATGAACACTGAACTCTGACGATAACCTATAAATTTAGAAGAAATAATCGATTTTTTTTTTTTTTTTACTGCATGTTGTTTACAACAAATAAACCAGTCCAATTCTTAAATATTTTGTTCAAGAAGAAAGGTCAATTTTTTTTTACTTAGATTATTTGTAAAGTTTATACATCTTAATTGTTGTAAAATTAAAATAAATTCTTTGTATTTAAGCTTTCCATTCAATGTTTTACCTGTCAATAAAAAATTACTGTATGTATTTTAAAATTTTATCTTTATAGTATCTGTTATCTGTACAATTTTAGAATATCAGTTTTGTAGGTTAATAATCTTGCAATTATAGGTGCCATTTAAACTATTATCAATGCTATATATTTTATTGGAAAAGTAATCTTTATCTATTTATGTTATTCCAATTGGAATTCAATTTTATATTATATTTTCTTTTACTAACTAGACATAATTGTTGAAATGTTGAATGGTTTCCATGTTGAGCCAAAGATAATAATTTTTAATCTAATATTAGTTATTTCTTATAAATATATATATACAAATTATATTAAAAAGATTATATGTATACTATTTTTTATATAATGATAAAAATGACTGACTATATATCATTGTATTTCATTTTTATCTGCAGTGATGTTACTTTTAAATTATTCAAATACTTCTTTAATATTGTAGAAATAGCTTGAAATATTATCATTCTTTCCAAAATATTTAGTTTGGTCTAATAAAATTTACCAAAGGAATTCTCCAGTACATTTTATTTTGTCAAATCTACCTTTGCAATAAATATAAACCTCCCCCTCCCATACATTTCAAATAGAAATCAATTAGTTGATAAATATTAAGGTTCTGTGTTATTTATTTCTCGCTTCCAACACAAGATAACACTTTATTTCATCTAAGATAGGAGTGCTCAATCCAGGGCACTCGTTCCTGGATCTGGTACACAGGGAGTTTAGGATATATCAGAAAATTAGGTACAAAACAAATGAGTTTCAGCTTTTTGTCACATGAATTGCCCTCAACCTCGCAACTAATTGTGGTCCATTTGTAGTTTTGAAAGTTTTAAAATGTATTTTTGTTATACTTGAAAGTATCTCGCATTTATTTCAGACTTGATATTAAATATGAAACTGATATTATTGTCATAATCCTAGGGGAATTTCCCTACCACTGCTTAAAGGGGTGTCAGCATGTCTCCTCAAAAAATTAATAAATTAATCATATGTAGAGAGAAAAAAAATACTTTCATTATAATGTATTTTTATTAATAGAACATTCTCATGCTGTCTTTTGGGAGATCTCCATCGCCAATGTTTCATTCTTAGAAAACGATTCAACACAATTAATCACTATCAATATAATTTTAAAACAGCAGTCCACTTTACATATTTTTAAAACATTTAACTATTATCTTTAATAACTATTGCACTGTGTTTTTTTGTATTTCCTAGATCTAAAATCCATATAAAGATATTTAATCATGAAAATACATTTTTTTTTAAATGTGTTCTGCTCTTGGGAAGTCACATTGAATCATACTGGGGATGTCTCAGTTATGCAATACTATAAAAGGATTAAAGCTTGTACTAATCTGCTATTTTCATTTTTTTTTTTTTTTCTCACCCACATATTTATCAATTTCTGTAATAATTTATGACATATCTTCTTTAATGAGAAAGAAAAACTTATGTTTTATCTTCATAAAAATCTATTATTTTTGTTTTATGATTTATTTATTATATCTTCACAATGGCATTTTACATGTAATGCACCTGTCTTGAAGTTTACTGCATTCTATATATTTAAAAAAATAAAAATACCTTCTAACTTTTTTATATAACTTTCAATATCCATAGTTTTTGGGTTACTAAAGTCATGTACACAGGCACTACAGTTAGCTAAACAAAAGTATGATTTAGAGCAGAACTGGGCATTAGCGAATCCAGGATTTAATTTTGGAGGGGCTTCAGCCCTAAAGTTTTTTTTTCATATATATAAGGATAATTACTTTGGAAAAAAAATAAAGAAACTAACTAACTATATGAAATGGTGTTTAAGTGATTCTTGAAGTCCTATTAAATGTTATAACACGGACAATAATACTTTAAGAGATAATTTTTTAATATTTTTTTACATAAAACAGGGTTATATTTTACCATTTTGGAAGGAAGGGTCCTTAGCCCAAATGCCCTTCCTCCTCCCCTTCTCTGTTGATCCGCCTGTGAAATTGGGGCAGAATGTCAAAGGAAGTATTTTAAAATTGAAAATAAAGAACATTTTTAAAATTTTAAGAAGTCAAATTTGAAATATATAGTTGATCACTATCTTATTTTACATTTTAAATACTCAAAATAAATCATCAAATTGAGTACTTGATTGATTTAATTGTAGATTGTAATCAGGGTTGGGAGAGGCAAAAAGCTCTTATTACTTGCCCTTGATGGTAAATTTTGAGAATTTTTTTCAACCTAATTCGTTCAACGACAAGAGTTGTCATTATCTGATGATGGTATTTATTTTGAAATACATTACTTAGAATACTGCTATAAAATGTTGGCTTCTATCGAGGGATGTAAAATTAAGCTTACACTGCCTGGCTAAAATTCTAGTTCTAATCCTGACTATAATATAGGTATATTTTATATTACCTATAATTTAGATCACCATACTTAAGGTAATATAAAATGAAATAATCATGAGAAAGAATAACACGCAAAACTTCCTGAAAAAAATCAGTGAGTTATTTCATTGTCGTATCCTATAAAATTTTTTACTTCGTTCAAGGGTACATTAGGGCATGATCTGGAACAGATCAAGCAACAAATTTTTATTCGGAGCAAGAGTTGTGCTTGAACATCTTGAATATCTGTTTGCTTATGATGAAGTGGATTTTGTTATTAGTACAAAACTGCACCACTAGGAGTAGCACTAATATTCGTTTCCTACATTTGATTCTTCTATATTAATTCTCACAATATATTGAATATTAAATTAGAAAAATTAGAAGGTATAATTAGAAAAATTGTAAATTATAACATACACAGGTGGATTTATGGGGGAGCTTTCAGCTGAAACCCGCTCCCTCCAAATGGTAAAATTTAACCATGTCTTATGAAAAAAATATTAAAAATTATCTCTTAAAGAATTATTTTTTGTGTAATTACATTTAATAGGACTTCAAGAATCACTAATACACCATTTCATATATTTTCCTTCTTTTTCTTCCAAAGTAATTATGGTTATAGATATAAAAAAAAAATCCTCCTCCAAAAATTAAATCCTGGATCCGTTAGTGATTATATACCATTACACTTGCTGCGGTCTGTTCCATGTTTTCCCTTGGCCCTATTTATGAAACTTTTCATCCATAAATTCTTAACCCCGTCTAAATGTGATTATTGTTCTTGTAATTTTATTTAATAGGACTTCAGGAATCACTTAAAAACCATTCCATATAGGTAGTTAGTTTCTTTCCCTTTCTTCTAAAGTACTTATCGTTATAATTATAAGAAAACAAAGATTTGCGACTGAAGATCTCCTAAAAAAATAAATCCTGGATCCGCTAGTTTTGAGGACGATCTGGTGAGCATGAGATGAGACTGAAAAGATAAATGAATTGTTTCGGAATACTTATTGTTGATGTTCCCAGACACCAGATGCTCACATACCTCTCTAAGATATTGCAAGAAAGGCTGGTTGGTTATTTAGATTTCCAAAGACAATTTATTTTGTTATTAAAATCATTCTATATTCTTGACCTCTTCACCTTGCGTTCTTTTACACATTAAATTAGAGATCTTAAACTTCCGTACCTGGAGGTTTTGGAGAGGATGCAAGTTCGATTTATCAAATCATTGCTTCATTGGCCAAGAAATACACCGAACTATGTGGCTCACCTTGAAAGTGGAAGATCTCCATTAAGTGTTGAAGTGTTGAAAAAAGTGATCAACTACAGGACAAAGCTAAGCTTAATGAGTGGCGAAAGACTACCTAGACAATGCTTTAATAGTCTTAGAGCTCTAGACTCATCCATTGGAAAACCTGATCCAACCTATAACTGGGTTACCCAAGTAAAGATGATTGTGGCGGAACTTGGATGTCAGGGGCTGTTTTCTTGTGTTTTCTCTCAAGGTCTGATGAGGTTCAAAGATGAAATCATGGAAAAAATAAGAAACCATCACGCATCCAAGGACATCGACAGAGTGTTAAACTCTAAATCAAACCCAAGATATAGAAAAATGTGCTCCTTTAATGTTACCAGACCAGAGGATTATCTTCAGTTCAGGGCTTTGAATTTGAACAAATTAAGAGCCATTAGTCGTCTCAGAGTAGCAAATAAAGATTTTATGAAAATATACTTAAAAGATGCTACTTTGACTATTAAATCCAGTGAGGTGTGTGGTGCATGCAACTGCCTTGTAGCTGACCCGGTAACTCATTTTCTGATCCAATGTATCAAGTTCAACGAGCCGAGAAATAAGTACTTGAAGGCATTTATCACTGAATCCAGAGAAGATGCTAGTGTGGAGGAGATACTGAAAATAGACACTACGAAAAAAATAAACCAACTGTATCATTTCATACAGGGCTGTTCATTGAACTGTTAAGTGGTAAAGTTAATCATATAACATATATTAATTCTTATTTATATTGTCATTTGTCTTATACCTCTCGAATATTTAAAAAAAAAAATAAAAAAAAAAAATGTTTTACTAATTGTTATGTATATATATATATATATATATATATATATATCGTTTACTAATCTGTTATTATATTAGTCATACTTAATGCTGTGGACATTGTTAATGTTATGTTTGAATGCAGTACTAGACTCAAGATCTAACATTGTTAAATATACCATTATATTTATTTGTACAGGAATTTCCTTAGACAAATAAAATAAACTATCTATCTATCTTAAACTTCCGATTTATGCAAAACCTTTCACAGAACAGCTTCTTTTGAAAAATCCTTTGTAATAATGTAAATTGAAAATAAAATTAAAGATTTTGTTTTGCATTTTATTCTATACCAAGTCATGGAGTTTTAACAACCATAAGTCTTCGAGCAGCTCTGTAAAGTTTAGATCAACAGGGGTTCTGTGCCCAACAAGCCCCACACATCAAACATGTTTTTTTTATTAATTAAAAATATAATATGACTAGTTTGTGTGTGTAGAAATATGATCTATTAAGGGGTAAAACGTAATATTGCTGCTTATGTAACTGATGCAAATTTTTGGAACTGGATTTACAAAGTATTACCGGTCAGTCTTTGGCTTCAACTGAATCAAAGAGAGTTTTGAAAGGTGGGATAAGCCTTTTTTTTTTTTTGCTGCTCACTGGTTTACTTGAAAGAAGATGGAACGCAATAAATGGCACAGGTCATCTTAGACCTCTTGTTTTATCAATTTGCTTTTAATATTAGATTCACATAAATCAACATTAGATTCCTATCTCTCATTATTTATCGTCATTCCTATATTCATGTATCCTCCTCCTTCAAAATATTGAATTGAATAAATGTTTACTTCACTAACTCGTATAAGAAAGGTTATTGAAGATATAAACATGAAAATTAGCTTTAAATTTTCAAGTTTCGAAAATGTCATTCACATTATTTACAATTTCGTATACACTTAGTGTAAATGTTTGTAAAATAAATTTTGTATTTCAATTTCAGTTGTCTGGCTGTGAACAGAGATCTACCCCTCTCCCACCTAACAATCCTCCTCTTCCTCCCACCTCCATCAAAATGTTATAATAAATAAATATTTTCTTCACTGACTCATACCAGACAGGTTACTGATGATATAAAGACAATTGCATATGATTAAACATGAAAAATAGTTTAAAATTATCAAGTTTGGAAAATTTCCAATATTTTGAAATGCTGTTTCTCCAAAATTATTGAATTTACCGAGCCTGTTATGGTCTTAAATTGTAGCATATTTAATCTAGTAGAAATATGTACCGAGTGGTTTTTGTCGAAAACCTGATTCTTCATGGTCAAAATAAAAAAAATGAAACAAATTGAATTGTTTGGGATTTTCAAAGTGATAAGGGGGAGAGGGCACCGAGGTCGAAAACTTGGAAATTATATCTCAGTCACGCTCCATACCAAAAAAAAACAACAGAAATACCTAACCCCCCTTTCATGACAAGATTACTGGGCTATATTCCTTTAAAAAAAAAAAATTGCTTTAACCTTATTCTTTATATTTTGGAAGCTATGGAGTGAGGATTCAGCCTTACATGGACACAAAAGTTTACTCAGCTTTTAAAGCAGAGGTAATTCATAATATTCTCAAATAAATTACTATCAAACTTCATTCAGTGTACAAAGTTTGATTAAAATAGACATACATTAATGGGAAACATAATGCACAAGAAATTGAGGTACTTCAAGACTTTAAATAAAATAGTTATTCTTCATGCTAAAATCGAGAGAAATTTACATCCGAAAAAAACAGAAGTGATCTTGAAGTGGTGTTGCCCATGGGCTGAAATCAGAACAGAATTTCCCTTTTCAATTTGTTTTGGGTAAGTTTTAAAATTTTTCTAGAGAGTGAACATTCTCATATAACCAGTGATACTCATAAAGTGGGTCGGTCAGGTCACATATATTTGTCAATAATTTTTTTAATGTGAATATCAAGATTGGTCACTCATTAAAACCCTTCGATTCAGAGTCCACCTCATAAAATAGTTCACAATGCACAGAACCATGTTAGTACCTTTGGCTTATGACAGCATGAGGGAGTGAAAAAATATAAAAACCCACCCATCATACTCAGTCCACCGATACTTGTCTTGACTTATTTATTATTGATTCCCCTTATAACCTATTATCCTCTACGCAAATTCCAGTTTCCTTCCTTTCATCCCACACCTGAACCCTAACAAATTTCCTGGAGAGATCTTGATTCCTTAACCCCTGAAAACATTAGCTCTTTTCTCGATTCCCTTTCCGCTTCCCTAGAGCCCATTTATTCTCTTCCCTCTATCGATGGCATGATTAAATGTCTTTCCTCCAACCCCTTTAATTTCCTCAATCATCATGCACCTCTAAAAATAGGTACTTTAGACGTCCTCCCGTTACCATTTTCCATCAGCGGTCACTCATCTTTTTCCATCACCGAAACCCCCTTCGATCCTGATAAGTTTTATTTCCTCAATATCTCTCCTACTGACCTACTCTCTGCCACCCTTAAATCCAAAACGAACGATTATGGTCCTCACCAAATACCTGTTAAAATGATCAAACTCTGCTTTCCAGCCTTACTTCCCGCGCTTTTACACATATAATTTCTCTCTCCAAAATTCTCTTTTTCCCAAATCCTGGAAAAGAAGCTTAGTCCGCCTAGTGACCAAAGTTCCTACTCCTTCATCAGCTTCCTACTTCAGACCTATCTCCATTTTATCCAATCTATCCAAGCCTCTAGAAAGATTAGTCCACTCTCAGTTGAACTGCTTTCTCGAGCAAAACCTTGTACTCAATCCTTTACAATCTGGTTCCCGTTCCCATTATTCCACCCAGTCTGCCTTGCTAAAGATTACCCAAGACCTACAATCCACCATAGATAAATAGAAAATCTCCATTCTAATCCTTTTTGATTTTCCAAAGCGTTTGACTCCGTCAATCATGAGATCCTCCTCTTTAAACTCCTAAGTCTGCCCATATCAAATAGTGTCCTAAAATAGTTCTTCTCCTTCTCATCCTTTTTTATTTTTTTCGTTCTTCTCTACCTCGCCTTTTAGGCTATACAGGGTTTTACGGGGTCAAGGAATTTAAAATCCCCTCCGGCATCGGGACACGAACTTGTACTTTTTTTAATCTCATAACTTTGGTTATCTGGTTGCCGGGCAACTCGCGGTGCTGTGCACTCGCATTAGCCCACTTGGCCACTCTGCTCATCTCTCCTTATCTAATCGATCTCAGACAGTTGTAATTTCGAACAAACCTCCATCGTCTCTCCTTCAGTTAACACGAGGTGTTCTTCAGGGTTCCCCAAGCGCTCCCATGTTTCATTCAGGTACACCGAGTTGAAGCGGCTTTACCCTAATTCCGGACGACAATTCCTCCTAGGTGTTTTCCTTTTCCATGTCCTCAGAACCAAAAACCCTCCCTACATCCTGGAACTCCTTACTTTATGTTCCTCTATCCACTCTCTCAGTACCAGGTCTCAACCTATAGATTTATATATCCCATCCCATAAAACTACTTCCTTTGGCAAATCCTTCGTGCTGCCTCCTTTTGGAACTCTCTACTTAACTCTATACGTCAATCCTCGTCAATGAATTCCTTCAAATAACTCCTGTTCCATCACCTACTCCATATTCAAACTTCTGCAAACATGTAAAATTCACTTGCATCTGTACAAAACCTAATCCAATCAACTGCACAATTGCAATAACAACCAACAGTTAATTAAGCATCATTTTGAATTAATCTAAGCCAGCCTAATGTTCTTAATTATGTAACTCTGTTATTATTCTTAGGGGACTGTAGTCCCAGATTCCACATATTTTCTAATGAGTCATACAATTACAAATTTTACCAAACAATAAATGGGAGCATGCTTCTGAAAGGATAGATTATGAGAAAAAATAATTACACAACTGCTTTCAGTTGTGATTTGAGCCTATGATTGCCCAGTTTTGCCTTTGAAGTTCAAGAGCAAAAAGAACGGAATGGCTTACAGATAACACAGAAAATAGGATCAAAAAATAAAAACAGTGACAGGGAAATTTACAGCCAAAAGAGAAGAAAACTATTGGTGGGAAAGAACTGTGGCATGAATTAACATTAGGTTAGGATTTGGACAAGGGACTGAAGCATGGTCAGTGCTTGAGGGACTGAGGAAGGAAGAGAAACATAAAACACAACTGAATATAACAGAAATGCAGGACTGGATTAATTGTTATAAGGAGCTTCTGGGGGAAAGTAGAAATTAATTCACTGAGGAAGAAGCAGAACTGTACAGTGGTACATCCTTATTTGTCCCCCTACTATGGCTAGGCATCTGGTACAGGAAGAGTATGAACAGAGCTGTTGAAATGAATAAAATGCTCTCAGGCCTTATTAATAAAAGTCTAAGGTGGAAACATACTTCAAGAAATGAATTTAGAGTATTTTACACCAATGACCCATGAATCCATGAAAGTTAATCCAATATCATTTTTTAAAATAATTTATTGTGAATCCTTAACACGGAAAAGTACAAATATTGCAATTACAATAAAGTTTGTTGTGGAGAGATACTTTTCTTTATTTATTCTAGATATTTTCAATATGCATTACATTGTAACTTATATTTGTTGCATTCTTATATTGTACTATATTATTTTAATGTTGGAAAAAAATTAATCAAGTCATGAATCAATTTTTAGTACCTAATTAAATTGACATGTTGAACGATTTCAAGATTGGAAACACCCCTCAATTTCAATTTTCAAATTTCAAAAATTGTTATAGCTAAAATAGTTGTAGGTTACAATAAGCTGAAGACATTCACAAAGTTTTAGGCTGATGTTAATAATTTTATAAAAAGGGGTGTGTACTATGGAATAAGAGGAATGTATTTGTTGTAATAATTATCTTTTTTTTTTTCTTTAAGAAATGACAAATTTTCAGTCCTATTTCCAAAAAAATAGGTTGTTTTCAAACATCAAACCCCCTACTTAATATATTTGTGTGTGCAACAAAGAACTCACCAAGTAATAACTAATCATAAACAGCTTTTTTAAATGAGGTAAATGAACTATCTGGAAGAGTTAATCACTCAAATTTAAATAGGTTCAATTGTGAACAGTACATTTATCACCTCATGAGAGTTAAAATAAGAAGTGGTGAAAAAGCAAAGTGTACAGATATATGCTATTGAAGTAAGAATGTATGCTGAGTAAAAACATCTGCCTAATAACTAAATTAAATCATGAACATCAATGAGGACTTTAGTGATACAGGTTTTATCACAACCTAGATCACAATAAATTTATTTTGAGACAATCATATTATAAAGAATGAAATGAATTGGGAATCAAGTTAATCCGATATCAATTTTTTAAATAATTTATTGTGAGTCCTTAACATGGAAAAGTACAAATATTGCAATTACAACAAAGTTTGTTATGGAAAGATACTTTTGAAATGTTTACCTCACTATTTATCCGATTGGTATGCTATTGATGTAAATAGGTAATTGATACGTCAACAGCATGCCAACTAACAATTTTTCAAATGAGTAACAATATATTTTAGAAACATCTTAATTTACCATAACATAATTGGTCTTCAAATAGCAAATAATTAGGGGGTCACACAGAACATTAGAATCAAAATGCACAATTAATTACATAACTATCAGGTTTTCTTAATATTAGGTTTTATCACTCCAAAAATGGGGTTGAGAGTGTAAAAATTAAGAAATTTACATAGGAAGCCAAACATTCATTTTTATAATTACAGTGTAATAGGTAAAATATAAATAGACAACTAATAGACACAAAGTAGTTACGATATTTGTGTATAATATATAAGCAAACAATAAGACATTACTGTTAAGTCTAAGCAAGAATGTTAGAGAAAGATATAGAAACAAAATATACAAAATGGTGCAGAAATCATGTCATATATACATCACTCTAAATATGGAACATTTATTGGACATGGATACACTGATGGATGCTCCTTGTAACATATTAATTTTTTTTAATTATTCTTTTTGTGTGTGGGTGTGTGTTGGAGCATGTTTATCAAGTATCCTCAGTGACACAGCCTGATAATAACATAATAACTGCATCATAATGTATAAGCAGTAACCTGCAGTTTTTGTTAATTTATATATAAGTAAAGAATTAAAGATATAATATAAATTATGTGATTATTAATCACAAATAATTTTAATCACCACAAAAAATATGGTGTTCATAGAACTATGTTCTTGCATAGCGGATAAATATATTGGTATTTGTGCTACAATGTACTTGGAAGCGCAAGTACTTGAAGGGTTCTATGGATATCTACACTAATGAGCCTATATGGTAACACAGTACATAAAATTTAAATGACAATACACAATTGGTAATTTACTAACAATGCCTAAAACTGAACCTATAATTGGACTTATACACACATATTCCTACCTATTCATTGCAATGTGAAAAGTGCCCATTTTCACATATTTATTGCCTCAGACATGCTTTGTAGGTAACTTTTCTTTATTTTTTCAAAATAAATAAATTCTTAATTCAATATAAATTGCATTTTTTTTTTAATGGTGCACATGAAGAAAATAAAAAAATAAAAAAAACTTAAAACTATATACAATTGTTGGATTCTGTGTGACATGAATACTATTTCAATACCTTGAATTGAATGACTAAATAAATCGTACAAGTTAACTAGATAATTACAGACATTTAAAAATTACAGATTAATAAATCACGTAGATCCAGAAATGAAATTTTAGAAGGAAATTTTGAATCTTTTATTTTATAATTTATGGGCCTAACACGTATAAATACAGAATAGTAAAAATAATGCTTATTAATGATATTTTCCTCAAATGACTTCATTCCAATTATATATAAATTACTACACTTTAAGAAGTGTCTTGCATTTGCTTCCTAATTAGCTTTCTTACTAGCAATATTTTAATATATTAATACATGGAAAACAGTAATTGAAAACAACTAGGAAACAAATGCATGAAACATGAACACTGTACATATTTACATGTGGCAACCATTGTGCTGATATTTACTAAATCAGAGCTAATATTTCAAACATACCAAACAGTTACAAGTTCTATACCTGAGCATTCAAATAACAATGACCAAATTAAATATTTATACACTTGGTCTCAAAGATGTGCTATTCTTAACAGCATATAAACTCTAATTAATTTTTTTTAAAATACTGGTGAAGTGGTAATCTAAATTTTAATGTTTTTACATAGAAAAGTGGTATTTAACTACAAAGTGAAAATGTATATTGCACTAAAACATGAAAAAATTATTTTATTTTAGGAATGGAAAACATAATTTTATAGGTTGCTATTTTTTAATTTTTTACAATTTTTTTTTTTGAAGAAAATATCACACTCTGTATGGCCTTTATGGAGGGAGTGTGTCAAATATCTATTATATAACATCTAAAGAGTATCTCTTTAATTAAAAAAAAAAGAATTAAAATACCTAAGGAAAAAGCACTTTGTTCAAATACATTGATCTTAAACAATTGAGTAAAAGAAAGACTTTTTAAAAACAAACCAGCAGATTCTCATACAGTTTACTACATATACACAGCCTATATTGAAATATTTTTATACTCCCAATTCAAAGAGATGAAAGAAGAGGAGTATCGAATGACTTTCATCTCTTTTTTACCGAGATTTCATTTCTTGTATGATCACACTGCAGTTTAAAATGCATATACAAAAGAAATATAAAAAAAGACTAGCTTCAATTACATTTTTTTTTTTCATATAACATTCAAGGAAAAAGACCATAACAATAAATGAATAGGCCTCCTGTAACCAATACCATACTTTATTCTATTTCATCACTTTATATTATCAGTTTTCTTGCTTATAAAACTGCAATATTGCTCTAATTTGTCTACCATGCTATGCTCAAATGCTTTTCTGTGATATTTGACACATTATATACAGACTATTAATTCTATATTATTGATGAAATAAATATATATATATATTTTTTAAATAACGTATTTACACTAAAAAACGAAAAGAATAAGGCATTCATTTAATATAATCGTTTAGTGCCAGTTTAATTTGGTGATGTATGGATCAAATGAGCTAATATATAAGTATATCGTATTCTTACACAACAATATTTATGTTTGACTAGATTACACTGTAGAAAAGAATAGTAAACCTGACCCTGTGTGCCTAAAATGTTGACACAATTAGTGACTTTTATCTAAAATTGAAATGCTATATAACATGCACCATGGGGTCAAAACGTTAACATTATCACATTCCGATTTATTATTTATTAAGTTTTTTTTTTGTACATTAATATTCACAAAAACATAGTAGTTTTTCTATAATTCTCGTTGTAAAGTTACAGTGAGTTGCTATTAAAATTATCAAAATGGAAAATATGAACTTTTGAAATGAAAAATATAATATAAATTGTATGCATATGTGCAAAACACATATACATACATTTACAACATTCAGAACAATCATTTCAGTTATAATATACATCATCTCTTTCTCACTAAATCATCATAATCTCAGTATTCTCACTCTCTCCTCCACACTCATACTAATACTAATGCACCATTCACATTCGTTTTATGAAAAAAGTATTATCAACTTTTTTTTTCTTTTTTTTTTTGTGGAAGATCTGATTTTATTCCAAAGCAATGACAGTTTTCAAATAAAGTTTAAGAAAGCAGTCCTCAATTGAGGGTATAGATAAAAATTTATATATACAATTACGTATTTACTTAAAGATCACTGCCTTTTCTTTGATGCAAGAAAAGTATACTTATATATTAACAATTGGATATGATATTGAAGGATTTAATTCACATATCCAACCTCGCCATTATTTTCTTACAGGAACGCAAATAGAATCTTGCATATAACACCCTATGGACGTATGCCTTCAAACAATAATTTTCTTTGCAAATTGTACGAAATATTTGTAAGTTATTAAATTACAATTTTTACACTATTTTTACTTTGCCAAATCTTTCTTTCTGGCCAGTACTAATTTTTATGAGCATAATATACAATCAGAGCACCACAATTTTATATCACACTAATATAATTTACATATGAATGGATGACAGACATCTAATGATTCACATATGAATACATATACCAGCCGTGTAAATTCATATGCTCATACATTAATAACTAGCATCAGTGTGTGATTAAATTGGTATTCTGGTGTCATACTTACAAACTATGAAATCTGTTGTTTTACACAAAAATAACTAGATCAAATTGAAAATGAATTTTATTCATAGCTATGGGGATGGATATTAACTATAAGTGAATAGTATAAAATGTGTTTTGAGTTTGTACCAGGATTGTATGAACAGTCTTCAATCTGATCCTAAACCACCTAACAACAACATCCACTACTTAGTTAAAACCAGTCGCTTATCTTTTAAAAAAGATTCCTGCACTTGAACACATTTTTTAAATATATATATTATTTCCTATAATACAAAATTTGAACATTATCAGCCAAATTGATTACAACTTTGCTATGTCTTTAATTACAGATAATTTGAGTGATTGAGGAAGTTTTCAGTAAAAACACTATTAAAGATTTTTTTTTTGGAGAGGGTGAAATTTATAAAAGAACAGATCGAATTGAATAAACACACGTACAATGGAAGGTTGTTAAGTTTAAAGAATGTATACTAAGAAATATATACTGAAATAAGAATAAAAATTATAATTAATATAAATGATTTTATTACAAAGCAACGGTCATGATTAGATATTATTACAGGCCTTTATGATTAATATTAGTATATTAAATTTTAAATATAGTTTTAGGAAAAAGCTACATTTTCAGACAAGGTGGTATGAAAAGTATAAAAATTGTAAAACAAATATTTTTTTTATATAAATGTAGTTAGGATCACTTTTTCCCCTTAATTTATAAAATGTTTGGAATGTAAGGTAAGTTGCGTATGGAGAAATTTGTACATATATATGTATTGTCTCATTTACCTTAAAAACAAAAATATTATAGCTCACCAACAATCAGATGAGAATCCAAGGGCAAACTAAATGCACCACTAAGTTGGCACTAATTTTTTTTTTTTTACCTTATGATGTTATTTACAAATATATAAACATATAGTTATTAAAATATAATATTTTAATCTCGTAATATATGTATTTATTGGTAAATAAAATTGGTAGGTAAAAAAAAAAAACAATGTTAGTTTCAATATAGTGGCACAGGAAATCACACTCAAGCTGCCATTTAATTGTGGATGAGTTATAGTTACAATATCAATATTCTTTTCACATCAAATATATAATTTGTTTAGTAAAGAGCAGTGAATTGATGTTTCATAGTTAATTAACACATAAAGGGTCTCTTATGCCTAATTTAAAATGTGAAATAAATGTTATGTGAAATATCATTTGTTAATATTATAAAATCATTAAAAAACTCAGAAAATGAGAATGTTAGGCCTGTGATATTCTCAACATCATTGTTTTTCATAGTTGGTTATCAATAACTTGAAATACTTTACAGTCTCTAAATATTAATTAAACAGAAATACTATGAAATAAAAACTTATTCAGTAACTAAGTTCTCCAACATGTCTTATTTTGAACATTTTAAATGCAAATATTCGATATCACAAATTTCTTAGTTTCTCATGCCTTAGAATCCCTCTCGTACTAATATTAACGTCATGGTAATCACTTAGAGTACATTAAATACGCCAACATCATTAAAACTATTACAATTTCAATATATACAATTCAATATATATGGTAAGTATATATATATATATATATATATATATATATATATATATATATATATATATATATATATATATATATATATATAATGTATATATATACACACTTAAATTACAGAATATAAGTTACAGAAGACATAAATGGCATACTACTAAGCAAAATTTAGAATACCAGTTAAATCATTTGTATTTATATTAGCTTACGACAATGTTCATTTGATGAAAATTATAAGAATTCAATATACAATATATATTAATTATTTCAATACCTCCAAATGATAGCAATATATGATATATATGTACACACACATATGCATTAATAAAGTGTGTATATGTGTGGGCCCATGTTGCTTTTGAGAGGTAATTTATGCACACATATTTGATATGTGGGCATGATGTTACTTTTGGTCTGGATCTATTTTATTAACACCCATAATAATATATATCACACATATATATGAGTGCATCATCAGCAATAAGTACACCCTTGTTAATTGAATGTATGTTTCCAGTGAAATATTAATATGACCATACAAAAGCATTTATTTATGTACCAAAGAATAATAAAAAAAAAATATATGTTCTAAGTTTTACATAACTGGTTTATAAATGCACGAGTTATTAAAAATCTTCAGGAACAATAATTTCAACAAATTTACTATGCGAAATTTAGATTAATGTTTACAAAGTAAATTTCATTGATTCTCAATATGAAAATATGAAAACTTGTAAGTTACAGGAGCAACAAAAGTAAATTCCTATTTTCCATTCATAATATATTTTGGCAATTCTATATCTGAGGTTAATTAAAATAGACATTACAAAAGAAATTTATTTTGTTCGTAGAAATAGAAAAACCAGGGGACACTTAAATATGTAAGACTACTGTCATGGAAAGAGAAAATAACCATAAAACATTTAATTATAAGAAATATACTCACCCTAAATATAACAAAAGCAAAATTATAATGTATTGCACAATTTATTGCAGAATATTTTACAATTCTATAAACAATGTAATCAACACTATTAACTAAAGGAGTTTAAATTTTATGACCAAAGTAAATGTATGACAACTATTTGTTACTAACTTCAAGTAGCCATGATAACAATATTTGAGCAAAATGATTGTTGAAATTTAATGACTGAAATCCAGATAGATGCTGTTCAATTAAAAATTTGAGCTAAGTGTAAAACTCATTATGCATCTCAAAAATGAGGATATTACATTCATTTCTTGTAGTAGGCCTTCATCATAAAGAAGACTATTCTATAAATATTATCCATCATAAAAATAATTACACAGAAATACTGTTTAACAGGTACAGTTCCCTCCTTCTTGCATGAATTCATATATGGAATGCTTATAGCACACAATGCAGGTTTTTTTTTTTTGTAGTTTTTTGTAATATTTTACATATGTTTTTGTAATTTTATTACGGGATACTATATATCACATACAAATATTAACTTATGTATATGAGTTGACTTTATCACTGCAAAGTGTTCTTAATTAGTTGTTACTAAATGTGCAAGTCTGTGTTTTCCCCCTTACCACATCCTTACATAATCTTGCATAATATAAATGCTTGGTTGTAAATATTTGAATATATAGTAAGTTTAAAACACACCAAAACTAATAAAACAAAATTCAAAATTATATTTTAAAAAATCTAAAATTATTAGGAAAGAAGATACTCAATATGCTAAAAAAATTAAATAAATGTTAAATTGTTAAGAAATTAACGAATAACCTACAAAAATTTTAAAATAAAATCAACCACTTCTAAGTTCAATATTACAATGGTAAGCTAATTACCATGACAAAAAAAAAAAAAAAAAAAAAAAAAAAAAAATGAAATAAAAAAGGCAAGTAAAAGTGATACATGCCAAAAGTTTAAAAATGTCTGCTGTTTTAAACTGTTTTGAGTGAAAACTTAAATAGGTATCTAATTAACAACTGATATGATTTCATGCAAATTAAGGCATTTTAATCAAACCTAAAAACTAAAGAAATAAAAACTATATCTTTAAATCAAACTCAAATCTCAAACTAAAGTGCATATTTTTCACTGATGAGGAGTTTATTTTCTCACTCAGTTTATGAAAAATAAGAAAAAATACACATATTGAAGTACATTTATAAGTCAAGCTAAAATATATATATATATATATATATATATATATATATATATATATATATATATATATATATATGATTATGTAACAGTACATTAATAAATAAAAAAAATCTGTCTATGCATGTGTGTATTATATATATGTGTGATAAATACACACATATATATATATATATATATATATATATATATATATATATATATATATATATGTATGTATATACACACTAATATATACTCACATAGAATTATTTCTAAATATAAATATATAGTTATAGTTATATTTAAACATTAAAAATTATATGTTGTAGTCAGTACACCAGTCAATGAGTGAAGAAAAAAATGGTCAGCATAATGAACAAAGCATAATAATTAATCAATAATGTGACATTTTAAACCATACATTGTATATAAAATAAATTTTTAAAACTGATATACTTAAGCACGTGGATGTGCACACAAATTACAATGCATTTTAGAAAATGTCAGCAACTAAATACATAATAATGTTGATTCTTAATCTTAAATTATTACCTTTACAATTGTAATTAAAATTGACAAAAAGATGAATTACTATCATAGGATATTTGAAAGTATGTAAGAAACTTACATATCAAATTGAAAATATTATAAAAGGTGAATACTATGAAGAAAATGTTAATAAACAGATTATATATTGAATGATATACTATTCAACACAATGCTCTGACTAATATTTTAAATTAAATAATAGTTATATTAATGAAAACTTGACATATAAACTCTTAAAATTTATACATTTGTAGTGAAAGTCATTTTAACAAAAAACACAAATCGAAAAACCAATACTAAATTATAGAAGTATAGAATACAACATTGATACTACCTAACACTCTTACTGATGCTGAATCTACAGGGCTACTAACAACAATAATCATTACTATTTTTAGTATTAATAATAATAAATATTTAAACAATAAAACTGGCAATATAGAGCTAATAATCAGTTTTACTTGCATTCTTAATTTAATCCTAGATGTTGTAGGAAACACAGACAGGACTTGCACTAGTTTCGACTAGCTTATTCAAGAACCTGATTTATTAAAGTTTGAAAAATACTATATAATAGTATAATATATTTATTTTTATACATATAAATATGTACATATATGTATGTATGCAAATATATGAATACAATACACACAGACACATATATACATACATAAATATATAAATATATATATATATATATATATATATATATATATATATATATATATATATATATATATATATATATATATATATATATGTGAGTGTGAATGTATATATATATGATTGTTATCAGATATATACACACATACACCTACATGCATATACACACATTATAACCTGTATCAGTTCTAAGGCTGCATAACCCCAATATTAATTACTTATCATGGACATAAGTAGTTCAAACACATTAAATAACATAAACTTTATAAACTAAAAATAGAGATCTTGTGGGGTTATACAGTCTTAAAAATAGAATGACTAGACCATTTACCACAATTCAAAGAACATATTGTTTATGACGTTTTACTTTTATTTGTTTTAAAAGACACTTGTAAAACTCTATTACCAAGTGTGTAACCATTTAATGATTGAATAGCAACAACTGCTTCATCATAATTAGTCATGGTAACAAAACCAAATCCTTTACATTTATTTGTTTGCAAATCTCTAATGACTTTAACACTTTGGACGGCGCCAAATGGCCCAAATAACTGCCATAAAACGTTTTCTTCAGTTTCTGGTGCGAGGTTATAGACAAATATACACCATCCTGAACCATTCATAGCATTTCCTGGCAGCATTGAATTAGCCAGAAGATCACCAGCCAAGGGAGAATACCTAAAACATACATTTTATGAAGGAAATTAAAAAGAGGATAAAAAAATACACAAAAAAATAAAACAATGAACGTATGAAAAGAAAGACAAAAAAAAAAATAATAATAACAGTTTGTTCATAAAGTAATAAAATAAATAAAGTTTTCAAAAGAATGAGTCAAAAGTTCAGAAGTTTTAAAAATTGTAAAATTTACTTCCCCAAGAACCAATAATAAAAATAAACTGTTATTAATACTAATAATTATAATGCAATTTATAATTGGCACGTGGTTAGAATGAACCACAGCAGGATGCCTTATAGGGCATTGTTCTCTACAACGTATGGCACAAAAAGAAAGGGAAGACTATGAAAAAGATGGCTACAAGATGTTGAGAGCGACCTTAGAACACTGTGCGTGAGGAATTGGAAGGAAAGAGCGAGCAATAGAGATGATTGGCATGCTATAATTCAGGAAGACAAGGCCCACCCTGGGCTGTAAAGCTACATAGTAAGTAAGTAATGCAATTTAATTGATAATTAAAGAGTTACTAGTTAAAGAATAATAAAAATTCTTTAACAAGTAAATGAGAATAGAAACACTTTTGAAGAGCTTAAAAGTCTGTTTTCAGAAGTGATGCACTAATCATTGAATAGAAAAAAAATTGCTTATAATGAAATATGAGAAACAGAAATTCAATTACTGGAATCCCTGAAGATATAGGTGTTCGAAAAGAGGTAAGTCGGGCACTGGTTCCACTCTGCCTCTATAGGATAACCGACCAGCTACTTCAACGAAACAGTAGCAGCTTGGTTTAGAAAACCTAATTTTTTTTATAAAAATGAATACTATAATTGTAAAAAATGGTCATACGCAACTCATTACAAGTATTGTCCATGGCTAGCCACTACTTTCTCCCATCTTTCAGGTAAGATATGGATTCCACGTTGAAAAAAATAATTGTTTTTTGAGGCAATCCAGTCGTCAACTCATTTTTACTATAACTTACCTATATATGAGATATATAATAAAGGAAAGTATTGCAATCGCGAAAATTTTCGAATCTCAATGTTTTGAGGTCTCCTGAGTCAAAATAACCAAGTCCCGCAAAATGGTCTGTATGTGTGTTAGCAGTCTAGCTCAAAAACAAAGAGTCGTACGGTACTGATATTACGTATTTAAGATAGGTATATGCCTTAGATGTGATAGCAACTTTTTCGTTAAATTCGGCTAACCGGAAGTGCCACTTTATATCAGCGCTGAAACACATTTTTACAATTTTCTCAAAAACTGCTCTAATGATGTTGATTAACCTTGGTTTAGCATTGTATAATTAAGTGGTCTTTAATATCAATTAGGTCTTATCCCCATTGATGTCACTTTTCAGGGCTTAAATGCCCGATGTTCACATACGTTTTCTCAAAAGTACATTTAATAAGGTTTATTTATAAAAAATAATCATCTCAAGTTATTCAGCGTTACGAAAAAATACAAAATATAACTTTTGAAAGAATTTGATAATTGAATAAAGGAGAAATAAATAAAAATGCTTATCCAGGTCGAAAATGAATCTCCGGAAATACTAGTCAGAAGGTATACATTTATTATATCGTTGGAAAGCGGAAAATTTAAAAAAAAAAACAATATGTAATATAGAAAGTTGTAGAACGTAATGTAGAGTATGAAGGTGAAGTTAACGTTATAAATAATAATTTTTGAAAACTAATATTATTTAACGTTAATCACATGTTTTCAAGGCAATTAAATGAAATTTACTAACTAAACGTGAACTTTTAAAATATTTTTAAGTTTTAAAAAATATATAAAATCCATCTAAACAAGGAAATACCATTGTTTAAAAAACTATTTCATTATATTTGTGTGAAATATCAAATCATTTCATGGGTGTATAAAGCATATGTTTATAACCTTAAATATATTTACTGTAGTTTAATAATTCTAGATCTAATATTATATTTAAATAATTAGGTATCACTGTCCGTTTATTTGAAAAATCGTCATGTAAATTTAATAAAAATTAAATTAGTGAATAATTTATTGAATTTTCCCTTTGTGAAATCCCAAAATTATCGTGTCTTCCTCTAAAGTACCTTTAATTTGTTTTATTGTAAATAATAACTATTATTATGAGTTATGAAAAAATGCTGAATATAACTTTTGAAAGAATTTGATAATTGAATATAAGAAAAAAAAAAAATATATATATATATACATATCTAGGCCAGAAATAATTGTCAGAAGGTATACGTATAATATACCATTGGAAAGCGAAGAATTTTAGAAAAAACAATATCTAATACAGAAAGTTGTAGTATTTAAAGGAGAGTGGCGAAAACATTATAAATAATAATGTCAGAAAACTAACATCATTTAATGTAAATCACATGTTTCCAAGGAAATTAAATAAAATTTTCTTACTATATGTAAACTTTTAAATGTTTTACAAAGATAGAAAAAAAAGTATTTAAAATCCACCTAATCAAGCCAATGTCATTGTTTAAAATACTATTTTATTACACTTGTGTGAAATATAAAAATATTTCATGGATATGTTTATAACCTCAAATATATTTACTATCGAGTATTAACTCTAGATAACACATTACATTTAAATAATTAGGTATCTATAGGCCGTTTATTCCAAAAAATCACCAAGTAACGTTTTAGAAAATTAAATTAGTGAATCATTTGATGAATTTTCCCTTTGTGAAATCTCAACATTATTCACTTACAATGGAAGCACTACTCAGCCAGGCCCTGAGTCAGCAATCGGAACAAGTGGTAGTCTGAAGAAGCAATGTCTGGTGAATATGGTGGGTGGGTCAGAACTTCCAAATAATAATAATAATTATTTTTAACAAATAATAGCATTTCCAAATAAGTTTTAACAGAGTTCGCAACAAGAGGTCGAGCATTGTCATGGAGTAAAATTACCTTATTGTGTCTTGGTTCATATTTCAGTCGCTTTTGCTTTAGGGCTTGGCTAAATTGCAGTCTATCACAATCTCCTGTGATGGTTTCATTGGGCTGAAGCACCTCATAACAAATGAAACCAAGCTGAACCCACCCAATGCAAAGCATAAGCTTGGAGCCATGGATGTTCAGCTTTGTTATTGATGTTAAGGTGTGTCTGGGCAGTCATCACGATTTTTTTTTGTTCTGGACTGTTTTAGCGTATCAACTTTTCATTACCAGCCACGATACAATGCGGAAAACCTTTTCTTTCTTCAGTCCTTCTTGCTTATGGTATGGATATTCACAAAGTAATGCCTCTATATCTTCATCTTCAAACAATTTTGTGGCACCTAGATGATTATCAACTCTGAGATCAAAATCATTTTTTTAAAATATTGAAAACATTCTTACTTTATATTTCTGTTTTTTTTTGTTTTGTTTTTTCGTTCTTTCTGATAGAGTATGATTGTCGCAAGTTACCACAAAAATGCTATGCCCTTCTAGCTGTATTTTTCTTTTGGAAAAAATAGTGTAATAAAATTTCCCTCAAAAATGGTTTTGAGGGTAAAAAATTCGCAATGTTTGAAGAGATATGTATGGTAGTGAGGCATGGACCCTGATGAGAGAAAAGATTTAAAGAAGATACAGCTCCAACATGGAAGAGAATCGTTAAAAACAAAATTGAATGACTTATATGGAGAACCAGATGTAGTATTACATTAAAAAGGAAAGAATAAGTTTAGAACCAGGAAGTTTGGAAATGATTGATTTCTTAATATCCAATGCTGGTCATGCAGGTTACAATGAGATAAATGGGGAAGTAGATTCCTAGCATGGGTGAATCACAATTTAATCAAAACCTGAAGCTAAAAAGTCCAACTTAAGTAATTTTAGTTCCAATGCTGTTTCCTACATATTAATATATCTGTTCTAATATCTCTAAGTTTTTATTTCTCCTCCCTTTTAACTTTCCCTTACCTATATATGAAATATATTGTAAGAGAAAGTATTGTAAACGTGAAAATTTTTGAATCTGAGTTTTCAACGGAATACATGTTTTAAGGTCCCCTCAGTCGATATAACCAAATCCTGCAAAATGGTCTGTGTGTGTGTTAACAGTCTAGCACAAAAATGAAAAGTCGGAACGAAAGTGAAATTGCATATTTGAGGTTTTTATATGCTAGGGGGATGTTACACCAAATTTTTCATCAAAATCGGCTAGCCAGAAGTGGCACTTTATATCATGGGCTGAACACATTTTTACGATTTCCTCGAAAACCGCTATAACGATTTTGATTAAATTCATTACATCAATGTAAAATTAAGCAGTTTTTAATATTATGTAGGTTTTATTCTCATTGATGTTCTCTAACAGGGCTTAAATGGCTAATTTTCAATATTAGCTTCACCTAAAGTACCTTTAATTGTTTTTATTTGAAACAATTGACCATTTCACATTAATTTATTATATAAAATATTTTTAAATATAAAATATGAAAGAATTTGATAATTAACTGAAGGAGAATAGTTGTAATGGAGGAACCAAAGGAATACAAGTGCAACCGAAAGATTAGGACACATTTTCATACTTAACATAAGCTTAATATAATAAGGATTCCAACAATATTATGTAAATATTCATATGTGGTTTTCATAAATGCTATTGTTGTTATTAGTTAATATTCAAGTGTATTGATTACAGCGATATAAATAATAAAATTTGTATGTATGTATGTATATATATATATATATATATATTAAAGGGTACTTATACAAAAAAAGGGAGCAGGGTAGCTCAGTGGTAGGGCACTGAGCTTCCAATGCAACGAACCCCGGCTCATGGCAGAAAATTTACTTATCTGTTTCATTGGCCGTGGGGTGACCTTGGGTCAGGAGTCCCTCCTGGGGCACACCCAGCCTCTATAAAGTGGGTACCCTTAATTAAATAATTAATTAGGGGGAAAAACCTGGCGGTTTGAGCGTGATCTCGGTCAAATCACCTCCTTGCACAACCGTGGACCTAGAAACAGTGCTTTCCCTAAATAGCACTGAACCCCAGACCCTTTATGGGTTGTAGTGGTACAGGTTTTTTTTTTTTTTTTTTTTTTTTATACAAATAAAAATACCCACAATGAAATATAAATCAACATAGCGTTTATAATTTTTACTTTCACTTCCCCTTTGTCTGAAAATACTTATTTCTGCTAAGAGGGTGGTAAGTGAAAGTTGTGTGATGCACGCACTCAATTTTTTTATTATTGTACTTTTTGATTACTCAGATACATTTCTAGGAAAGAAAAAAAAATCAAACAATCAACCAAACAGAATCAGAGAGCCATTAAGCCTCACAGATCGAGGCAAGTGGCTCCTTCCCTACCACAGTCACATTCCCATGCCTGTCTGTGATGATGAAAGATTAAAGTTGTGTGCAGAATAAGTATTTCTAGGAAAAAACTCTTATTCCTTATGATCATGGATTAGAACATGTAACTCAGCCCTTTTATTGAGAAAAACAGCTATAACTTTATCAATGAGTAAGAAGCACAACTTAAGATTCATTTTCTGTGAGGTAAGATAAAAGAATTGAAGAGGATGAGTGCTTTGGTATCTCCCAGGAAAAAATCACCAAACTTTTCACCAGAATTAACCCTTTAAGTTTAAATCATCCTCTCCTTCACCTAAGAATTTGATTAATAACCATTCCCAAAATAAAGAGAGTTTGCAAATCATTCCTAATATTTTTTCATAATTGTGGATTGATGGTTGATTGTAGTGAATAATTGAAGATAAGAATGGTTGGGGTGATAAGTAAAAAAAAAAATTAAAATAAATAAATATATTTATTTTTACATTTGCCAACGTTTCGGTCCAACGTTCAGGCCTTCATCAGGGCTACGAAAAAACCAGATAACAATAGGTATGAGTAACTATAAACAATGAATAATAAAGAATTAAAATTAAAAGGTGAAAGGTAAAGATTAAAAATGTAGGAAGAATAAACTTAAAGTAAAATAAAGTAGATGGAGTGAACATTAAAGAAAAATAAAAAAGTAGAATAACAACAGAAACAGAGAACTAAGAAATAAATAATAACGGCAACAAAGTAGGGACTAATAAAATAGATATAATTAAAACAAGGTAACATATGATATGAAAAATGAATTAACAACGAAAAGTAGTAGAATGAATAAGATAATAAACGTAAGTGAAGACAAAAAAAATAAATAAAAATAATAATAATATACATAAATGACATAATCTTAAAATAAAATGTAAAACAGAGAAAAGGAATATGAAGTTATATAAGTAAATAATAGATATAAATAAAAAAATAAGATAATGTAAAATCTATCAAAACATACTGACAATTACATTATTTTATCATGGGTGATAAATATTCAGGACGCAGGTATTCAAGTGCTATTTTTTTTTTTCACGACATTTTTGGCTAGGATGGGCACTTTTACGTTTTGATGATAAATAAAAAATATAAAATAATGGTGATTAATTCATGACAATTACACAGATTCACATAAAAATTATTTGGGATTTAGAGTTTTTGAACACCTTCAGTGCTCAAAACACGCCCTGATGATGACCCACATGTTTGGGTTGAAACGTCAGCACCAATAAAATCTTAATAATGACTGCATCCTGAATATTTATCACCCATGATATGTAGAATAGTTGATAAAATTCCTTCAATACATTATTTTACTTTTTATTCTTTTACGTTGTCAGAATGTTTTGATAAATTTTACAATATCTCAATTTCCTATTTATATCTATTATTTCCATCCGAAGCAGAAGATAATAAAAATTTTATAAGAAAGGAGCCAGGATGGCATAAGAGAACCATCATGGATAGCATTCATATAGACTGTCTTTAAGGTTCTCTCCATAGCAATTAACCAGAGGTTGATGAGATGGGCTGAGAGGATTATTGGTTAGTAGCAATGTGGTTTTAGACAGGGAAGATCTAAAAATGATTTAATTTTCTCACTAAGACAACTACTGGAAACAAGTAATGTGGATAAAATTAACCTGCACCAGCTTTTTATAGATTTAAAGCAGGTGAACAACTTGGTAGAAAGCGAAAGAGTAGGCTAGTGATATCACGTCGAAGGAATCTCACCAAACTTAATAAGATTAGCTGAGAATGGAAAGAAACTAAGAATCAGATAAGGTTTGGTGAACCCCTATCAAATGAGTTTGAAGTGACATGAGGAAAATATACACTGTTGTCCGTTTCATCCTGGTCCTTGAAAAGGTGATCCAAGTAATGAAACCAATACTACCAATGGTTGTCTATTGCACCACTACTCTGTCTCAAACCTTTTTGTTCTTCTAATGAAGTTCAAAAGGTTGGGCCATTTTATGGAGGTAGCTTTGCATACTTGGATACTGTCTGCTCCCAGAAGTCTGTATCTGAGTGACACAAATCAGTCACATTCTGTTATGAAGTGGAGGGCAGTTTCAGGTGCACTTTTGCAAAGACTGTTAAGTCTGCAGTGGCCTATTAGTACTCTGATGATGAGTCGGATTTCTCTCCTAGTTAGGCCCAGAAGCCACTTTGAGGGGCTTTTGATGAATTGTTTCGCTTGTCTAAGCCCAGTGCATTCCCTCCATTCTTTACCTGCTTTTTTCCAGGTCCAATCAAGGACTTCTTTCTGCTGATGCTTTTTGGATATTCCTAATGCAGGTTCTGGACCTACAATAGGAAATTCCGCCCCTTTCCTTGCAAGGGCATCAGCTTTTTAATTGCCTTTAATTCCCTTGTGACCAGGACCCAACTTGAGTATACTAAGATGGAGTATATGACAACGTCCAGATGGGCACAAAAGCAAGGAATGGAAGAGCTTTAAATATCTAAGATCACTTATAACAGAATAAAAGATATATGTGCTGATATCAAAGCCAGAATAGCACTGAATAAGGTGCTTAATTATCTCGATATGCAAGAACCATGGCATATACATGTGAATAGCATCATATACTAGACCATAATAAGACTAGTGGTGACATATGGAAGCAAGGGCTGGGTAATGACTAAGAAGAGCGAGATGATCCTGATGGTTTGAGAATGAAAAATCTTCATCAAGATATTGAGCTTGGTAAATGAGCATCAAAATTAGAGTATCAGAAACAATAGAATTTGAACAACTCTTTAATGAGTCTAATATCATTGTCAAAAAAATGGAAGAATGAGATGGCTGGGCCATACGCAAAGGATGCCAGGTGGGAGGGAACCATAGAAAATGGTGAATGGCAGGCAAGAGGAAAAAGATTAAGTGGGAGCCTGAGGATGGCAAAGGAAGGTGGAAGATAGACATGAATGGCTGAGATTGTGATGGCAGATCATGGTAAAGTGTAAACTTAAACGTTCTTGAATCTAGCCATGCCGGGTCAAGCTGGCCTGGGCAGGATAAAATTTATTTCTTGGTGGACCCAAGGAATGAATCTCGACCTTCCCAGTCTGATCAGAATAGGTTTGGTTGTACCTCATTTCCCCCCACTCCCTCAAAAGCCAGAAATGATGAGATAGGAAGTAATTGAGAAGAAAAAAAAAACATGACAGCAATGGCTATCAATTTTAAGTGAGCACAAACCCAACTAGGGCTGTAGTGCCATTTAGTTAGTTAATTAGGCCAGAAAAATGTTCAAATTATAACTAAATCAGTACATAGAATGAAATACTTTTAACTGAAATAAAGTATTTATATAAAACTGATAGTTTTTTAAAAATACTATATTAAAATAGCAGTTACAGTAGTCACAGGCGGATCTACAGGGGGAGGGATTTCGGATTGAGCCCTCCTCCCCAAAATGGTAAGATATAACCATGTTTAAAAAAATGATCTCTTAAGGTACTATTGTTCGTGTAATTACATTCAATAGGACTTCAAGAATCACTTAAACACCATTTTATATAGGTAGTTAGTTTCTTTCTTTTTTCCCAAAGCAATTATCGTTTTATATATATATATATATATATATGAAAAGAAAAAAAAAAACGCTTTTGGGCTGAAGCCTCCCCCCCAAAATTAAATCATCTTTTTGTTCTTCTAATGAAGTTCAAAAGGTTGGGCCATTTTATGGAGGTAGCTTTGCATACTTGGATACTGTCTGCTCCCAGAAGTCTGTATCTGAGTGACACAAATCAGTCACATTCTGTTATGAAGTGGAGGGCAGTTTCAGGTGCACTTTTGCAAAGACTGTTAAGTCTGCAGTGGCCTATTAGTACTCTGATGATGAGTCGGATTTCTCTCCTAGTTAGGCCCAGAAGCCACTTTGAGGGGCTTTTGATGAATTGTTTCGCTTGTCTAAGCCCAGTGCATTCCCTCCATTCTTTACCTGATTTTTTCCAGGTCCAATCAAGGACTTCTTTCTGCTGATGCTTTTTGGATATTCCTAATGCAGGTTCTGGACCTACAATAGGAAATTCCGCCCCTTTCCTTGCAAGGGCATCAGCTTTTTAATTGCCTTTAATTCCCTTGTGACCAGGACCCAACTTGAGTATACTAAGATGGAGTATATGACAACGTCCAGATGGGCACAAAAGCAAGGAATGGAAGAGCTTTAAATATCTAAGATCACTTATAACAGAATAAAAGATATATGTGCTGATATCAAAGCCAGAATAGCACTGAATAAGGTGCTTAATTATCTCGATATGCAAGAACCATGGCATATACATGTGAATAGCATCATATACTAGACCATAATAAGACTAGTGGTGACATATGGAAGCAAGGGCTGGGTAATGACTAAGAAGAGCGAGATGATCCTGATGGTTTGAGAATGAAAAATCTTCATCAAGATATTGAGCTTGGTAAATGAGCATCAAAATTAGAGTATCAGAAACAATAGAATTTGAACAACTCTTTAATGAGTCTAATATCATTGTCAAAAAAATGGAAGAATGAGATGGCTGGGCCATACGCAAAGGATGCCAGGTGGGAGGGAACCATAGAAAATGGTGAATGGCAGGCAAGAGGAAAAAGATTAAGTGGGAGCCTGAGGATGGCAAAGGAAGGTGGAAGATAGACATGAATGGCTGAGATTGTGATGGCAGATCATGGTAAAGTGTAAACTTAAACGTTCTTGAATCTAGCCATGCCGGGTCAAGCTGGCCTGGGCAGGATAAAATTTATTTCTTGGTGGACCCAAGGAATGAATCTCGACCTTCCCAGTCTGATCAGAATAGGTTTGGTTGTACCTCATTTCCCCCCACTCCCTCAAAAGCCAGAAATGATGAGATAGGAAGTAATTGAGAAGAAAAAAAAAACATGACAGCAATGGCTATCAATTTTAAGTGAGCACAAACCCAACTAGGGCTGTAGTGCCATTTAGTTAGTTAATTAGGCCAGAAAAATGTTCAAATTATAACTAAATCAGTACATAGAATGAAATACTTTTAACTGAAATAAAGTATTTATATAAAACTGATAGTTTTTTAAAAATACTATATTAAAATAGCAGTTACAGTAGTCACAGGCGGATCTACAGGGGGAGGGATTTCGGATTGAGCCCTCCTCCCCAAAATGGTAAGATATAACCATGTTTAAAAAAATGATCTCTTAAGGTACTATTGTTCGTGTAATTACATTCAATAGGACTTCAAGAATCACTTAAACACCATTTTATATAGGTAGTTAGTTTCTTTCTTTTTTCCCAAAGCAATTATCGTTTTATATATATATATATATATATATATATATATATATATATATATATATGAAAAGAAAAAAAAAAACGCTTTTGGGCTGAAGCCTCCCCCCCAAAATTAAATCATGGATCCGCTAGTGACAGTAGTTAATTGGTGATACTAATTTAAATCCTATTGCCTCAAGAGAAAAAAGTAACTTTATTAAAGAAAATCATTTTTTGTTGGTGGTGGTTTAACATAATTTAACTCAATTTAATATAATTTTTTTTATATCTAAAGAATTGATTTGAGAAATAGTCAGGTTGGGAGTCAACATTAAATTTTAAATATATATATATATATATATATTCAACCACTGCCAATCAATCCAATCGAAATTCCAATGGAATAATTGAGTGGAGCAACTGGACTGCTTGGCGAGAAGATAATGGCAAGGGCCCACAGCCAATCACTTTATTCCATCTTTTACTGATACGCACATGCATTACAGGTGATTCTAAAAATCACTTCTGAACTTATTAATACTATAATTTTATGATAACAAGAGACATAAGCTAACAGTACTCTTTTATGATTTTGGAGCCAATGTAATTATTAGAGTTCATAATGCATCCATAATATTAAAAATGATACTCTTTTTTGAAAAATGTATGCTCTAAATACAATCAGTTCTCCTAGATGAGTAGTCCATTCATCATATACATGTCTTAGATGCATTTATTACCAGTCAATTTTCTTAGAAAAGTATTCCAATGGGAGGAATGTTTCTTCTACTGTCCTTCGGAACCTTCCAATTGTAGAGGTCATCTGTGTTTCCAAGAATTTGAATGGTTATATTTAGAATTTTGAATTAAAAAAAAAATCAGTATTATAGAGTCCTTTAAAAGCTTTTGCAGCTTCATGAAAAAAAAGACATACAAATGTGTCTCTCTACTGCACTCCACACTCAGATTCAAATTCACGAAAATATCAATTCTAATAGATTTTCTACCATCCATTATACCAAGACACAGTCATATACGAGTATGTTTTCTAGGTATACCAAATTCCACCAGCATCAGAAACTCTTCTCCTTCAATACTAAATATGCACTCTTAATACTATGAATAGATGGTGGGTAGTGAATCAATATACCCAACCCTTTTCGAGGATCTAGGGAATGTCAAACACTTGATCATTTTTAGACTTTCCTCACTGGAATCCAAATTGATATCAACCAAGAATCTGCTTGGTGTGTGGGAGCAGTCCCTGATATAAAATACCAGAAAGAATTTTAGATACCACAGGGAGAAGAGAGATTACTATATAATTAAAGCATAGTAGTTTATCCCCTTTTAATGAATGGGCACTACTGGTCAAGAATGCCTTTATGCTACAAATTTCTTGTATGAAGTCTGGTCTCCAGAACTTTAACCTATCTATTTTCTCCTCATTAGAAATTTTAGTTTAAGCACAACAATTTTCCTTGAACATTTAGGCCTTCATGTTCTTAAAATTGAGATCTTATCAAACAAGTAGGCTATGACTAAATAATGGTCAAAACCAACTGTAGTTGGAATCAGTCTGTAAGAGATAACATTAGTTAGGTAGGTGAAATTTTGACTACTGATTAGGATATGGTCAATCTACTCCACAGCTGATTCATACAGTGAGGTCTATGTTCCAGTATGTATCCTTTTCTGTGAAATTTCAAATATATTATAAATTGTAGACTCCAAAAATGTCCATTTTCTTCTAATTAAATGTATACTTTTTTACATAATTAATAGCAAACAATAAATAAGATTGAAATTTGTTCATATTAATAGTTTTATAACATATAAAAATATCATTTATTTCAATGAAATTATATTGTCTAACAACAAATTTGTATTATTACTATAGCACAGATTAAAATGTGTGTGTAAAACAGTTCATTCCAGCAGTGATAGAGTTTAGGATCAATGAAATTCCAGCTACTCTGGAACACTCGGAAAAATCGGCTGTTCCATGTTTCATTTGTTTGGAGCTGTTAAGCAGATTGATCGTCAGTGGCTAATTTTATGCTATTTTTTTGTTTAATTTTGTCCACCAACCTGAACATTTTCTCCTATATTATTAATTACTGTAGGCAGATAACTAGATGAAATAATCAAATACATAAAATAGCTACTAATTTCTTTCAATATATTTATATTAATAATCTAATAGTTTTTAAGACTCTAAATTAATAATATTTAATAAAACAGAAAAAAATATTATTTTTAAATCTTATTCTGCATTTAAATTAATCAGAAACTATTTTTAATCATTTTGAAAAATGATTTGTGTTGATTCGACGTCCATCTATCATATATAAAAATATTGAAGCCCCAATTAAATAAAAATTTAAGGGAATAATATGAAACTAAAAGAACACATTTTCATATAATGAAATCAATAATGGTCCAAAATATAAATTAGCTTTAGCAATATTTTCCTAAATTCTATTTAATTTAGAAGTAGAATAACAATTGGAAAAATAATCAATTTGTAAAATAATTAAAATGTGGTTGAGGAAATATCCATGCTGTCATACCCATAGTAGATTTTTTAGCAGTTGAGAACTAAAAACAATGAAATTAATACTAAAATTCTTATAGTTTCTGTAAAAGAATCAAATTTTGATTTAAATGACAGAAAATTAATGTTAAAAGTTAAAATAAAATCTGAGATGATGATGTTACAAACATACAAGAAAACACTTTTCAAGAAAAAACAAGAGGATATTCTACATTGAAGGAACAACAAAGTCTTAAAATATCTAAACTTACAGATTTCAGAATGAACCCAATGGTTAAAAAAAATATTTTTGTTTAATATGTATATGAATACATAAATAAATAAACAAAAATATTGTTAAATCTGCCCCCACTGCAAACATACTAAGTCAGACTGACTCTTAAATGATTTTCTTACAATCTTAACCATGAAAACAAAAATTAATACTGATTGAAAACATTATCCATAAGTGTTTGTAATATCTATCATTCATTTAATACAACAAACACTGATTAAATCATATCCTAGAATCCAATGTTTTTCTAATTAATCTCATCAAAAACCTAAAGAAAGCTTCACAGCCTGTCTCCCTCCCTAATCCTTTAGTTAGTTGGCAAGATATGAGCATCACTAGTTGCAGACAATAAAGTTTCTTACTTTCTTTAGATGAGTTGGTAAATTAAATAATTGAATTTGAATATAGACTCATTACTCTGCACTATCTTTGTATCTTATCCATAAACCATCATACCTCATGAACATAAACATAAACAACATTCCTATATCCAAAGAAGGAATTATAATGTGAAGTAATGTCAAGTGCGGTAATAAACATTATGAACTGCATGTTTTATTCACCTTGACCCACAGATCATAATAATTTATCAAATAACCTACATTTTTATTTGACTTAATTCTATGGTGATTTTATTTCAACTTAACTTCGTTATTAATCTAAAATAAGTAACACAAAAATATTACATTTTACTTTTTTATTTTTCAATAAGTACTGTAAACTTAATAAAAAATTAGGGTAATCACTATTATGTACGTATATATATATATATATATATATATATATATATATATACACATATAAATTAGTAATTTATTACTATTACAAACTATATTATACAGAAACACCTATAGAAAACTAATAGGTTTATACAAATAAAAAAATTGATTTATCCTTTCATTTTATTTTCAAGAGAAAAAAAGACATTATTTTATTTTGTATTAATATACGACTTGTTAGTTTATTGTATAAGTAGCATAGAATACTGAATGAATCACAAAACCTAAGAGGAATTTAAACTCTGTTAAAACATTTTAAGCATTTAGTATTAGTTATTTTGATTTTTTTTTTTAAATATTATTGTGATGATCTCAATAGATTACTAAAGGCTGTTTCACTTTTAGAAATATAATACAAATATTTTTAAGAAAATAAATGACTGTTGAAAATCAACCAGACTGTGAAAAGTTATCTCATGAAGCTCCATAATTTCATATTAAAATATCAAAAGCTGTTCAGTAACAATGTATTCAGTTATTTTAAATTACTAGAAAATTAGTAAAACCATAACTTCATAGTAATGCTAAGAAAAAAGCAAAACAACATCAGAGAACAATGGCCAGTTAGCTTTAAATTACTTTACAATGAACACTTTAGAGTATTCAAAGGGTTTAATAGACAGATAATTGAGGATTAATGTCTTCAATGAAAGTAGTTAACATAAATCAAAGCGTGTTAAGCCTATAATTAATGTTTTTTGGTTAATCTATATATTTATTATCCAATAATATTTCTTTTATAACTTTTAATTACTATATCTTATTTTCTTTTAATAATAACTAATGTATCGTACTTGAAATACCAGTATAGTATCATAAGGTATGTTTTTATAATCATACAAGAACAAATTTATAATTTTAGGGTGAATAGTAAAATCTTAGTAACTTTTGTAAAAAGGTTGTACCTTATTTTAACCCTCTTATATAAATATTGGCACTAGCAAAAAAATATAAATGTTGGGTTATATTTGATCAGTTGCTTCATAACTGCAATTTTCGAATCAGAGAAACAATAATGTACAAATATTAACATTTATTCTCTTTCAAGAAGAGCCTGGTCAGATATATGGCTTAAGAAGTCACAAAAAAAAAAATTGCTTGGTGACCTACAATGTAGATCAAGATATAAGCAATCACAGTCCCACTTATTAATGTGTTTGATTTCTTTGAGAGCACACTCCCCTCCCAACTTCTTAAATTAGATCTATAGTCAACAATATCCATACCAACATTTATTCTTGTTTATTAAACTTCCAAAAAAAAGATATAATTATATATATATATATATATATATATATATATATATATATATATTTATATTGTTTTTCAAATTGCCAATTGAATTTCCACATATTTCATGGACTGCAGGATATCATTATTGCTGACAATAATGATGGAACTCTGACAACTGAAAATTGTATCAGACTGGAAATCTGAAACAATTTTCTGAGTTAAGAACATAATTAATAACAGGCACCAAATATAATGATAATTGGTTTAAACTTTGGTCATGAAATGGATTCAATCCTATCATTTCATTTATAGAAGAGGGTTAAGTAAGAATGATACATGTTAATTATGAACAATAACATATTAATTTGATTATATTATATCATTAGGTGTAAGTAAATAGATAAAACTATTCTTTACCACTGTAAAGAAAAAATGAAAAAAAAATTTAACGAGTGTCCTCAAACAATAAATTAAGTAATAACATTCTTCAGAAATGATTCAAAGAGTAATTGATTGAGCATTAAAATAATTGTTTATTGACACATTAGGTCAAGTTGGCATTTTTAAACTGCTCATTAAAAATATTCATTATAATTTTGTTTTTAATTCTCACAGCCAGGAGCTATTCACTATCAATTGATTACATTAAAATATTTTTAAGTAGATATAATTTAATGAAACCAATTAATAGTGAATAGCTCCTGTCTGAGGTAATTAAAAATGTTATAATGAAAAATTCATAATGAACAACAACAGGAGCCATAAAGATAAAGGTGAAAAAGTTGATGTTCATACATTAATATTTTGATGTGAGGAAATTATTACCCAAAACATCAACCTGAAAATGTTATATTGAAGAAATAGAAAAGTTTAAAGGAAGTTTAGAATTGCCAACTTGGCCAATAGAAAACTGTAGCTTAGTCAAATTAAACCAAGAAGTAATAAAGCATATGATAATAAACCGTAACCAACTTTAAATTCATGCCAATGTCCATGTGATTTAATATAAATATATTATATTACAATATTTATCATGCTACTTTATGATCATAACACAAAAATTATATGATTAGACGACAATATTCAAACATATCACGTAAATTAATCTTGATTTAATTATCATTAAGAAAACTGATGGCTGAAATTTAATTTTGTAGTGTATTATGCCTCTAAATTAATAAAGTATGTTATTTATCTAATAAAACCTTGTCGTAACTTTTAAGGGAGAGCCATTTCGGTAGTGAATTCATCATGCAAATTATGATTTCCTATCATTACACCAAATCAATTATGAAATGAATTTAATTTTATAAGCATGCAAAGATTAAGAAAAATAATTCATGCAGTTATTAAAGATGATCGAAATCAAAAACATTAATTGATGATTCAAAGAAAACACAACTATGTTCATCTCAGTTTCATATACAGACACAGAGTCACAGATACACTCACACACACACACACACACACACACACACACACACACACACACACGCGCGCACGCACGCACGCTCTCGCACCCACATACACACACACGCACTTGCACCCACATACACACACACGCACCCACATACACACACACAAACACCCACCCACATACATACACACAGATATGTGTTTGAATTAATAGTTAAATAAACAGCTATAATTTACCAGTATATACAAAATACATTTTACACACAGCTGTAGTTATTTTATTAACAACAGAGATTGATTATTACAATAGAGAATATCATGCAGCTATTACAAATGCAGAGAAACAGGAGAAAAAAAGAAATAAAATAAGACTGATCAAAGCACAAAAAAAAAAAAAAAAAATACATAAAATAAATAATAACAAAAAAATTTGCTTATTTAATTATATTTTAATTAATTTTAATATACATAACCATACTCAACAGAAATAAATATATTTTTATTCTGTAGGGTATTAGTAATACAAATTAAACACATTCACAAATAAATAATATCAAGAGAAAAGAAGATGTTATCACATTCAAAACATATTTAATTGTGTCAATAATTTATTAGACTGATATAAATTGATAGTGTTTTTTTTTCAGTAATAAGAAATATTAATAAATGGAATATATAATAGTTAACAAGTGTAAAAAACATGTTTTTGTTCCGGGGCATAAAGAATCTATAAATAAATGATTGAAATTACACTATTTTTAAAAAGAGCATAATAAAAAATAAAATATTTAAAAGTACATTCAAGGTAAAGTAGCATTTGTATTTCAATAAGACTGTTCCTTAATAAAGTGATTCAGGCAAAAAAAAAAAAAAAAAAAGATTTTGGTGTATTCCTGAAAAGTTTTAATATGATAAAAAAAATTACATTATCGCTAGCAGATGAAATGACAGTATTCACTAAACTAAAAATAACCCAGCTCAACAAAAAAAAATTAATTAATCCAATTTATTTTATTAATTTTACATCAATTATAAACATGTTATCATGAAAGCATAATATACTGAAAGAAAGTGAAGGGAGACTTGGAAATATTGTGTTCCATAGAAACATTTACACATGAACCAAATGAAAGAAATAATTCCATTTAACTAGGAGCACTATCAAAATTTAAATATTGGATGTTAGAAATAGAGCTTAGAAAATAAATAACTGTTTAACAATACTTTGATTGTTTCTTCTGATTAGAAAGTTTATAGTGATCAGATAGTAATATCATAAGTATGAGCAAATTGATAAAAAATATAGCAATAATTATAATGCAAAAAATATAACCAAATTATTTTATTCAATGAGAAAATATAATTCATTAAGAGATCCTATAGTTCAAGTTAACATTTTATCCAATAAAAGCCTATTAATAGGCACTTTCACGCCAAGTTTTGTTGACTGGTGGTAGTCAATCAATTGGTTTATGTTAGTCAACAATTATTCTTCTTATATAATTTATGACCCTAACTCAGTTATTAGTAAAAGGTAACGTCAACTGTAAAAAGTAGATAAAGTGCTAAAATGAAACATCCTGTATATATGTAATGATTATTATCATGCAACAATTATTTTCAAATTCAATAATAAAGTTACCGATTCGACTGATGAACAAAAAAAATAAATGAATGTATATGTGTGTTTTCCCTGGGACTTGAGATTAAACAATTCAAGGATCAATATGAATATTAAGATGTACATTAAACAAACATTTTGTGAACAGTACTTTAAAATACCAACCATTTCATGGCTAATAATCCAGAAGAAATCATTAATTTAATTTAGAGTATTAAATATAATTCTTATAGAAACCATAAAAAAAAAATATATATATATAATTAATTTGTTACACTTACTGATATTTATTCAATCATTTTTAAAACAATTTAAGGCTGTGTAAATTGAATAATAGAAGAAAAAAAATTAAAATTAAGAAACAGGGCACATGAAAAATTCAGAAAATAGTTAAAATAGTATTTAGATATTTTAACTTTTTCAATTTAACTAAGAAAAGTAGAAAACAAATAAGTTAGAAATTCCACAACCAAGTATCAAAATAATTAAACATTGAAAAAAATAAATAAATAGGTATAAGAAAATAAAGATACAAAATATAAATAATAACGATTTATAAAAATTATTTATGAGAATTACAAATAATTATTTTCCCATTTGTAGGATTATGCAAAGATTCTAAGAAATTAGTTGTACTGGTTTTTCCCCTTCATCATTATTATTTTAAGGGTGCTTTACACATGCTTAATACAGATTATTAAATGTTTTATTGAACACAAATACTAACCTCTGTAAACCTTTGTTTATGGCTAGCATGGTCTTGCCAGTGCTAAAACAAAATACACAAAGAAACAATAAGAAAATGAAATCAAAAATTGAAAAACATAAATAATCTTTTAATACTAAAATAAGAAATGGCTAAATAAAAAATAAATAAATAAATAAATAAAATTCCTCTGATGTGTTATGTGTTAGTAAAAAACAAAGGATATTCTCTTTCAAACAAAAATAAGTTATTGAATAAAAAAAAAAATAATAATAATGAGTATCAATTCATATTCAATTCTAATTTTGAAACAGTCACCCACACAAAAAATAATCCATTTCCCATATTTTTTATTTAATAAGCAATTTTATTATTATTCATGCAGCCATATCTAATAATAATAACAAACATGCAAAATAAATTAATATAATATAATGAGTTCACCACCTCCAGGTATGGCTTTGGCTAAATATACATAAGTAAATAATTATATAAAGGTTTTGTTTACTATATGTCTATAATATATCTGTAAGTGTCATTATAAACCAAACATAGTCATTACTTTTATTTTTTTACAATATGTACAAAAAAAATTTGCAGTAATAATCTATCAATCTAAGTATAAATATATTTGCAGAAATTATCCTCATCTATCGAAAATTAACAAAGATATTTTCCAAATTACTTTCAAGATTCAAGACTTCACAGCTATTATGGAGTTTTTATAAATAAATCAATGGTCAGATTAGGCAGTAAACCAATATATTATACACTACAAAAAGTTTCCTTTTTTTCTCCTTTAAATAGATAATTGTATTACTAATGAAATAATAATATTTTTAAATGGATCAACCACATAAACACACACATATTTACTTATAAAGAAGTTAAAATTATTATGTAGTTTTAAAAATTGCTTCTATGGAACTTACAATGAATCTATATCTGTTTTGTTACAATGAAACTATGAATAACTAATTGTAAAAATATTAAAAAATCAATAGAATAAAGGATTAAACATCTTTAATTTTTAGGTAAATGATTATTTTTTCACAATGTAAAGAAAAGGTAGTTTATAAGTTATTTCCGAAAATGTACAAGAAAATGATAAATATGAAATGTAATTAAGATGCTGCAATAAAGAAACATGATCTATGACCTAGGTTTTCTCCTAAAATGGATTCACAGAATATTTCTTTTTATAAAAAAATAAAATAAAAAATCATCATAACATAAAATACTGTTTAATAATGTAATTTAAAAAAGTTTGTTCATCAATAGAACACAGAATTCTAGATAAAACAGATAGGCATCATAGAACAATTAAATTGCTTTTCACACAGTCATCATTGAAATAATTGGCATAACTGGGTCCTAACATAGTACTTACCAAGAAGGATACATACTTATATCTATATACTATACTAAATTCATTTCTAAGTAATATGAAGCATTTGGGTTTCTAAAACCTTTAGCTATTATTAGTATCAATGTCAAACACTTGGTTCATTAGATTACCCATACGTTTAAAAAAAAAAGTATAACAATTGATCATTTTTTAATTTAAATTAGTAATGAAAACTATCTATTTAGTAGTTTAAAATTCCCATGATATAAAAAACCAAGATAAGATACATATTTTTTCTGGCTTTGAATATATATAAATATCTACGTTTACTATTGAATTGAAAAATTAATTTATCAAAATCTATGACTTTAAAAACCAAAAAAAGAAATACAAATAAACATAAACTAAAAGTGAACACAAGTTTTAATCATACATCAATTCTTTCCGATTGAATACTTGATGGTTGACCGTTGTATATCATTAAGGAATGAGATGGTAAAGGGTGGGGGTCATAAAAAGAATTAAAATAGTGAAATAAAATACAGGCTTGAAATAAAATAGTTTTTCACTATTTTAGTATATTACTATACTAATACAGTGTAGTGATATACTATTTTAGTATTTCATAAAATTGAGGCTTGAAATAAAATATTTTTTTCCCCACAATTTTAAGTCTTTTTATGACCTTTACCCTGGACTATCTTCTTCCCCATCGATTCTTTCCACAGTAAATTTAATATATTAATGACAATTGTAGAACAGGAAACCTTTTTAATTATAAGAGATTTTTGAAAATTATTAGTTTCTTTAAGAACAAATACAATGGATAAAATTATCCAGGAATTTTACTTAAAAGAACAATTAGAGTAACAGTATTGATTAGAAGTTGGATGGGGGTCAAAGAAGAAAACACAGGTAAGTATAAAATCCTTGAATTACATCTAACAAATCAAGTTCAATAATAATTTCAGACTCTAAATGAGCACATTTCTTTAGTAATAGGTTAAAAAGATTATTACCATAAATTAGTGTGATAATTGCACATGGGATGACAATAGTCAAAATCAAGGGGGAAAATAAAAAATAAAATTCAGGCCAATATACGACTCTTAGTTTTCTTGAATTGTTTCGCAGTAAGAAAAAAAAATAATATGAAAAAAATCTACTGTTTTCTAATTCTAATAATGTTGGAAGTACATGTGTTGTGGGATGGTTATGATAGTGATAAGAAATTTAGTAGTCTGCTCAGGGATATCCTTCTGTAAGTAAATATAAGTAGTTTTCAATTTTTTTGTGCGAGAATATCATCATTATTTTTTCCAAGTTCATCAATTATGAATGATTTTAGAGATCAAAATTTCGGGTTTATTGAAAGTTCTCACCATAGATTTAATAAAATCTTTGGGACTGGGTGATTAGATGGAAGAAATAGTTAGGCATACCACATCAGAAAGAAAATATAGCCAGTATGACAGCACCTTTTATATTTCTCATTATACAAATATCAGATAAAAACAAAGTTGAGTACTTGATTGGGCAAGCAAAGATCATGTGTGTGAGGACAACAAAGATCCTGTTAAAATTGCTTAAAAAATAGCAGCTTAATTTATTTTCTCGCAATTAAAAAACAAAACAATAATAACGAAATAAAGAAGAACGTCATCCACCTAAAGAGGAGAGAAGAGAAAGGATGGGATTCAACAAGAATGGATTTCCCGATGGTTTCTTTCATTTCTGTACTATTTTAATTTATATAAGTACATAACATATTCTGAAAGTTGTAAGGCCTTCCCTGTTTCAAAATAATATTTTATTTTTTAGGACATCAATATGTCAATTAATAAAAATTAAAAAAATGTCTCCTTTACCCAAATAGATTTAAATTAGCATGAAAAAAAGATTTGATAATTCTTACTCAAAGCATAGTGATACAATAGGTATATTTACTTCCTCACTTGTACGGTTTTTCATAAAATTGTTAATCTCATTCGTTAACCCAGTCTTTTAAAATTATGAATGAATTCTAATTTATGTTCAGGGCAAAAGGTGTCTACAATTTATAAATTAAAAATCAAAACAAAATGAGAAAACAATTATTACCTTCAGAAAAAAGCAACAACAAAATAATTGTTTTGGAAACTAAAGAATATTGAAGTTAAATAATGGATTTTCCCCATTAACCATTCTGTGGTCTTGTGTACAATTACAATGATAAATTTTGTTATTAAATCAACAACTAGTCCTAAAAAATTATAATTTTGCCACAAATTAAATCTAGATGAGAGAAAATAGGGCATACCTTGAGACTCAGATGGTGAGCATCTAACTTTCACTTTGATTTATAAAAAAAAATATAAAACTATAATTACAGTCATGATTCATCATGCAATAGGGCTAATATTAGATCGCAAAGTACTTATTTATTCAGCAAGTATTTATTCAAGATTATTAAATATTCTGGTAAGTTTTTCACTTCCTTCTGTTCTTATAATGTACAAGGTCTAAATCAACCTAAACTAACTTCAAAATTTATATTACCTTTTTTGTACAACAATTTCACACAATGGCGTCTCTTGAAAAATAAAACTCTTTACTTTTATTTTCTTTAATGGATTCAAAAACTACTTTATCTGTTTAAAAGAGAAAATCACAATTAAAGAACCTTATTAAAATAAGAATAATAATACTAACTGATGGTGGATATTATTATAAATAAATACAAACTTTAATAAGTACGCCATCCCAAATCACCCTTATCAAGTATTCAAGATAATAGTCTGTGGTAAAGAACCTTTTTTACCAAATTATTAACATGCATCTAAACCTTGGTGAATGGCTTTATCTTATCGTATCCTAAAACTTTTTTATCTATGAAAACGATCAGTAGATAAATTGAATTAGGTACTAAATATTCAATTGCTTTTCATCTGAATTATAAAATAATTTGATCACAAAATAGGGTTGCTTGGCCTATATAATCTAGACATGTTGCGATGGAGGTAACACCATAAGGCCCAATATTTTTTTAGGCCATTTTTTTTTCTTGATTTAATGATCAAATTAGTGATTCGAAATTCAAGTGGAAAGGAAATGGGTGTTCATGAGTTTTTAGTACCTCCTTAAATAAACAAAGTTTATCGACCACTAAATTAAAAACGCCCCATTTCTGAAAATTTTCATAAATAAAAAAGTTGCAGTGTAAAATAGTGAATGAACCCATTCACAAAGTTTTAGACAGATGTTAATTTAATAAAATAAGATGAAGCCAATCACAAATTTTTAGATGGATGTTAATAATTAAATAAATGGGGGTCTCAACTATGGACTATAAGTACAAAAAAAAAATTGAAGCTGCATATTATTATAAAATATATTATTAGTATTCTGTTATACAAATAAAACCAAACATCAAGTATAAAAATAGTGAAAAGTTAGGTTGAATGCAAATGTGTGGAGTGGAGACCATTCCATGATATATTTTATATCCACACATAAAAACAATAAAATAAACTGGGATTGATAAATAATTAAAAATCACATAAGAGGGTGATTGAATGAGTCAAGTTTAAAGCTGTTTTTTTCTTTTTTAAATTATTAAGTAACTTATGAAATATAAATTATATTCTTATATATATCTTATATATTTCGCATAACTTTAAATAATTAAATGATAAAAAAGAAAAAAAAAATTGATTTATTGGATAAGTTTGAAAATCTGTGGTTTATCCTATATGAATGAGAAAAATTGATGAATGCCTTGTAGACAAGCTAAATTTAATTCCTCACAACCTTTTCAGGATGGACCATTACTTCTTTTTTTGTTTACCAATAAAACAGAGACAAGAGGTTAAATGGACTTGTACAACCTAGATGCTTCAAAAAAAAAAAAAGAAAAACCCTGGATGTTAAAAATAAGTATCCATAGTTTGTGTTCAGGCATACTAAACGCAAAACCAAAATGTTGACAATAAGTTATCATGATGTTAATCCTATTTACTATAACAGACCATAGTATATGGTGAATCAAACTTTAGAACTCATACAAAAATATCACACTCACTATAATTTCTGATCAGAACAAAAAAAGGTTGTAATTTGTATATAATTTTAAAATAATCAAAGCATTCTGTCACATTTTTTCTTAAAATATGGATTCTACCTATGCATCCTTTTATATATAAATTTATTATTGATCATTATAATAATGCTTAATAAATTAATATTCTTTCATTCTTATTATAAATATTTATAGTTCTGTTTTACATATTTTATATCAATAACTTGACAGAAAGATAATAATTACATTCAGTGAACAACCAAGATTAACAACATTCATACATGATAGGGCAAGTGAGATCATTTATAAAAACAGAAGTTGCTAATGCCTGTTTTCATTGTTCAATATTGTAATATTCAGCAGACAAAAGCATCAGAATTTAATTTTTTTTTTTTATACTATAATTTTTTAACCATCTTCAACAATTTTATCATTTATAAAATCATTTTCAAATTATCAAAATTAAATTAAATGTTGGAAGCTCTGAACTATGAAATAACAAATATAAATAAATAAATTATATATATATATATATATATATATATATATTCTTATGTCACAAAGAAATATAAGGTAATATAATATATTGTTTTCCAATTATAACCTATTAATATAAAAGTTAATAATATTTAAAATAATTAATTATTACATAACAAAAGAGTTATATCTATTTTTTACTTTTTAATTTCGTAGGAAGTCTAATTTATTTTTTTAACACGATTTCCAAACATATCAATTTATTTTTCTACTTAGTGACGTTCCATAACATCCTGAATACCACAATAATAATATTGAACATCATTTATAATTATATAATGAATTATTGAAGGAGGCTAGTCAACTGTTCTACATACCATGGATGATAAATATTCAGGACGCAGTTATTATAAAAATGTTTTATTTATGCCGACGTTTCAACCCAAACTTGAAGGACTTGAAAGCCTTCAGTGCTCGAACCACTTCCTGATGATAACTCCCCACATGCTTGGGTTGAAACGTCGGCACAAATAAATAAATTTTTATAATGACTGCGTCCTGAATATTTATCAACCATGATAATTATATAAATGTCAAAAAAGAAGAAAGCAACATTTGTAGAACTTATTTTGTCCTTAACTCTATCAGAATAGAGATAAGACAAGTTGAGCTAAGGATAAAATACAAAACATGTACTACAAATGTTGATTTCTTAATGTTTGTTATATACATAATTGCAAAGGAAGTGTAATATTACTAATGTGATAATCAGAAACTTTTGATAATAGGGATACAGCCCCAAAATGTAGCAGAAAACAAGTTTAACAAGTACAAAAACAAATTCATACATTGGAAGATCTTGAAAGGAAAAATCTCTCAAGAAAAAATTGTTTTATTATGTTGGAGGAAGAGAAATAGATTTAGTTCCAGGCACAAGAGATATTTTTCATCTTAATATTTACCAAGAATATAAAAATATATTTCTTTAAAATTAATGAAATCAAACCTATACTTATGTTTTTCTTTCTGTTATTAGTATAAAATAAATTATTTAATCCAAGAAAAAACTTTTCTCTTTTAGAGGTCCTAAAATAATAGGATTAAATATTTTACTAAGTTTCATGGCCTTTCACCTAGTTAAATACTTTTATTAATAATATTTCATTAAATCGTACATTGAATTATTTGCATAAACTTCTCATAGGCTTGGCATTGTTTATTTATAGCTATGTTGTCATTCAAGCATTAATATCTGCCCTCTGTTTATCATTTTAAGAGTGATACTTACATTAATAATTAGTAGATTGTATGAAATTTCAATCACAATTAATAGTTCTTGTTTTTTCATTAACTAAATAGCTATATATAGAGCTGAAATTCAACATTGGTCTTCTATGAATTAATCATTGGTATTAAAAATTACAATTAAGCCATATTAGATTTAAAACCAAAGTACTTTAAACTTAATAAAAATCAAAGTTAAAAAAACAACTTTAAATAATTAACCAAATGAAATATTAGGGGGGCCTGAAAGTAATGTCGTTTTCTTACATTAAATTCAAACACATAAATTTTTAACTATACTTTATTTTTGATCAATGATGAAATCACTCTGATTATAAACAACCTCTTGCCATCTAGTGTGCATATTTTCAATGCCAGATTGATAAAAATCAATTGGTTACTGAGCAAAATATATAAAAATGGCATTTTGGATATCATCCAAATTGGCAAATCTTAGCCAGTTAGAAAGTGGAGAAGCGATCGGAATAAATAAAAATCCGATGGTGCAGCATCTGATGAGTATGATGGAAGAGGCAGTAACTCCCACCCCAATTCATTAATTTCTTCACAAGGTTTGTTTAACACAGAGAAGTCTTGCATTATTGTGTCGCAGAATAACGTCTTTTCTGTTGACAATAGTTGGCCAATTTCCAATTAAAGATTGATTTATCAGATCCAGTTGTTAACAGTCAAGGTCTGCATTCACTGTTTGTCCAGGTTTCAGCACTTCAAAATAAACAACATTGCGAATCCACCAACTAACACACAAAAGGGTCTTTTTGGGATATAAAGTTGGCTAAACAGTACTTTGTAGCAATTCATTTGGAGATAGCCACTATCTTTACCCTTTGGGATTAATATAGAGGATCCATTTTTCATCTCTGGTGATCACGTGATCAAAAATTGCTTCAGTATTGCGCCATTGAAGTAATACGTTGCTTGTGGTGGCTTCCCAATCTGCTGCATATGGTCTTGGATGGTAGACCAAAGTTGGTTGAGACTGTTTAACAATTCCTCCATTGTCTGACACGGATTTGCTTCTACTTTTGTTCTTAACATGTTATTGTTCAACGTTGTTGGTCTTCCTAATCGATATGAGTTTGAAAGATCCTAATTACCAGATCTGAACTTGGAAATCCAACTTAGATATTCATGAACATCTAAATGCATTTGGATAAACATCCTCCCTTAAAGCTGGTTCTAAATTAAAACTAACACCTTGGGTGAAAAATAAGCCAACACACTATAAGTTTCAAACAATGTTAGTATCAGACAAAGCAAAGTCAATGTCAATGTTGAAGTCAAGAATAAATTCCATAAATCAAAATATTCTAAAAAAGGCTTAAATCCCAAATCCGCTTTTTTGTGATTCTGGGCCAGACATATTAAAATATTTGATAAAAAATTTCTGGATTCTCTTTGGTCATTGAATCACATGAAGTGAGAGAGACAGAGTTCAAGCTGAAAAATGATTGAATGAAGAGAATAAAACTACAATGAAGAATGAGAGATAAACTGTGAAATCATTTGACAACACTAACCAAGTACAGGGACAATCAGTTATCACCAGAAATTTGAAAACACTTCTTTTTGAGGGATTTGTTCAGAATTAGGGTATATTAAAACAATAAATGAAATAACAAGTTCATCAAGGCTAACAATGCAAAAATAAAACAGAAAAGGCAACAATCATGAACTCAATGGGTTTGTCTGCATTAATTTAACATAAAGAAGCACCTTAATACTAAAGAATAGAAAAATAAAAAATCAAGCATTTGGCTATTACACACCTAAAAATTACAAAGCCAAAGAGAGAAAAAAAAAATGAAAACTGTACATCAATCAAACTCTTAATGCAATAACAATTAATAATGCATGCCTGCCACTTGCTTTGTAATAAATTAAAATTAAAATCATTCCCAAAACATAAATAAAATACAAGAGACATTTAGAAGTTCATATTATGCTCTGGACAGGCTTAAATTTAAATAATTAACTGAGAATAAAGCTAAGATTACTTGGAGAAAGAACAGTGAAAGCTATTATATTATGAATGACTAATCATAAAACAATCAGGGGTTTATTGAGTAATTATAATTACAATTAATATTAAGCAAAAGTTTCAAAGTATAAAAATATTCCATTAAAGGAAGTATAACTGAGCATAATCCGAAACAAATCAACTTTAACGAATGATTGACTATATGTAACTTTTAAAATATGTATAGATTTATTGTTATGTAATTTTATTATAATATAATATTATATTTAACTTAATTTTTTAAAAAATTTTTAAAATTTAAATTTATCATTACAACAATATAAATCAGGATAAATTAATTTCATTGATGATATAATGAAAAGATAAACACAGGTCATTCTTATTCTAGCATAAAATGTTTACTATCATTTCCAGCTAATGAACGCAAGTTCAAAAATTTTACTTCTAGTTTATAAAAAAAAACAAGAATTATATATTTTTTTAAACATTGTTCTGGCAAACAACCAAGAAGGAATATAAGGTTTAAATTCAATAAGCATCTCCATCTCAGAACCAAAAATATGACTTTTAATTTCAGCTAAACAGAACTTGAAGTTGCTAACCAACATTACAATAGTTCAACTGACATTCTTAAAATATAGTTGAGAAAATAAGAGAAGCATTCTGTTTACATAAAATAAAAAATGTGTTTTAAATATTATTCATAAATTTACTTTATAAACCCAAATCAAGTTAATAAAAAGATAAAAGAAATCAGCATATATCATCTCTAATATTTTTATAAAATTATAAATTACAAGCCAAAAAGATTAAGTAATTTTTTAGATGAAGTGAATCTCATTAGATACAAAAGTTATGCTGATATGAACACAGTAACTATTAGAATAAAACACTGTCATATAAAATATTCTAAATTAAAAATTATACATTAAACAAATATTTTTCCTTCAATGTTAAAATTCTGATTCTGACATCTGTCACAAAAATAAAACTTTAAAATAATCAATAAAACAAAGTATGAATTAGAATAATTCGTAACACTTTCACTAATAATAACAGTGTCAACTATGCCATAAAAACACTTTTTCTAACTTTTAACTACACAATACTACCACACAATTAAAACTAAAACCTATATTAAATTAAAAGTGAGTTAATTTATAATAATTATATTCAATATATTATAAACGACTAGAAACTTTAGATTTTTTTTTTTGTGTTTAATTCAAGAACATCTGTCAATTTATGAATAACACATTTAATAAATATGTTTGAAAATAATGGAATTATAAATTTAAATATAAAACAACTGAGGATAGTGCAATATCAATGGTAAGGTTCTTGGGTGACAGAATATTCTAAAAGACCTGGCCGGAAAAACCGTACCTGGAGAGTGGTGACAGTGGAATGTACCTGAAGCGACCAGTAGGATGGTGGATGGGTCCACCAAATCTTCTAGCTGCTTGTGGAGTTAAATATGCTGCCAGTGGGGGTAATGCCTTGTTATTGTTACTAGGATTGTTCGCAAATTTTACTGTTATTGGCTCTGTTGATCCTTTCGGAATAGTACCATTCAATTCTTGTATGGCTCTTTCTGCTTCAATTCGTTGGTCAAATCGAATAAATCCTACACCTTTGGATAGACCTAAAACAAATAATGATTGATAATAATAAATAATAATAATTAATTTTATAGATCTAAAGCATAAAACTTATAGCAATGAGTTGACTTCCAAATTAACAAAATTATAATGGAAAAAAATACTTTTTCAAAAGTTCAAAATAATAAATTAAAACAAAATAATAAGTTCAAAAGACTTCCCCAATTCAAAAATCTTCCCTTGATTCCTCTTCAACCCTTCCCCCTCATCCTGATAACAGGCATTTTAGTTTTATTCTATGATAAAAATAATGACATAGTTCATTGATAGCTGTTACATTTTCTGCATAAGACCTTCTTTTTTACACCATCGAAGACAGAGCAGGAGTTAAGGAATTAGACCATTTCTTACTACTTTAAAAATTAAAAAAAACATACAAAACGAATACTATGTATTTATGGTATGTAAATGGCTGAGATGTTACAGTGCCACTTTATATCACTGATTTTATACATTTTTCACGAAAAATGTTTTAACGATTTTAATAAAATTCATTACATCAGTGTAAAATTAAGCAGTTTTTGATATAAGGCAGGTCTTATTCTCATTGATGTTCTACAACAGAGCTTAAATGCCTTATTTTCAAAATTTCTTATATAATATGCTACAAAAAATGATTAAATAAAAAGGAGTTAGTTGAGGGTGCGGTCAAATAATTAAAAAAAATTAAAATATATAAATAATTTTAATTTTTGCCGACGTTTCGACCCACTTTGCAGGTCGTCTTCAGGGCTACAAAAGATACAAACATGTTGAAAAAATAAAAATAAAATAAAAAATAAATATAAGTATATATAAATCATGAAGAAGTTGTCAGATACAGAAATGAAAGATAAATAAAATAAAATAAATACATGATAAGAAAATAGATAAAAGAAAATAAATACATGAATGTTAACGAATAAATAGATTGAAAATTGAATAACTATTGTTACAGTAAAGTTAAAATATGGATAAGATAACATAATAATAAGATATCAGTGGATAACAAGCAAGTGGAGGTTACCTTTAATTGTAAATAAACAGATAACGGGACCAAAGGTTAAGAAGTGAAGAAATTGAAAGATTAATAGGGTAACATTAGTGTAATATTGTTGAGATAGATTATTAAGTATAAATAACTCTATAAGAAAACAATAATTTTAAAAGAATACTTTAAAATGTAAGAATAAATGTAAAAACAAGGTTATGATGATAAAGAAACAAAAAACAGGTTGTACTATATATAGATGACAATTGACATTTAGTTTTTTGAAAGAGGTAATGGAAGTATGAAGACGACCTGCAAAGTGGGTCGAAACGTCGGCAAAAATTAAAATTATTTATATATTTTAATTTTTTTAATTATTTGACCGCACCCTCAACTAACTCCTTCTCATATCATATCAACGGTCAACCATCTCTACATGATTAAATAAAAAATATGAAAGGATTTGATAATTAACTAAAGGAGAAATAAGGGATTGTAACGGAGAATAGTAGTAATAGATAGATCGAAGATACCCGAGCTCGGCCGAAAGGTTAGAATAGGCTCCCATATGTGTGTGAATAAGTTTCTGCTGTTTTTTATCTACAGAATTTTTTTTACCCACATATATCAGGCAACACTGAAACCAACTTTATTCAAGAGGTGATCTTTTACACTCGGATTATCATTCTATTATAAATCCTTAAAGTGTAAATAAAGTTGTTCATATCTCTTCAAACATGGAGAATTTCAAACCCTCAAAACCGTTTTAGCGGGGAATTTTATTACACTACTTTTTTCAAATGAAAACTGCAGCTGAAGGGCATAGAATTATTGTAGAAAATTACAGCAATCGTGCTCTATCAGAAAAAACATGCAGAGAATCGTTTCAACACTTTAAAAACAATGATTTCAATCTCGATGATAATGACTGTCCAAGTGCTGCAAAAAGAAAAAACAAAACAAGCTGCTTCAGCCATGAAACCATCACAGTAGACTAAAATTGATGTGTTTGAGCCAATTTCATGTTGCGAATCCATTCAAAACTTATTTGGGAAACATTGAAAAGGAAAGTTCTGTAGCACAAGTATTCACCAGAAATTGCTCCTTTCGACTGCCACTTGTTCTGATCGCTGACTCACGGTCTGGATCAGCAGCGCTTTCATTTTTTTGATAAAAATAAAAATGTGTTGATGACTGGATTACCTCAAAAGACATATCTTATTTTCAATGTGGAATCCGTATATTAGCTGAAAGATAGGGGAAAGTAGTGGTTAGCGATGGGCAATACTTTGAATGACCTGCGTCTGACCATTTGTTATAAATGAAGTTTTCATTTTTATGGACACTTACTCACACATTCTATTGGGCTATGATAATATTATATACATATATATATATATGCAGTTTTCATAAATGCTAGCATTGGTATTATTTAATTGTTGGTATTGGTATTTAATTATTGGTATTGTTTAATTGGTATTATTTTTATATTATAGATTACAGCAATATAAAAATTAAAATTTGTATACATACCAATGCTTAAACACTCAAACTAAACATATTTTGTGGCACTTAATTATTTATTATAATCAATTATCATAATACATTAGATGGCAATGAAAAATATATGGTAATTAAGTGTTTTAAATAATATTTCGTAAGATCTACAATTTTTACTTTTCCTTCTCTTTGTCTGAAAATACTTAAGTTTGCTAAAAATAATGGTGGTAAGTGGAAGTTGTGAGATGCACACACCGCACCAGATTTAGAAAAACAAATATGTCTAAATAAAACAAAGGGAGGCCTTTTCTTTAGAACATACTCCCAACCAGAGAGTAAATCATAAGTCACTTCACATACTATTTTATGTTTATATTTATTGATTCTTAGAGATTAGTTAAATTTAATGTACTTTCCGGAATTGAATCATATTATTGTCTGTCTTATAAACTAAAATATATACATAATCTGAATCTCATATAATAAATAGTCATAAAATAAGATTCTATGATCCTATGCCAGTGCTGCTTTTTCCACCCCTTAAAACTGAAAGAGCACAATTGTGAAGAAATCGAACCGTCTTGAAATATTAATAATCCGTAACAACACCAAGGAATGTAGTTTGAATAATATTTTGACGAAAAATAATATAAAAAAAAAATTTAGTTTGTAAAATAATGTTTTTTTTATTACCTTGAAGAGGTTTGAATAAAATTAAGTAATTAGTATTAGTTTTAATAATAAGTATTAATTTTATTTCGGATTGTAATAGCCAACATATGATTGGAAAAAAAAGACAGTTTGGGAGACATATGGCGGAACCTCGCGAGTGTAGAGGGACGCTAATTAATTGTGTGAGTAATACTTCAATTTTACAGTGTGTAGCGGATTTTCCTTTTTCTCCACTTGGAATATGTGATTGTCAGAGAAGTGTGCCGCTTGATTTTACAAGTTGGTAAATAAACATTTTGACAGCTTGAGGTGGACAGGGTAGATTCTGACGACTCTAGCTCGAATAAATTTCGGCTTCCTCAGATAACTCAATGTGCCAATTGGACAAAGTTCACCATTGACATTTTGTAAATATGTATATAGAAGTTTTTTATCTTGTCAATTTTTTTTTTTACAAAAATATGTAATTGTTGTATTGTATAGTTGTAGGTTAATGATTAGTTCTATAATCTATTCATATTCTTTTCTTTGATAATTAAAGTTTATTGTATTTTCTTTGTTTTCTTATAAATCTAATTTCTTGTTCATAATTTTTATATCCTTTAACAGTTATTTAAGTCAATAGAAATAAGTAAATTCATCATCAGTATTAATAATAGACAGTTTTATTTTCTTCTGTGTTTGTTTTCAGGTTTTATGTATATATTATATTGTTTTTTAAAAGGTTTAAGGAATTGTAAAACTATATTCCAGGGATTAGGGAAAATCAATATTAACCAAGTAAGAAGGTTCGATAGGTTACAAGGTTAATTAACATATGTTTTTAAACCCATAGGTTCTGAGTTCGTAGCTCGCTCTGCATCCAAATATTTCTTTTTTAATTAAATAGTGTGGTGATTGTTAGATAATCAGTAATATTTAATTGACTCATCATTATTATTCTTTCTATTTTTTTTTTTGTGAACCTTAATGTTTTCACTGAGCGTCTGGCAAGATTGTTATGGAAACAATTTCTCTAAATTAAAGACCGTAACAATATTAATTTTTAAAAAACTGTTAGAATAAAGTTCATTTAAAATTAACAAGAAAAATAGTAATTGTTGATGAACAATTTTATTAAAATAAGTGGAAAACAGCAAAAATAAAATTATAAGTATTTTTCTGAATTTCATAACACAAATTTCCTTTTAGCGAATTGTGTTTAAGTTGTTGAGTTTAGAAAAATATGTTTTCTATAAAAGCTGCAGTAAATTGTGTGTGCTTTAGTATTTAATTTAAACATTTGAGCTGCCTCGCCTATAAAAACAGATAATTAGTTAAAAACAGAAAAAGATCCATGTTTTTTCTGCGAATTTTCAAAACTTTACCCATTTTGAAAGCTCAATAGATTGCTTCCTGTTGGGTTTAGAAAAAAATGTCAGATAATTTTAAGCTGTTGAACATAACCATTTATATCTAGTCACTTTAAAAAGTTGATACTTGAAATAAACCAAAAAAATTTCGAAATTTCAATAGTTTTTGGAGCACTGCAGCAAACTCACAAGGCTTTCAAGGGCGGAAACTTGGACTTTATATTCACTACATACCTAACAATATAAAATTATTTTTTGAATTACCCGACCTTTTGCAAGCTAGACCTGTTCTGAGAACAGATACCCAACTGTTAGTTCAGCAATGTATTGTGTTGTCTGGAAAATTTAACAAGCTTAAACTCGGCCAGAAACGCCAATCAAGTCTGGGGCGAGAGCAGCATTGATGAGGGCTCTGTTCAACGGTGGTTCAGAAAAATTCTTGGAAGGACTTCCTCTATGGATGACGATGTTCTGCGTGCTTTGGTGGAAGAAAACTCCAGAAAAACTGTTCGAGAACTTACAGGGAAACATAACCTTAGCAAATCAACCGTTGATGACCATCTCAAGATGATTGGAAAAATAAAAAAGCTTGAAAGTTGGGTTTCACAATCATTAAACAACCGCCAAAAAAACCAGCGTTATGAAGTTTGTGCTACAATTCTTTGCCAAAACAAAAACAACCCTTTTATGTCCAGAATTGTTACTTATGATGAAAAGTGGTTAATTTACAATAACAGTAGACGGTTTAGACAGTGGCTTGCCAAAGGAGAAGCAGCAGAACATTTTCCAAATCCCACAACTCATCAAAAAAAGGTGATGGTTACTGTTTGGTGGGATTCATTTAGTTTGATACACTACTGCTTCTTAAATCCTGGAGAAAACATCAATGCCGATGCCTATTGTAATCAAATTAATGCAATGCATCAGAAATTGGACATCTTTGGTCAACTGGAAGGGCTCTATTTTGTTGCATAACAACACCCGGGCCACATTCCTAACATGTGGTCACACAAAACTGTTGGAACTTGGATATGAAACTATGCCACTTCCGCCCTACTCTCCGGACATCTCGCCTATGCATTATCATTTTTTTAGACACCTGGACAACAACTTATGTGTCAAAAAATGTAATAGACAAAAATAATTTGAAAATGTGTTTTTGGAGTTAATCAATTCTAAAGATGGGAAATTCTATTTTGAGGGAATAAAAAAGTTGCCAACACGTTGGTAACAATGTATTGATAGTAGTGGAGACTTTGATTAAAATAGTTGTAAATCTATCTTTTTAAACCAAAAGCCTGCATTATTTTCTGGACGACCCAATAGTTGCTCCAGATACTCCAATACTTTTATAATAAATGTTTAAATTATGACAAAGGAGCCCACATGGTATTAGCTACTGATGACTAAGGCATGATAAGGTTCTGAAGATGGGCATTGTATTCCGAAACGTTAAGTACAAGTTATTATAAATATATAATTTGTATACTTTCATAGACATTTTTATTGCCAACAACTGAAAAAATTTAAACAACTTCATAAAAAAGAGAAAAGAAAAGGAGCAATAGATAAGAAGTATTTCTGAACATATATTGTAACTTTGGATTGCACCAACAACCAAAGATTTCATGAGATCTATAATTTTGGTCCAATCAATTTGTAGTTGAAGCTCCATCTGACATACCTCAGATAGAGTTAATTTTATGTCTGTAAAAAATTTAGTACTTTTTCTCTTACTTTTCATCTTAGGCTTGAAAAGTGCTTTTTATTTGATCATCATTAAAGGATCCCACCCTGCAAAGATAGGCTACATGGAAGCAGAGAAAATGGTTGTTATAAATAGTTTATAAGAATGAATGAAGTGTAAACGATAATTACTTTTTATAAAAAGTCATGACAGAGCAAGAGGTAAATTGGTCAGTTGTAAAATGCATAATATAAAGTATTTAAGCAATGGAGGTGAAAAACCATGAAAATGTTGACTCATTTGAAGGCGAAATTTTCAAACATTATACTGATCTAAGATTTGAATGTATACATGAGCCAGGTAATTTAACCCTTTGACTGCGGACAGGATACATGCCTTCCCATTAGGAGTTGGGTCACTGGTCCAGATGGAATATATACCTTCTCAGCAGTGAGTTGGGTCACTGGTGCGGCCGGGATATATGCTTTCCCACCTTGGCTGTCACCACTTAAAGAGGTAGGGACAAATCCCACCTTCACTATTTGACTTGTGGCTTGGTCTGTGCATTCATTAGTCCCCTGTAGCTGATTCAGTGCAGTCGTTCCCGATTCTGACCATTTGGAAGCTATCAGTTGCAGATTTATTCTGAACCCAAGGTGTGTCCTTTCTCTGTTATTTGTGTCATATCCATGATCTTATTTATATTCTATTTAAATGTTTTTATACATCAAATAAATGTTAATAAGTTAATTTTATAATTTTTTTTTTTAATTTACGTTTTGACTGAATACTGATTTTGGTACATATGAATTTCTGTCTATTTAACAAATAAATGTAAGTTAATATATATATATATATATATATATATATATATATATATATATATATATATATATATATATATATATATATATATATACAGAATTAAAATGATACTTTAGTTGTTTTATCGTTTTTCCATCCACCTAAAAACAATATATATAGCATTTCCAAGTCAATTTCAACCTTTTCCAAATCAAATTCAACCTTTTCCAAGTCAAATTAAACCTTTTCCATTTCAAATTCAACCTTTTCCAAGTCAAATTCAACCTTTTCCATTTCAAATTCAACTTTAGAATTTTTGTCAATTTTCGATTTTTTTCGAAATGAAGGCCACTTACTATATTATCGACGGCATAGCTTTTAAAAAATACAAAAAAAAAAATTGATTACGCAGTTGCATATCCATTTATTTTAACATTTTAGATTTTTTCAGTGTGATATTTCTATGTGATATTCAATTATTTCCAAGTCAAATTCAACCTTTTCCAAGTCAAATTCAACCTTTTCCAGATCAAATCAAACTTTTTCCAAGTCAATTCAACCATTTCCATTTCAAATTCAACTTTAGAATTTTTGTCAATTTTCGATTTTTTTCGAAATGAAGGCCACTTACTATATTATCGACGGCATAGCTTTTAAAAAATACAAAAAAAAAATTGATTACGCAGTTGCATATCCATTTATTTTAACATTTTAGATTTTTTCAGTGTGATATTTCTATGTGATATTCAATTATTTCCAAGTCAAATTCAACCTTTTCCAAGTCAAATTCAACCTTTTCCAGATCAAATCAAACTTTTTCCAAGTCAATTCAACCATTTCCATTTCAAATTAAACCTTTTCCAATTCAAATTCAACCGTTTTCATTTCAAATTAATGTTTTAAGTTTTTGTAAATTTATATTTTTTTTTTAAATAATGGCCATCCCCTCCCCCCCTCCAATATGAAAGTCTATTATTATGCTCTCATAAGTAGAATTTTCACTTACGGATATCGATTTATTGTACCTATTCGGATTTCTTAGGGACTAGTATTATGCTGTCCTGTACCTAGTTTTGAAAATAACCTCCATTTTAAGATTACGTGACTGCGTTTCGAATCATTTAAGTTTTTTTGACAAATTCGATATGTGGGTGTATTTTTATGTTTCCCGATCAGTAAATTTTGAAAATGACATCCATTTTATGTTTACGCCACTGTGTTTTGACTTATTTAAGTTTTTAGAATTTATCCAATATAAAGGTCTACTTTTATGTTTCCGTAGCCGTAGATTTTGAAAACGACCTTCATTTTAAGATTAGGCCACCGCGTTTCGACTTATTTGAGTTTTTCGGATATTTTTCATATGAGGGTGTATTTTTATGTTTCCGGAGCTGTAGATTTTGAAAATGACCTCCATTTTAAGATTAGGCCACCGCGTTTCGACTTATTTAAGTTTTTCGGATTTTTTTTATATGAGGATATATTCTTATGTTTCCGGAGCCGTAGATTTTGAAAACGACCTCCATTTTAAGATTAGGCCACCGCATTTCAATTTCTTTGAGTTTTTCGGATTTTTTTCATATGAGGATGTATTCTTATGTTTCGGGAGCCGTAGATTTTGAAAACGACCTCCATTTTAAGATTAGGCCACCGCATTTCGATTTCTTTAAGTGTTTCGAATTTTTATCATAAAAGAGTGTATTCTTATGTTTCCGGAGTCGTAGATTTTGAAAATGACCTCCATTTTAAGATTACGCCACTGCGTTTCGGCTTATTCAAGTTTTTCGAATTTATCCAATTTAAAGGTCTACTTTTATGATGCCGGAGCCTTAGTTTTTAAAACGACTTACATTTTAAGATTAGGCCACTGTGTTTCGGTTTTGTTAAGTGTTTTTGATTTTTTCTTCGAATAAAAAACATAATACGAAGGATTAATTTATTTTTCAATAAATTTTTTTTTTTTTTTTTTTTTTTTTTTTTTTTTTTTTTTTTTATTGGTGATATTTACAACTGTATTACAAGTAAAAATACATTCAGTAAATGTGAACAAAGGAATAAAATAGCATGAAATCACATGTTGAGAAACTACCCATTGGTAGCACTCTAAAAATGTATTTACAAAAGGAGATCTCGAGGCCATCTTCTTTTCAGACGCCTCTGAGGGTTGTCAGGGATCGAAGAGGAAGCAAGGTTAGAAACGAGAGGGTTTGGATGGTTCTGAAGTTTGTTATGGAAGGATAGGTATCTGGATTGGGCCAAGTCGGAAACTTATGGAACATTAAGGTCGTTATGGATGATTTTGTTTGTGACAAAGTAAGGAGCAGTGAGGATTTTACGAAGGATTTTGGATTGTAAGGATTGAATACGAGAGGAATTCGATGGCTTAGTGGAGCCCCAGAGCTCAACTCCGTAAGTCCAAATAGGTCTTATTGTAGTCATGTATATGAGTCTTTTGTAATTGACTGGGAGGTTAGAGCGTTTATCTAGTAAGTGCTGGAGTAGTCGGAAACGTCGAGCTGTTTCTTGTCGTTTCAGTCTGGTATGAGGCTTCCAAGTTAGACGTTTGTCTAAGTGGAGTCCAAGATATCGAATTTGTTCAACAGGAATAAGTGGGGTATTATTAAAGGATACTGTAGGACAAGAGGACATAGGTTTACGACGAAGGGTAAAGGTGATTTGATGGGATCTATTGGAATTTATTTTTATTCTCCAGTTTTGACACCATTCTTCAAGGTTTGTGATGTGTGATTGATTTTTCAATAAATAAATAAAAATATCTAATCAAAATAAATAAAATATGTATTGTCTCATTTTTAATTTAATTTTAGTTATCTTTTTTAATGTTGTGGTCTCCTATCACAAAATTATAAGATTTCGAACAATTAGCTGAAAAATCTGAATACGGAAGGTTAAATTTATTACCAGTTGCTTTTCGGCTTTTTAGTTTGTATTCTGTGGTTAATTTTACTTTAGCTTCATAATATTTATTTATTTATTCATACTCGAAAACATATTGATGAAACTTTGTATTGAAAAAATCCAAAATGAAGCCTAATTAATCAAGATGCAGCGGCTTAATCATAAAATGGAGCTTAAATATTAGATAAATTTAAATATTAAAGATTATAAAAAATTCAATACGTCTCGGATAACATATAAGTAGATCCTTATACCGAAAAAGTAAAAAAAAAAACTTTTATAATCCAAAACAGTGGCATAAACTTTAAATTGGGTCATTTACAAAATGGGGGAAATCTACTGCTCCAGAAACATAAAATTAGACCTTTATACTTGTTAAATTCTAAAAATTTAAATAAGTTGAAACGCAGTTGCGTAATCATAAAATAGAGGTCATTTTCAGAATCTACGGTTCCGAAAACATAAAAGTAGACCTTTAAATTGGATAAATTCGAAAAACTTAAATAAGTCAAAATGCAATGGCGTCATCATTAAATGGATGTCATTTTCAAAATCTACGGCTCAAGAAACATAAAAGTAGACCTTAATATTGGATAAATTCGAAAAACTTAAATAAGTCAAAACGCAGTGGCGTAATCATAAAATGGAGGTCATTTTCAAAATCTACAGCTCCGGAAACATAAAAATACACCCTCATATGAAAAATATCCGAAAAACTCAAATAAGTCGAAATGCGGTGGCCTAATCTTAAAATGGAGGTCATTTTCAAAATCTACAGCTCCGGAAACATAAAAATACACCATCATATGAAAAATATCCGAAAAACTCAAATAAGTCGAAACACGGTGGCCTAATCTTAAAATGAAGGTCGTTTTCAAAATCTACGGCTCCGGAAACATAAAAGTAGACCTTTATATTGGATAAATTCTAAAAACTTAAATAAGTCAAAACACAGTGGCGTAATCTTAAAATGGAGGTCGTTTTCAAAATCTACGGCTTCGGAAACAAAAAAGTAGACCTTTATATTGGATAAATTCTAAAAACTTAAATAAATCAAAACACAGTGGCGTAAGCATAAAATAGATGTCATTTTAAAAATTTACTGATCGGGAAACATAAAAATACACCCTTATATCGAATAAGTCAAAAAAACTTAAATAATTCGAAACGCAGTCATGTAATCTTAAAAAGGAGGTTATGTTAAAAAACTACTCATACGATAACAGACCCACGCATCGAAAAATTAAAGATAATTAAATAAATAAAAAAAGGTTGAATTTGAAATGGAAAAGGTTTAATTTGACTTGGAGAAAGTTTAATTTGATTTGGAAAAGGTTGAATTTGACTTGGAAAAGGTTGAAATTGACTTGGAAATGCTATATATTTCATATAACATAAAAGTGTTTGAAACTCAAAATAAATATAAGTGCAATAATAAAATTTATAACTGCGCTATGTTTCAATATGAACCTTTTTTTTAGAAATAATATAATTTAATTTTTATAATCACTTACAGTTATTTTTCTTGTCAAAAATGAGCAAATATGCAAGTGAAGTGTTGCGGGATTGCCATTTTAATTTTGCATTGCTATGAGTAGCCGGGAAGGTATATGTCCCGTTTATTAAAAGTTGAAAGAAAAGGGTAAAATGCATTTTTGAAAGCTAAGATCTTGCAGGATGACTCAAAATAGTATTATAACAAATGTATGAAAAAAAAAAATCCATTTTTCTGAATGTCTTTTTCGATTTCGGGATGCACCATCTGGTGGAAACACCCAAATAAGCTACCGCAGTCAAAGGGTTAAGGGTGGATGAGAAAAACTCAAAAAGAAAAGTCAACATTAACGACTAAGGATAAATATTTGTGTTTTTAAAGAAGTTATTGAATGTAATTTTGATAAAGTAACACTTACCACACTACTTTGAACAAATTAAAAACAAACAAATAACGATTTGTAAGAGTACCAAAGTTTTAATTAGTTCACAAAAATATTGAAAAAATATTTTTAATTACATTTAATTCTATGTAGTTATATTTAACTATATGCTGCTCTTAACTATGAAATAGAAAATCTGGTGTAAATCATGATGACACAACATCCACTTTCTACTATAATTTCATAAGAATTTTTTTTTAAGTTATTAAAGCTTAAGAATATTAATTTTATTATACATATAAATATAAGATAATATAATTATGAAAATTATGTGCACTGAATATTTTTTGTTTATTAAGCTGGGAAAAAAAAATTGAGTAGGGCATACATTTCCTATGAAAATTCAATTTAGTTTCCATAAACACCTTTACACCTTCACTCAGTAATATAAAAATATATCTTACTAATCACAACAATTATAAGATAATAAATTCATGCCACTTTCTATTAGCTTTTAGGACTCAATACGTTATATATTCATTTTTCTAAAATCATTGACTTTCTAATGGTATATCATAAATCTATATTATATCTCTAATTATATTTGTTTTCAACCTGCGAAAATATATATATTTTCTCCTTTAGTTAATTATCAAATTCTTTTATAATTTATATTTATCCATACATTATTGCTACTAATGAGAGAGAGAGAGAGAGAGATTATTATTTCTAATAAATTAATTCTAAAAAACAAAATTAAAGGTACTTAAGAGAAAAAAATTGTAAGCACTGTCATTCTATTTCAATGAAGTTAATACCTATGTATGAAGAAGTTCATCAAAATCGTTAGCTGTTTAAAACAAAAAATGTATAAAATCAATAATTTAAAGTATTACTTTTGGTTAGTGGATTTAAAAAAAGATTTGCTATAATACCCATGTCTATGTATACTTACCATAAATATGTAATTTCATAATTGTGGGTTGATGGTTGACTGTCGTGAACAATGAAGAGGATGGTTGGGGTGATCAGCCAGAAATAAAAAGGCAAAAATAAACAATAAATAATAATACAATATTATTATGTAATATTAAATAATAATATTATTTATTATAAATAATTAATAATATTAATAAATAATATGTTAAAATAAATATTATTATTTATTTTTGTCTTTTTATTTCTGACTTATCACCCCAACCAACATTCTCTTCATTATGTAATTTCAGTTTTATAGGACTTTCCAATTTTGAGCTGGACTGTTCATGTCACTTCCATATAAAAATCGGATTTGAAATTTTTTAGGATCACAGTACTTTCCCTACTTATATATTATATTATAATAATATATCCTTATTATTATACATATATTTGTAAGTGAAAGTAATAATCCAATTTCGGAACAATATGTGTTAAAGATGTTAATTATTTAAATAAACATGAAATAATTATTTAAATAAAAATCATTTAGTTAGATACATCTCAATAAAAAATTATTGTATTAGTAAGTACTAGTACCAAATATATGAATTAAAATAGAAGTGGTCACTATGTTTTAAAATACTATTAATACTTAAATAACTTATCCTATAGAAAATGATTTAAATGGTGGAATTCTTATCAATAGTAGGAAAATTGAAAGATCAACATACGCTGATGACTTAGCAGAGGAGCCCAAATCTTCAAAATTAACGATCGATAATTTTTCAGAACATTGCAAAAAATGGAACATATAAATAAATTTGGATAAATCAAAAATAGTTATCTCTAGAAATGGCAGTAAGAAAGCTAAAAATGAAAAGTGGCTCCTAGGTAATGAAAATGTTGAACTCATTAATGAATATAAATATTTAGGAATCATAATAAGTAGTAACCTTATGTTTAAAAAAATATTTAGATGTAAAACTGGAAAAAGCAAAAATGGCTAAAAATGTTATTTGGAAAGATTTTATATTGAAAAAACAATTTTTTTATAACCAGAAAATTAAAGTATTTAATTCAGTTGTTAGGTCGATTGTTAAGCATGCCACACAATGTTGGGGAAACAAACAGTATTACCAAGCCGATAGGATGGTCTACTACTTTATAAAGAAACTGTACAGTACACTCCGGGATACATGATTTATTTGGAAACACAAATACAATCAGTGTTTTTATTTACATTAATATTACACTATGCCTACATAAAAAAAGTATTAAATATGCAGGATTGCGTATTACTCAAGTTGCTAGCTAAGGAATCAATAAAAAAAAATGTGTTTGGACATAAACTTTCAAAATACTGCAGAATTAAAAAAAATAATTAAATCAAGTTAGAACAAAACACCCAAAAATACAATAGGGAGAAAGTAAATAAATAAATGGTGTAGGGAGGTGGCGGTCCCATAGCCCGGTCATTGTTCCGCAAATAGCCACTGGCCCTCCAGGTTGGGGGAACAGTACACTGACACCCATACAGTACGCAATCTACAGCACACTGCATACACCCACATACTACAGACGAAGGTCATCCTCCATACACTACAGTACACACCCTAGGGTCACCTCCCCTAGGTAGCAGCCCTGGAGGGGGTACAGGTCTGCAGGCACTAAGGTGCAAAGTAATCCTCTACAAGACTCTTATCAGACCGGTTTTAAGTTATGCATCAGAGACCTGGATGATAAGAAAGGCAACCGAGCAGGACCTCCTAATATTTGAACGAAAGATTCTAAGAAGAATTTATGGTACAGTGTGTGTGAATGGAGAGTGGAGAAGGAGGAAAAATCAAGATCTCTACCAGCGCTTTAATGAGACCAATATTGTCAATTTTATAAGAGCAGGCCGTCTCAGATGGGCAGGTCATGTGGCCAGAATGAGAGAGGACATGATCTCAAAAAAGGTTTTGGTTGAAATCCTGCATGGAGCGCGGCGAGTAGGAAGACCAAAGTTAAGATGGAGGGACAGCGTGGACAAAGATGCCAGGAAGCTAGGAGTTCGAGACTGGATGGTGGCAGCACAAAGCAGGGACAGGGGGGGGGGGGCTAAGCGAGTTTTAGAGCCAGTATAGATAGATAGATAGAAAGTAAATAAAACAAACTAATTTTTACTGTGTAAAACACTAAAGCATGACGGAAATAAAAATTACTGTTTTGAAACAATGAGGATTAAAGATATAAGTTGGATTTTTAAAGCAATATGTCAATTATTAAACCTAAATTATGAAGTATATGACTAGAGTCAAGCTTAGCCCTATGAAATTTAAATGTAGTAGAAAATAATATATATATATATATATTATACTTTGGCTAAGGAGAAATAGAGGCTGAAATTTGGCAGAATATATTATAACTGTAATAACTTGAGCATTGGTTGTAGTCATTTGACTGTCGTAATTGCAGTTGCTTGTCATAGTGATTGAATACCAACCGACTCCCTACCCTATTTTAGTTTCCATTGGTACTAATCAAAATTTCCGTTATTTATTTAGGCTTTAGTCCCATCACAAAGACCAAGAAGTACAAAAATAAGAATCTGACTGAGTAAAATGTAAAATTTCAAGGTCCAAGACCTTACATTTTAAGAGATTCAGAAAACCATAAACCAGAAGTTATTACATTTGTTGGGTTGTATTTAATAAATACTTTTTTGTCTAGGGTAATTGCAATCCCAAGAAACTTAAAAAAAAAAAAGATAGAAAGGAGTGAAGATAAAGAAAGTGAAATATCTAGGATAAACAGGATCTTAACTTTCACGATAATGATAAAGGCACTCTCATGGTATGCACATTAAACGTTAGGACATTGTTAAGTGAAGACAGGTTAGAGGAGCTCACTCATACAAAGGCTAACTTTCAACACAGATCACAGGATGTTAAGAGCAAAGTTGCATATCGAAAAGTATAAAAGAAGAAGACAATTTAGGGCAAAGAAGAAGCACTGACCTCTTCACGACCCAATCCAAATGGAACAATTTTGAGCTGAACTCACAAGAAATCTGCAGCATAGTTATGTAAGTAGAGAAGGAAAAGTACTTAGTTCAGTTCAGGAAAAGTATAGTATTATTGCAAAAGCCATTGAAGACAGAAGGGCACAGAGCCCTGGGTTCAGTATGAGTAAACCAAGTAAACTATCAGAAAGCACGAAAGAACTTTTAAGAGTTTGTAAAAAGAAAAAAAAAAAGAGAAGACATTACTGAAAAGGAAATAAAATACAAACTGTAAACAGGAAGAAATATGCTATAACTGATAGGAAAAATATAAGAAGGGTAGCAACGGAATACATCAGAGAACTTTATAAAAGTAATCAGAAGAGAGTGGAAATAAATTGAGAGGCAGATGAAGTTAAAACTCAAGAAGAAATCCTACCAATAATGGAACAGGAAGTTGCTGTTATTGTAAAAACTTGAAACATGAAAAAAGTCCTGCTGGGCTAGGGCGTAATGATATTACGAACAAAATTTTAAAAACAGGAGGAGAAGTTCTCTTTAGAGAAGTTACAGAACTATTTAACTTAATTGTTGAAAAGGAAGAAATTCCAGAACACTGGAAAACAGCAAAAATAATTCTACTCCACAAAAGAGGCAATAAACAGGATATGGAGAACTATCGACCGATTTCCCTTTGTTCTGCTATGGCAAAGCTTTTTACCAGTGTCATTAAACAACAGCTCACCAAAAGAATCATGCTATGTATAGATGAAGATTTAGAAAAGGTTTTTCAACTGTGAACCACATTCACACAATAAACCAGATGATTGAGAAAGCTAAAGAATATAACTTCTCTCTGTATTTCTGTTTTCTTGATTTTAAAAAAGCCTTAGAAAGCTTTTTTAACCTACACACGGGCGTTGTTAAAGCTTTAAGAATAATAGGAATCGAAGAGAAATATGTGAGAATTATCGCAGAGCTATACAAAGATATGTCAGCATATGTAATGATAAAAAAGAGGGGTCAAATCTTTCGTGTCGAGAAGGGTGTTAGGGAGGGGGATCCGTTATCTCCCTTGTTTATTCTGGTGTTGGAGAAGGCGAATGGTAGATTTTTAAGCAATTTACGTTTTGCAGATGTCATTGTACTTTTTGCCAAGAATTCCAGACAATTACAAGAAATGCTAAAACACCTTCTAGTGGCCTGTGAAGAAATTGGTATATACCCAAATCACACTAAGACAAAACTAATAACTAATAGTTCAAGGGAAGAAATAAAAATGAACAACTCCACCCTACGTGGTATACGTGGAGGAATATGTTTACTTGGGACAGTTAGTTTCCTTTTCAGACAGAGTTACAAAAGAAGTCCCGAGAAGAATAGCATTTGGCTGGAACAAGTTCTGGTCTCTGAAGTACATAACAAAAGGAAACATAAGTATCTACCTGAAAAGGCTAGTTTTCAATAGATGTATTATGCCAGTGGTGACCCATGGCTCCCAAACATGGTCATTGACAAAAGCCCAAGAGAGGAAGATCAAGGTGTGGCAGAATAGCACCGAGAGAAGGATAATGAAAGTGAAGAAGATAGATAAAATCAGATGCAAGAAGATAAAAGAAGAAACAGGGCTCAAAAACACACTCTCACAAATAAGAAAAGGCAAATGGAAATGGGCTGGACATTTCCTGCAATGCAATGACAATAGATAGTCAAAAATAGTCACCGAATGGACCCCATATGACCAGATGAGAGGCCGATAAATGAAGAGATGGAGATCCATTTAGGTTTTTGGCAGGACCTCTCTGGTGAAGAGCAGCTAGTGACAGAGATGTGTGGAAAGAAAAATAAATAAAATGTTAGAAATCCCGCGTCCCAGTAGGGCTAGTCACCCCGGGAAGTGTTACAGACTATTACTCCCAAAATAAGACCTATGCAAGAATAGCAAAAAGTTTCTTTATAAATTATAATAATGTAAAAAATTGTTTTATTTGTTTTGTTTTTTCTTTTGTAATTGTATGTTTTATAGACATTGTAATATTTATGCATAAATAAAGGCTAATTTAATTTAATAAATAATCAGGATAAATTTTAGGGGTATTTTAATTTTAAAATATGTATATATATATATATATATATATATATATATATATATATATATATTACAATTATTTGTTTTATTAAACTAGACCTATAGAAAATCTGGGAGGAGGAAATAGAAATTAATGAAGAAAGGTCAAGAGTATAAACAAATATAAATTAATGCTATTATTTTTTTCAGAAAACACGTGTTTTGCACACACACACCCCACCCCCTTAAGTTATTATTACTAAAGCACATACTAAAAGTAGTACATTGTTCCATTCCATTAAATTTTCATATTCTAGGTTGGTTTAAGTAATTGTTTTTTGGCATGCTTAAGATGGAGTTTAGAGCTGAAGAAATTTCAGTCATTTTATGTCACTCCAAAATGTCCAAAAGGATTTCTCAATCAGGGTAGTTCCAAGTTCCATTTGGTGTGGAAATGCTAAAGAGGAGAGATCATTGGTAGCCATCTTAGGCATAACTAATAATTTCAACTTAATTTAAACAATGGAACTTAAGAAGAAACTAATAGCAATGGAAATTGATAAAATCAGAAATGAAAAAAGTTGAGAAAAGATGGAGATAAAAAAAGTTTTTGAAGTGACCGAAAAAAAGTTATCTTTAGACATTTAAAAAGAATACCTGAAAGAAAATTGCCAAGGAAAGTTTATTTTTGGAAAAATGGCAGAAGATAAGGTCGGCCCAAACAAATAGAATATGTAAATAAAAGATTGTATGATGTTACATAGTTTGCTAAAGGAATGAACTCCAGATCGAAAAATATGGAAGACCGCCTTAGAAAATACAACTCATTGTTTTATGGAAAAATCCTAGATAAATAAAAAAATAATAGTGTGAAATTAAGTTCAATTAACTTCAATATCAAGCCTGTATACTCCATATCATTTTATCAATGAACCATTATGAAGAATTATTTTTACATGTTGTTTGCATATATTATATGTTGTTTTCATATTATCATTTGTTGTTTACATATCATAAATGAAACACTAAGCCACCTTTAGTCTATATATATAATCAATTATTATAAAAACAATACATTAGGAAAATTCCTCAGTATTTAATAAATTAAGCAATTTAAAACCATAGTGAAGTGTGTTAAATCTAGAATTAATCTTGTACTATGATTAGATATAAATAAATAACAAATTCTGTTTGATTCTTTTTCACTAAGAATTTATCAAAGATATATATTTAAGTTTATTAATGGCCTTAAATGATAATTTCATAACAGAATTTTCAGCTAAACAGAAATGTTTTTCACACAATTTGAACATTATAAAGATTGAATGCATTCAACACAGAAAATAATGAATTCATTAATTGAAGTTAATTTTAAATAATATTGCATTTTTTTTATTAAATAACATATTGTAATTTATATTCATATATACCAACTCATCTATTTACTATTTCTTCTTCAATTATGGGTTGTTATATCTACTGATCCATTTTATTGTACTTTTTTCAATCATTCATTTTAATTAATTTATAACATTCTAAATTTTAAATTAGAGATTAAAATATAAATGAAAGGCTGATAATTCACCCTCAAGTACCTGCTATCATGAATTTTGCAATAAGAAAAGTCCGACAAATTAACTAAAAACGATTCAATGCTCGTCTAACAGAATTCAGAATAGGACAATGAATGCTTTATCTCTCAACAGACTGGAATCTTTTCTTCAGCTCATAACACAACATTACACTGGTTTCCCCTCTAGTGTTGACTATGGCTGTCTGGTGTACAGCGGACTCTCGGGAGAATTCGAAGCCAGACTTAAATGCTTAATGAATTTCAACCCTTCTTCACTTGAAATAGTCAAGATGATGTTTTTCACTCCCAACCACAACCTCCTCACTAAGGTTGTAGAGCTATCAATAATAATCACCTGTATATTTTTATTGTAAACCTATATTTCTATAAATATATTCTTTCATATCTCTGATGTAATATTGCTTTATTGATCTATATAATCAGCCTGGCACAGGTTTTAAATATGGTGTTCATATTTTCAGTAAAATTCACCTATCTCATGTTCTATATGAGTTCAAAATAAGGAAAGTGAAACACATTCCTGGTAGAGTAAGAAAAAATGAAAAAAAAAAGAAATTCTTAAACAAATGAAAAACCTTTGGAACAATAACAAGTTATAAAAATTTGAATAGAACTCTTGCTGTTATAAGATATTCCCATAAATCCTTTATAAAAAACTGGCGTTTTGCTGAGTAGGACATAGGAGAGTGTTTAGGCTGTTACCGATTGATAGCTATCGATACGACATTTATATTTATTATTTATCGATATTATCATCTGTTCAGACAGTTAATTTTATTTTTTATTTTCTTATACAAAATTACAAATAGTAAATTATGATTATAAGGTATTTTCGTGTTGTTTAATTTACACAAAAACATAAATGTATATGAATAAAGAGAACTTTATATAGTTTAATTTGAATGAAAAAAATAATCACCTGTCTTATGGACTAATGAATGGTAACAGTAAAATCAGGCCTGATTATATTTTATTTATTATGAATCAAATCTTTTATAATAGAACACTGCCATAGTTTAGACGTTTCGCCATAAATTTCCCAGCAAGAATCACCTCTTAATAATAATAGACATTGCTAAGTTAAAATTAATTTCAAAATTTACATTGTATTTATTAGTTCCAATTTTATATCTGTAACTATAAATTTACTTTGTTATTTTTTCTCAAATAATTAATTTCGAAGTTCTTTCCCCTTTTTTTTCTTTATAAATATTATTCATTTTTTTCCCCGAGGGAAATTTCTTTATTATTTACATATATACATATAATTATAATTTTTGCATAGGTCATAAATCATTATAATTTTGTATAGTTTAGGTTAATTGTACATTGTAATCTCTTGATTCATAATTAAATTAATATATTGTTTTGTTTTCCAATTACTTTGTCTCTTTTTTTCCCTTTCACATTTTTTATCTTATTTATTTTGTTTTAAGGGTTCAAATGATAGGCACTTCTTGAAACAGGGTTGAGACTATGTTAGTATGTTTTACAACATCGCTCTCCCCAACAGGAGAGTATTAGAAAGTTTTTATGAGAAGTAAGTGAACGACAGTGATCACTATACGTTATTTATTTCATTGAAATTGCTTACTATAGCGGCCAATCCATCTCACATTTAATATTTTATTCATATTTTAAATGAAAATGTTAGGCTTAAATTTAATGGTTTTCATTTGTATAATAAGGGCAAAAATGCACACAGTGACAGAGTTTTGACATTATTTAATTAATATACTATATTTAGCCTGGTATTTTAAGTTGAATAATAAAATTAGGTTACGTCTATACTATAAAATGTTAACTATTATCTACCTATAAACTACATATTAATGCTCAACCTTAAACAAAGTAATGGTATCTTGTTATATTTTGAATAGAAAATAGCCTTGTTATAAAAATAATACAACGAAATATTATTTTAAGAATTGAAGATTTACCTCTATTTATTTTTATTACTTATAATTAGAACCATTATCTCAGTAATAAATATCAAATTTGAAATGAAATCACAACAGATAATGTTATATCATCAGGTAATTAGTAAATCAGAATTTTAATTAAAAAAGACAAATAGATTTTTCAATTTCTGGATTTGAGAGTAAAATTTTTTATATTATTTAAATTATTGAATGTTAGTAACATTAAGGTATATTTGAATCCCTTGAAGAATTTTTTTTTTAAATTGTTTATTAATAAATTAAATAAATACTTTTGTGATTTAAATACTACAAAAATAATTTGCTGTAATCTTTTTCAAATTTCAAACAATTTTCCATTTAATTTTTTCTGACATGACGAAAAAAAAAAAAAAAAAAGGAAATGAAATATAGTAACATGATTCTTATCATCAAAACTCTACTTTGATGATAACATAACCTTGCCAACAGTTTCACTGCTTCTAGAGCAGTCAGGCCGAAGCAGCACGACGATGACATCATACCTAGACTGCTGAGTAATGCCAAAAAAAATATGCTCCATTCTTTTCCTTCAAAGTTGAACTCAACTGCCAGCAGTCACTGTCATGCAGTAAGGAGTACTAGCAAAATAGTAATTATTATTATATGGCTCAACGACCCACACTTTAAGTCTTAGAATGCTTACATATAGCAAGTATCAATAATGCATTGGTAGTAACACAGCCTTCCCATATGAGTGTAAGGTCTCCAATCGTCCGTGCTCCAACTAGTTTCTCCGATTGGATTTTAGGTGGGATTTCCTCTGGATTCATCCTAGCGATGTGGTCAGTCTATCTCAATCAAGAGAATTTAACTGAATCGACCAAGTTTAAGTCTTTGTATAGACTTCTCAGCTTGAGTTTTGTTTTTCTTCAGCGGTTTCCATTAATATACATGGCTCCATAAATTCTCAGGATTTTTTGTTTAAACTTGGACAGTTCCAGTTCCTAAGTCCTTGTTAAGTGTTCAGGTTTCAGAATTATATGTGGAAACAGATTGAATCAAAGTTTTGCATATTCTTAACTTTGTGAATTTCGACAAGTTGCTAGACAAGAGTTGCTTTTGAAATGCAAAGGAACACTGATTAGCAGCCAGAATACGGCCGTATATCTCTTATCCAATGTCACTCTGGGAGTTCATCTGGTAGCCTAAGCAGACAAATCCTCATACCACTTCTATTACGTGTGGACCCAACTGAACAAAGTCTTCCCGGATATCATACTTTGGATTTATGCATATGTACTTTATTTATCCGTGTTTATTAGGAGCCTATGCCTACTGCCCCTACTTTCAGAGCTTCAAAAGCCTCTTTGACTAACTTCGGTGTCCTTCTAGCATGGTTCAGATCGTCAGCATATCCAAGGACATGAACAGGTCTGTTTAGAGGTATCCCTGTGGTTTGAATGCCAGAGTTCCTCACAGCTGCCTCAAGATCCAAGTTAAATACATGACAGGCCAAACTATTGCCCTGATGGTCTTCCACCCTGTGTTGAAGTTTCTTGAAAGGTCCCTGAACATTCACACGCAGCACAGGTTACCCTTCATTGTCATGCTAAGTGAAATAGTACCTTTAATAAAATCCTTACCCAAAATTTGTTTTATCTTTAACAATAAACTCAAAGCTTAGACAAAGGTTTTTGATCCAATATGGCAACCAAGGCTGCTTAACAAAATCCATTAATTTCTATCCCCTACATAATTTCTCATTGTTCATTTCTACCTAATTGATCAATTATTCACAGCCAATACCAATGGTCTCTATTACTCGCTCATTTCTCAGTCTCCTGGTGTTACTCAAGGTAGTATTCTCAGTCCTATTTTGTACACAGTTTATTCATCTGACATTTCAAGCTATCCAAGCACCTTCACCATGTATGCCAATGACACATGTGTATCATCGGTTGATAATAACTCATTAATTGTATCCTAAACTCTTTAATCAAAAACCTTGAAGAACGGCGTCAAAACTGTGGACTAAAATAAATTACAACAAATCAATTTTACTTTTTGTTGTAAAGGAACTAGATGCCAGTCTGCTCTACATTATCCTTTAATAATACTTTATTTATCTATGTTAAACAGATCCACTACCTAAGAATCCACCTTGTCAAACGTGTAATTAGAATTCTTTATACAAGACTGAAATGACAAGAAACTGCTCGACATTTCTGACTACTTCAGTTCTTACTAGACAAACACTCTTGCTTCCAATTTATCACAAAAGACTTATTTCCTTTACTATAACGATGTGTATTGAATTCATCTGGTATCCAATTCTTGCAATCCAAAATCCTCAATGCTGCTTATTTTGAGACAGATAAAACATCCATAATTACCTTAATATAAATGAGTAAAAACTAACCAAGAGACAGGAAATTGATGTTAGGTTATAATTGGAAAAATTCAATCATACAGCCAAAAATAAAATAATCTGTCAATATTTCAGGCATCATCAGGACAGGAACAAAAATCAAGATCCCATTACTCCATGACATCCAATTGCAAACCGCTTAGTTGTACTCAATACAAGTAAATGTTCAATGAATACTTAAAGGCACATAGATTTCTATAAAACTGCTCTGAAGTATATTATTAACTATTATTTGATGAGAATAAATCTAAAATTAAACAATGAAATAATTTCCACAAAAGCCCAAGACCATATGTATCCCTAGATTAAATAGAACATTTTAATATAAGACTGGAAAGAAGGATATAGATTTTTTTGAGTTCATATAATCTTCCCCATCATGTGGTTAAAAGTTTTAAATACATCCACCTTATCACTTAATTTTTTCACAGCTATTGCCATATAATAAAAACTATGGTTTAAAATAATTGACACTACTGGTATATGTAAAGCACCTCAGTTTATTATAGACAAGTTTCCTCATTTTCTAAGAAAACCTTTATTTTAAAAGTGGACTGACGTTTTATATTAAAATGTATACTATCTTTTTAAAATTTCGAATACAAAAACAATAGCATAAAAATTAAACCAATATTTAATACATAGCTAACTTATAGTGCATAGTAAAAGTATCAATGAAGAGAAAAACACTCGACTAACTAACTTAAAAAAAGTACCATGCTATTGTATTTTATAAAGTTCTGTTAAAACTATTTCCTCACACAGTAAAACATAATATTTTATTAAAATAAATAATTAAAACTAAAAGCAATTTCATCAATAAAATGCATTTTAAAATTATTTGGTATAATATGGGCGGGCATTAAATACATCCAACTACAACTATGGTGAAGAATATTAAAAAGTGCAAAGAACTGGAACAATAATACCAGATTCAAGATGACATTAGAAAAATAAATAAATAAAAACAATTATTTAAAAAAATAATTACCAATTGTATAAAAGTATATAATTATTTTATAAGAACTTTGCTAATATTCAACATTAATTATTAATCTTAGATTAAATTAAACTCTAAAGTTGCAGTGGGGTCATTTCTGAATATTAATAGCCACCCAGGATAATGAAATTCTTTAATTGAAACACATAAAAACTGTACTTAAACTGGTTATAAAATAAAAATATACTGTCCTATGTAAGTCAAAATGTTAAACTATGGTCTGATTTTGGTGTGTTGAAAAAAATAAATATATTTTTTGTGTACTTACAAGGAACATTATCACCAGCACCACCAACGAATTGCCGCACTGAAAAAAAAAATAAAAATCAGCTGTCTGTTTGGGCAAGGTTGGGAGCTGTTAATACTATTAAGATGCTAATTATGATGTCCACGAATTACTAAACTTATGAGTATCCAATAGGTTTACAAAATAACAACCAAATGCATGTGAGAACTTAAAATATCGTTAAAATCAATAGCGTTATTGCATGAAAAGTAGGTAAATTTTTGTAAGTATTGCTACTTTTTTAAAACTAATAATAATATGTTGACAAATTTTTAAAATTTATAAACGATGATGATGCTGATGAGGTTCCTAAATGATAATAGCAATTTAAAAACTGAAGAACTAAATCTGTAGCCATGCAACTTTTTCAGAAATTAACTGATTTTGTAACAGGTGGATGTTATGAATGAAAAAAAAAATATTTGAAGCTAAAATGTAAAAAATAATTCAACATTTTAACACTAGGTAATATATTATTAAAAACAAACAATATCCTTAAACTTTCATATAAACATAACAAATAAAATAAAAAACAATAAAAAAATTTAAAGGTATCAGAAAAAATTAACACACTATATACTTTTAAGAAATAATAAATATATAAAATATAAAAACAAGAAATAAAATAGGTAATATGAATACTGATGTGCGAATAATTTGAAAGACAAGACATTACTAATATAAAATATACATTAAACAACAAAGCATGACAAGCTTAGGTATAACTAGAATATAAGTTTATTTAAATACAATATAAATCAGGATAACCTAAGTTGTGACAAAGAAGTTCGTTATAAAGCTAATAAATTGTTAAAAAAAAGGAAACTAAATGCTCACTTAAGGTTAATAAAAATATAAATCTTTATATTTATTCACTTAATAAATGATTAAAGAGTATTAAGTAATAATGGACATTAATACAAAATATCAGTAATTAAAGAAAAATAAGTAAGTAAAACGACACTTACAAGTTAACAAAGGTTAAAAACAATAACCATATAAAAAGTTCTTTATGACAGACTTAATAAATATGCTGAGATTTGCAGAACAATAATATATAGGGTTCAAGGAGGAAAACATCCACTGTTTGTAAAAATTTCAATGGCATGCTGACTAATTTTTTGTTGATTTTGGTAGTACTTATAAGAATAAAAATTCTACGTTAGATGGTGCTCATGGACTAATAATTCATGGAAAGTTAATAGAACTAATTAAATTAAGAAGGAAAGAGATCTATGAAGTAATAAAAATTAAGAGTTTATGTTCTCATAACCTTGATCAGGTAAGGGTATAAGACAAAGGGAGGATTGGGATGACTAAAAATTAATCCTCCCTTGTGAGAAGGGTGTAAGTAAAGCACTTTAGAAACGATGGTCCATTAATGCTCTAAAATAATAATCTATGCTGATGATGTTGACATCACTGTCAGATTTAAAAGCTCAATGAAGGAGATTTCTTTGCCTTCCATAAGTATTACTGGTACTGGTATTGGAGGAGGAACTAGTCCGGCAAGTAAGCCTTGTAATCTTTTATGTTAACCTCTCACAGATACCTCGAAGTTGCTGCTTCATATTAACCAGAGTGAGACTGTCAAGATTCATTTCTCAGGACTGCTGAGAAATAAATATCAATTTACCAAGGTGGGAACCCACACCATTCCAAATCAGACACTACGGGACTCTTGTCCCAATGTAATTGGTCATTACGACCACAAGATTAGTATTACTACTAGGACTGATCAAGACAATATAAGTATATATACTTATAGTATATATAAATAGTATTAAACTCCCACTTTATATCTGTTGCTACCTCTTCTTTACCCTCCCCTTCCAGCTTTTCTCCAGTGGTATCATTTAACAACAATAACTTTTATTTTTCCGACATTTCCCCCACACACCTCATTACCGCTATAATGAAATTACGTACCAAGTCCGTAGGCCCAGATGGCATTCCTATCAAATTAATAAAATTATGTCTCCCTGAAATCCTCGAGCAGGTAGAAAACTTCAAATACCTTGGCGCACACCTTAATGAAAATGGATACATCGATTCAGAGGTGACTAAGAGAATCGCTGCTGCGAGCAGGATCTTTGAAGCAGTTAAGAGAGGTTTTCAAAAGAGGCATAAGATGGAAAAGAAAACAAAGGTGGCTGTTTTCAGATCGACATTTCTTCCAAATTTTAACGTACTCTTCAGAATCATGGATGCTGACAAAGAAACATCAATCAAGGATAAAAGCGTCAGAAATGCGATTCTTCAGAAAGATTGAGGGGAAAACAAAAAGAGAGAGAGTATGCAACACCACCATCAGGTTGAACCTCAATATTAAGCCAGCCAATGATGTGATAGAAGAGAATTGACTGAGATGGCTAGGATATCTGGGTATGGAACCAAACAGAATAGCTAGCGAAGCCTATTGAGCTAAAGTAGAGGGCAAGAGAGGAAGAGGACAGCCTAGAAGGAAATGGGAAGATGAGGTGATGAGCGACTTCCAGAGAAGAGGTCTTCAATGGAATGATAGAAGAAGACTTGTGAAAGACCGGCAGAGCTGAAGAAGGCTCTATAAACTTCTTCCTCACACTGCTTAATGCGGTTCAAGAGGATGGATTATGATGATGAAGAAAGAATTGACAGTTCTTGAAAAACAACTTAAATAAAAAAAAAGGCAAAGGAGTAGCTAAGAGGTAGTACTATACTATATAAGTGGAAAAAAACAGGTGCGCACATCATACAATTTTCGCTTACCAACCTTAGGGCAGATAGATATTTTCATATATAGGAAAGTCAAAGTGAAAATGACAATCAATATAACTTCACATAAAACAATTAATTATCATGTTTTTCCCATCCTTCAAATCAGTTAAATTTAAACGTTTGCATCACTTTCCATTTCCTTTTACGACTGTGTATAGTATCAAACAATACTAATAATTGTGTGGAAAATGGATCTTTTGGAAAAATTCTGAGTTTTATCTGAAGCATTTATCACGAAACTCGTCAAAACAATTATTTAACATTAGTAAATATCATATTATAATTAGGTTTATATTAGTAGATTCTAAACATTTCACATTAAAACCTTTTAAACAAAATAATGGACTATAAAATTTTTTACTATAAAAGAAACCTAAATACATATATTTACGTTGAAAACTCGGATTCAAAACTTTTCACGATCGCAATATTTTGCCTTAGGATATATTTCAAATATAGGTAAGTGAACTTTTTTTTACGACTACATATTTCAATTATTTATGTGATTGTAATAAATAATTAAGTGCCATGAAATATTTTTAGCCCAATAAGATTACCGCTAATAAAGATGGCCACCATATTTTTTCATATTTCATAGTGGTATTTTTATTTCTTTTCATTGATATATGTACACATTTTAATTTTTATATTGCTGTAATCTATACAATCAAATATCAAATAATACCAACACTAGCATTTATGAAAACTGCACATGTATGTGTAATTATCATTTTATCGGAGCCAGTATTATTTTATTAAGCACGTGTTAAGTATCGAAACCTTTCTACCATGCTCGGGTTTATTTGTTTCTCTTTATGATCCATAGTTTCTAATTATTATAATTAAGAGAAGAATAGTTGGGGTGGTCAGTCAAAAAAGAAGGCAAAAATAAATGATAATATTTATTTTTACAATAAATATATTATCATTTATTTTTGCCTTCTTTTTTGACTGACCACCCCAACTATTCTTCTCTTCATTATCCACGACAGTCAACCATTTACCAATTATGTATTATTATAATTATTTATTCCTATAATTAATTATAAAATTCTTTTGTATTTTATATTTAACCATTTTTCATAGTTGATTATAATGTTAAATTGTTCATTATTTCAAATAAAAAAATTAAAGGTACGTTAGAGAAAGAAATCTTAAAAATTAGGCATTTAAGTCCTGTTAGAAAACATCAATGAGAATAAGACCTACATTATATCAAATTTTACACCAGTGTAATGAATTTAATCAAAATCGTTAAAGATATTTTTAAGAAAATCATAAAAATGCGTAAAATCAATGATATAAAGTGGCACTTCCGGTTAGCCAATTTTGACAAAAACGTTGCTGTAACATCTCAGGCATAAACCTATCTACATAATATCAGTTTCATACGACTTTGTGTTTTTGAGCTAGCACAGACACACACCATTTCGCAGGACTTGGTTATCTGGAATCAGGAGACATGTATGTCTGTTGAAAACTCAAATTTGAAAATTTTCACGATCGCAATACTTTCCCATACTATACATTACATATATAGATAATTGAAAGTACTATGTATTACATATACAGATAAGTGAAAGTACTATATATTACATATATAGTTAAGTGAAAGTACTATATATTACATATATAGATAAGTGAAAGTAAAAACAAAAAAAAGCAAACATTTAACATAACTTCACTTCATTGATTTTAAAAATAAAATTAGCAGAGCTTGGTATAATAAATTAAAACTAAAAGAAATGAAGCAGAACTTCTGATAAGAAAGTAAAATGACAGAAATCAGTAAACAGTAAATATATTAATTACTGCTCACATAAGCATGGATTTTTAAGTTTATCATTTTTAATAATTATATTAATTAAAACATCAATATTTTTTTTTTCACTATCTTCTTCCATCCTCCTCTATTCCAGGAGAGCATTCACCATCTTCGGATCCCATCCTATCCGGATATTTTATATTTAACCCGGATAAAATATCCCATCCTATCCTCATATCCAGATCCCACCTTGTTCAGCCATCTCAGGCAGTCATCCTCTTCCACATTTTTCACCAGGGTGATCCTCCAACAGGAGTTCGGAAATAGCATCTCATGGCATATTTGCTACACGACCCAACTATCTGATCTGGTCACCTCTCAAAATTGAGACCAAATCTAGCCTCTCATACATTTAGCGCAGCTCTTAATCAGTACGATTTCTCCACTATCCATGCTTACATAGCGGACCATAGATCCTACGGAGAACCCTTCTAAGCAAGCTGAATTCCAATTTGTAGTATAATTTTAGTTTTCAACTTTTATATTACACTGAGTTTTTATTGGTTAATTATCCGAAGATCTAATTTACATCAATAGATTTTCTCCATGGTACATAGAGACCCAAGTCCTTCATAACCTGAGCTGTTTTCTTATAAGACTCTATCCCACCTGCCTGTCAGTCACCAAAAGCCTCTTTGGTCAAATCCCTTCTTCTCATCTATTCTAAATAATTGTTATTATATTATAAACACATTCATTTCTATATGTTATTCTCGAATTACTCAAAGTAGTTCGTATTGTTATTGTAATTTTCCTGTTCTTTTATCCTTCGTTTATTCTTTTAAATTATATTTTTAAATATATATATTTAATAAATATATACATATTTCCTATTTCAGCATTTGTTCTCTGCTATCAAATATTATATCTGAAAACTAATCCAAAAATTCTTTGAAGGATCAGCCTCTCAAATCTTGGTAGCATTAGTTCTTGAGCTTGAGAAATCACCCAGCACTCAGAAACATAGGTCAAAACAGGTCTTATAAAGTTGCACTTAGGAGATCCATGAGAGACAATTACTTTTGAAGTGCTTTAAGAGCCTTAAATCGCACCTGTTTGCGATATATTTATTTTTTGTGTCATTCAAAATCAGACCTACTCTTTGTGCATTTAGCTACATTAAGTTTGAATAAAATATGGTCCAAATGATATATACCAACAATTTGTTCCAAAAGGACTTCATTTCAGATAACTAAGTTATTTTTTTATTTCATTTAATGTGGAGTAAGAATGTAAATGGGAGCTAATTAATAACACAATTCGTAAAAACAATATTCAATCATGTTGACGATAATAGTAAGAACAAACAGTTAATTATGGTTCATTAATTATTTTAGAACTGAGTGGAAAGTAGAACTATGGTACCATGAACCTAAAATTATTTAAGGGATAATAATATCAGGGAGATGATACAATACAATCATAACACTGGGGAAAAAGAAGAGTCTAATTCTTATTATTCGTCAAAGGTAGGTTTATTTTTTGTTATACAACCAACGGATTAAAAAATTAGTAATTTATTTTTATAATGTAAAATTCTTATGTTCATAAAATAATAATAAGAAGAAGAAAGGATCAATAAATTGAATTTTTAGTTCAACTATTGTAAAATATCACAATGTTTGAAATCAGTTCCATTGCTTTTAGAGATCATTTGTAAATACTACACATAAGTTTTACATATTTAACTGACAGTAAAGTGATAACTCCATGCTATAAAATGTATATTTCATGCTTTATTTAATGAATAAGAATTTCTTTTACAGTGCGAGTCCAGCAGCTCTCTCTAAATGCCATGCTAATGTGTATAATTTTGTTTTTAAAAAGCAATTTACATGCAAAAATAATGTCCTTGAGACAAAACACATATCGGCAAACTAATATATTATATGATTACAGTATATTTTAGAACTATTATATTAAATAAACAAAACTGTTTTATTACTAATATTACCCTATAAATGTTAACCCTATTTATTAAAGTTTATTTTGAAATCAATTAAAGTATCCGACTGTAAAATTAATTTATGAACAGTCCATATCACAAGGAGTCTACAAGTAACAAAGTACACTACTATCAATCAACCATATTTTGATTAAAATACACCAACATAAACAATAAAGTCAAGTAATTTCAAAATAACTCTAAGAAATTCAAATGGTTTATAGATAGACAATAATAATAATTTTTGTTATAGTTATTTATTTATTTTTTATTTTACAATGATACAGAAAAAAACATAAGTTCAAATATTCGCACACCTCTTTTATACCTTTTATATGAATTAAAATAAAAGAAAAAAAAAAGAATAAAAGAAAAAGAAAAAAAGAAAATTATGAAATTAAAAAAAAAAAAATCACCTGTTATATTGTCACACAGTATTCTTGATGTTATAATTCTACCAAATGGACTAAAAAGGTTTTCTAGATCTTGCTGTGCCATATTTTTGGGTAGCCCACTAACATATAAATTTGCGCCTTTTATAGCTTCACTACTAGGACGAGCAAATGAAACCTTAAAAAAAATTTAAATAAGATGTTGATTTCTAAATATATTTTGAGTAAATGAATGGTAGGACAATACCTTGATTGTTTTATTCTGTAAGCGAAGACCATTCAATGTATTTATGGCTTTTTCTGCATCTTCTGGTCTATGATAATTAACAAATCCATACCCCAAACTCTGACCTAAAATTATAGAAAGAAAATATACAAACTAATTTAACATTAGTTTTACATTAAATAAAAACAAAGACGTTATAAAATTATTGATAATTATGAAAGTAAAAAAGATTAGTGCTAAAAGTGCTAATTAAATCCTCATTTTCAGTTCTCATAAACTTTGTTTTTTAAAAATGATAGTTGGATTATATTCCTTTAAAATAAATAGATTGGGAAATAGCAAATAGAATAGCTAAAGACAACCAAATCTATTATAGTATTTGCAATAGCCTTGTTGGCCATCGAGATGTGGAGTATAAAACCAAGCTTCATATGTACAAATCAGTATACCTCTCTACTCCTATCTACGGGAGCGAGAGCTGAGTCATGCTGGACAAGCAGAATAACAGGCGCCAAAATGAAGTACTTACATAGGGTCGCAAGAAAACCAGAAATGGTCACATAAGAAATGAAAGGGTTACAGAGGAGCTGAAAATTCCTCCACTAAAATCCACCCTTGAAAAAGAGACAAAAAAAAAAAAAAAAAAAAAGACTACCTACTGGCAAGAGGCCACACGGAAAGCTAAGGATTTTATATTAAGAGTGTATCCAAAGGATTGGAGGAAAAACTCTCCAACAAATGAATCAGCTCTGCAAGGACCGTGAGGCTTGGCAGCATTGGAAAAAACCTTCTTTTTTTTAAAGAGCTATAAGCCTAAACTAGTTAGGAGCAGCCGAATATATTACATCATGTTAAGCTATGTTTACAAATTACCCAAAGCATGAGCATAAGCGCGTAAAAGAGGCCTTTCATTTTGTCCTGCATGGTTCCCTGTTTTCACAACTGATCTATCTACAGTTAATTATTGTGCCCAAAGTAAAGAGAGCTTGCAAAAATCATCATATTTCAGGGTCATGAAAGCTGAGTATAATGAGTGGTTGCCCACTTTAACATTCTGAATCCGGTTCAAATCTGGCCTCGACGGGTTAAAATTTATTTTGTGACAGGCCCATGGAATGATTCTCGTCCTTCTCACTCTGGTTTGGTTCTACCTCTAGAACAAACCCTCCCCCCATATGCCATAAACGATGAGGAGGTAGGGGATAATAAAAGAAAATATCATGTAAGTGATATATAAAACATATTTGTTCAAGATTTCAAAAGATATTCACATTAATGCTCTAGTTAGGTTTATCCAGAGTTTGTATGCATTTATAGCATTTGGAAAACGTGTAGAAAACCACTTACAAAGCATTTTACTTTGGGAAAAGTGCAATCGTGGAAGAAGCAGCTATTTTCAGCTATACAGATAACTCCTAAAAAAAAATTATTTGTGGCTCATTCTTGATGGAATAGTTTAGTTTCATGAGTTTCAAGGCTTTACTAAAACTAGCTGGTTATGCACTGTAATCATTATTACATATGTCGGTGTCCAAAATCAGAATGTACTTGACCAAATATGACAACACTTACTAAAACATGACCTTGATTCTATATTAGTAATGACAAATGAACCAGAGATAGAGATATGTACAAATGAGTTAAAACGAAGCTGGATGCTTTTGGTACATTTGCTATATTTGAAATCACCTAGATACCAATAAATTCACAACAACTGTGGACTTGTTATACAGAATTCAAACAAAATAAATATCAGCTGAACAAGATTGAAATTCAAGCCATATACAGAAATCAAGAATGTATCAAATAATAATGAATTCAGTACAAGCCTACTCCTAAATAGTATTGGCTGGAAGACATATTCTTTATTAATGTCTAACTGCACATACTACCCCAACTGATCTTCAGTGTGACAAGATAGTCGAGTTTCTGACTGGGCATCTCTGCCCTAAGAAAAATCCGTTGGTTGAGTGCCACAAATTTCTATCAAAGTCTAGTCACAGAATGAATCAATATATTATGTTGCATCTCTTAATTAAAACATTTACTGTACATTGAAATTTCTACTTTGAGAGTAAGAAATCTATTTCAAATATTTTCTAATGCTCCCAATTTATTAGGTGCATTTGAGATTCATCGATACACGAACAACTTCTTATGTATCCGGGTACTTTTGACTATGTTCTCAAAATAGCCCTCGCTTAAAAAAAGGATTAAAAAAAAACCCATGAAATTTCTAATCATCAGGAGGATTCGTCTATTGTTACTAGAGTTTACACAGCAAATAGCCCCATTGGTCTCCCTCAATAGTAGCAAGAGGTAATTGAAGACGTTCTTTTTCAGATATTACCAAGAACTTGGAATAGATAATTTATATCTCCGCTATGATAAGGATAACCATGTCTCAGTTGTGTTAGCCGAGATAGGTTACAATGCCAGACCTGTTTTCAACAAGGTCATGTCCAGAAAGTACGCATTAAAACTCTCCTTCTAAAACGCCAAGGAGTAAAAACAATTTCTTCAAGTTCCGACTCGGAATCTAGTTCTCTAGGTGGAGTAAAACTTTTAAAGGTTTATTATGGTATGATAATGATTGACCGTAATTATAATTTGAGAAGTTGGTCAGTGGTGCGGTCAATATATAATTATTTATCAGCACTTAAATAAAATAGTGGATGAATATAAATAAGTATTGATTCAATAATTCAAGTATTGATTGAAGGTAAATCAGGACTCAATTAGATGAAGTTTCCACCCATGCAAGACACTCCAGTACAAGATCATCCTCAATGCCATCGATTGAACATGGGAGATAAGAGTGCAGGTGAAATGGTTTATGAAAAATAAGAAAGAGAGGAAATTTGGAACAATCGAACAAAAAAGAGGGCGATTACACTATAGTGTAAAGCTTGACTTTTATCATCTTAAAAGGCACATAGACCAATTTCAAGCAAGTTTGCATAGTCACAAAGGCATCGGAAGCTCACTCCCAAATAAAGCAATCACCTAATAGCAGGCTATCCTTACCCTTTGCCAGTAAATGGCAACCTGATGGTAGTCTTGAAGACACTCATCAATCTCAAATTCCAGCACCTGTGGCAGCTCCTGCACCACGAAACCCAGTAACTCCTATTATTGCATCGGAAGATGTAAGAAACTCCCAATCTACACAGATCTAAATGTCAACGGAGACTACCTTTCTATCAGTAAGATTACATTTGTGCCTTAACTCCGCTCATTCAAATTTATGTGTGGGAGATTGTTAGTGTTTTTATATTTTTCTAACCTATTTTTAGCTCTTTGGAAATTACCATATATTTTTGTATTATATTGACTAACCTTTTCTGGTTATTATTATTTTCTATGTTTTTGAAGAATAAATTATGTTACTACCCAGAAATTATATCATCACTTATCACACTGTGATTCTAGATTTAATCTTACTAGTAAGACACAACATTAAGTTAGATGTATGTTTTAATATTTCCCAACAAAATGCCTCAATCCTTCACAGGTTTTGCTGATAATCCAATATCATGAAACTATATCACTTTGTGTGGTATATTTTTTATATTCTGGTTGTATTTCAAACAATGTTCGATTTAAATCAATCATTTTTTATCTCTAGCTTTAAGTACTAACGGCTCCACCAGGTTAAAGCAGCTCAAAATAGATCAGATCCATGTTCGACATTCTTCATTTCACACATAAAAGTTACCACTTTTGAATTTTTTAAATCACTCACAAAACATTTTTATTTACAAAGCGCATGCTCACCATAACCTTCAACTATTATTCAATGTGATTCTGCACCAGTTTCCTTTAAATGGTAACAGAAAACTAATGTCTACAAATCATAATTTGTAGGCATGACATGTTCAACACTATTAATACAATGCTTTTACATGAAACTTGTATTGTTGTTAGTAGAAAATCTTTGCAAGATGTTCAAACAAACAAAGATCGAAGAAACAAAATGATATTTGATAGTAACTACAGTAACAAATAGAACCATCTTGGGATGAATCCTGGTTTCAGATTAACACATCTGGTACTTTCGGACACACTCGGCCATTTTCGGAATTCTATCTACGGTGTAATCATGATATCTTATGCCCACCCATGGTGCAGAAACACTTTAGAATTAGTACTGAAAAATTTATACCAGAAATATATGTTAAATTTAGCCAATTTGTGATATACACGCCAATAATATTAAATATATTAAAATTCAATACATCATAAAGGAAAAAAATATCAGTTACATATGCTCAAACTTAATTTTAAAAGCAACTTCAAGCCCTTACTAAGGTTTAATATTATCAAAGTGAAATTATTCACATTTCTTACTAGTTTTAAACATTAACAGAAATTTTTTTTAACAAAATGCAATGAATCTTACCTGTTACTTTATCCCTTATTAATTTACAGCTTTCAACATCTCCAATCGAGGAGAAGAGTGACCTGATCTCTTCTTGGGTCATTGTTTGTGGAAGATAATTAACGATCAAATTTGTTTTGCTTTCTTCTTGGTTCGTGCCACCTTGTGAAGATGAATTGTGGGAGTTACTTGAGGATGAGGTGGAATTTGTGTGAATAGAACCATTTTGTTGGGGAAGAGTGTCCATACCATTCATCATTCTTTGATGAGACTGAAACAATACAAACACCAATGAGAATTTAGAAAATAAAATACCAGGTAAGACCAATGGTTTTATGAATCATATAATAAGTTATTTACTTTATTAACTGAAATTCTAACTAAAAGTTACTTTAAACTGTCATGTCATGTAGAAGTTTTTCTAGAGAAAAAAAGTTTTGTACCTTGACATAACACGGGAAAAAATTAATGAATTCAGCAATAAAATATTGTAACTGCTATGCTAAAATACAACATCAACAGCATCCTTTTCGTAAATGTATTGTTATTATTTAAAGTGTTCAATACAAGTACACATTGAAACCTACTTAAGGTTTACTACAAAAATATCGAAAGTGAAGAAATCGATACATGGCGGTTTAGGTGTTGATTATAGTTTATAATTTTACACAAACCGTTATTAATATTTAGAATAATTCTCAATAATCCATTCACCTAATACTTACCTCCCAAAAGGACTTATTTACGAGTATTTAAAACTAGAATAAACAAATGTAAACAGTTATTTTACATAAGGGTTTGTGATACAGGATATATTCAGCTATGTATAATTATTAAAAACTATTTTTTATTTGTTAAACAATAACCATGATTAATTCACTACTACGTAGGAAATACTTATAGCATAACCACGGTACTAGTTCCTAGGGATGGGCGATAGTTGAAAGTTTAAACTATCGATAGTCTTATTGACTATCGATAATACGTGTCCTCCCCTTAGACACAAATTATATTAAAATTTTATGTACTTAAAGGAATAATTTTAATAACCGAACTTTATTCTTCCACCCATTTATTGATATACTAGATATAGTGATAATATAACAAAATAAAGTTAAATGTCAAATAATGTAAAAAAAGTAATGTAACAATGTTTGATGGTGAAAAACGGTTGTTGTATAACGGAAACGCCACATTAAGAAAATAAATAGATAGAAGTGTGAAGGTGTGTTTAAAACTATTGTTATCAATATATAAAATTAAAGTGAAAATTGAACAAGAAGCTTTCAAGATGAAAAAGAAGACAATTCAAATTAGTTCCTTAGAAATATTTTTACAACCCCAGTTGTGCCCATGGAAAAATTGTTAGATTTACCTCACCTTTTTATTATTTTTTTTTCTCATAAAAAAATATAATTAAATAATCAGAAGGATGCCATTACAGTTGCATTATATTTTAAACTAGGTATTATTATCAAATTAAATTTGGAATCTTGGAAATTAAAGGACACATTTCTCGTCAGTTCATTAACTTATGTTAATGGGTTAAGAAGTAAAATGAATTTAATTTTATGCACGAAATTAAGTAATAAAAAGTGCATACATTTTTAGAAACTATAGGAAAACTTTCTATAAAAATTAAAATAGTAAAATCAGTTTTTAAAGGACACAATATTCCTATCATTATTAAAATTAAATGGAAATCACATTATTATGACTTTATCTATTACGATATACAATCGAAATCAATACATTTAAAATTTTTATTTTTATTTTGCATTTATTTTTCGATGTTATTTATAGACAAATATTACCTCAATAAATTTTTTTCCCATTATATATTTCTAATATTGTTTATAATTATTGTGTTTATATATTGCCTGTTTTTGTTTTTTTTAAGTTCGAGATCTATCATTATTAATGATTTTCAGTTTGGTTATCCTAAATTAAAGAAGTTGATTAACTTAAGTTTTGTTTCAATTGTGACACTTTATCTGTAATTGTATTATTTATAAGAAGAAAGTTAAAACAATTTCAATTTTTGTTTCCCACCAATGATAATCACAAACCCCTGTACTTTTTCCGATCAGTAACCACAATAACTAGGAATAACAATATTTAGAAAGTTAGGAATCCAATTAAAATCCATTTAAATGTTCAAATGGAAAGTAAAAACTGTATTCAACAAGACTATGATGCAAAAAGTTAAAGTAATTTATAAAACGGCGTGATACTAGAAAAATAATAAATGAAATCCTAACACATTACCTATGTACAATATTAATACAATTAAGGATGAATTAAACAATTGACAATTTTCTATAAGGGATTTAATGCTGGCTGAGGGTTATCTTTTTCAATTATATGTTACTTAACTATTATTCTATCAATCAAACTGATTTTCAGTCTAATGAGGTATATACTGGCATTACTACATTCTAAAGAAAATGTTTGATTAATAGAATATATATAAAAAATATAACCATAAACAATATTAGATATGATTACTTTAATGAAAAAAAAAAAAAAAAATGAAATTGTAATATCTTAAAATGTTGATAACATGGAAAATCTAATAGGTGTTCAATCGATATTTATTTCCTATGAAGGGAAAATGGTAGGAAAAGAAAGCTAACTTTAAAAAAAAGCGAGTAATGTAAACCTTAACGATATAATTTCTATATTTACTTAAAATGAAGGTGAGGTGGAGGAGACAAGACTACCCCTCCGTAATAGTGGCGCTACCTGGTGCTATCTGTAGTAAACCTTATCTAAAACATTTTGGATAACCTGGCATCAACCAAGATGACTGAAACAGTAGTGCTTCGGAACTAGTACCCATAATTATTCCCTAAAAAACTTCAGTTCACTCTGAAATACTATACTGCAAACACTAAATTATAATAATGTTTTATGAAAAATATTATCTCTAAAAGTATTATTGTTCGTCTAATTAAAGTTAATAGCAGCTAAAGAATCACTGAAACACCATTTCATGTAGGTGCTTAGTTTCTTCCTTTCTTCCGAGGTAATTATCGTAATATATATATATATATATTCTTTCGGGCTGAAGCCCCTCCCAAAATTAAATCCTAAATCCGTTAGTGCCCGGGACCGCACAATGGGGCGAACTAACACTGCTGTTGGACATTAGAAGAGAAAAAAGGTAGAATTTGGAAGTTTTACTGCAATAGTGACAAAATAATATTGCTCCCTCTTCATGTCCAGCAATTTTTAACTTGACTATCGCAATTCTCGATCAATCTCCGCTGGGTTTAGTACCAGTGACGCGGTTGAGAGTGTTGCGCAGGGATCTCCTGGTTTCCTGCATTTCCCTCCATAGTTGGAGGGATAAGCCTATCTCGGAGTTCCCTCCCCTCGAAAATAGTGTATACAGGTATGTATTTATTTTTTGAATTTCCTTATTTTTAAGTTATTTTATTTTATTTATTGTATATAATTTGATTATTATTTAGTCGTTATTTTGCTTCTGTTCATTTTATATATTTTTGTACATATAGTGTGAATGTGATCTTATCTCACTATAGCCAATGCCCAAGAGACAGAATGTTGTAATATTCAATAATAAATAAATAAAAAATTATTGCATTATATTATGCCGTGATATGAGAAAATAGTAGAAGAAATAAAAACAACATTTTTTACATTTAGAGCTTGTTTTCCGGTAGTTTTTGTTCAAAGCTAACGGTATGTACTATACAGAATTAGACAATTCTAGTGAATCCTAAGACAGTTGAAACATGGGTTTTTAAAAATATACATATTGTTAAGACGCCTCAAGGAATTGTGAAAAATATTGGCCCATTTCGCAAATCCCCCGAAAAATTAGATAGACACTATTGTTATCAGAGATTTGAACAACTAAAAACAGTTTTCAGACCTTGCCCCAACAGACCACATCAGAAGTTATTGAGAATTTCACACGCGGGAATGTTGAATTTAGATTGATTAGCATTACTTTCTATTTTTTAATTTTTTTTTTACAAGCGTATTCGAGTTACTATCGACCCAGTTATTGCCTAAATAACATATAATTATCTATACTGACATGTCACGAGTTTAATAGCTATGTTTTAAGAAATAAAGAAAACAAATATATATATATATATATATATATATATATTTTTTATTATTACAAACATGTAACTTTATATAATTATAGTTTATAATAATATGCCGTTATGAAATAAGTAATGAGTTATACAATATCTGAATAATGCAATGTTTACAATAGACACTACAAGACATTGATTTAAAACAATCTATTTCTATCTACCGCGAATAATTTATAATTTTTATTTCTTGTGAAATACTTCAAGTTGAAACACTTGAAAATAGAACTGTTAATCAGGTTTCAAGATATTGCTAAAATTTGAATAAATACAACATTTTACATGTTACATTTCTTTCATAGTCTAAGAAATAAATTGAGTAAGTACCTACACACACACATATATATATATATATATATATATATATATATATATATATATATATATATATATATTGTTTTGCTTTTTTAAGTAAAAAAAAAGTACTTATATCAGTAGACAAATAACCTATATAAGTAGAAAGAACTTTTCTAGTTCCTATAGATCTATCTATAAGCTATCTAGATGATTGATATAAGCAAAGACATATTTAAAATATTGTTAATCAATTCCGATTTCATCATATCAAGTTGTTATTTAGGGCTTAGGGGCTTATAACCCCGAGGTCATAAACACCTATGATCATATTACAGCAGTATGTATCATGCTATCTTAAGTGTAGTATTTCATATGTACCCTCATAAGTTTCATTTTTTCCACGAAATTCTGCATTTTCGACATTTTTTTTAAGCTAGATTGAATATGCTACAATTTAAAACCAGAACAGGCTCCGTATATTGAATAGTTTTCAAGATACAGATTTTCAAAGTTTCTGAAATTTTTCGAACTTGATAGTTTTAAGCTATTTTTCATGTTTGATCATATTTTTCGGGAATTTGTTAAGATAAACTATGATGAAAGTTTGAATTTTTTATATTACTATGCGAAATGTATTGTTTTTAATTGCAGGCAGCACTGCTGTTATGAAAGGTTTTAAAGCCAGATGTTAAATATTATTAGAATTAATGTGTGTGTTAAAAATCGTCTTTGTAAAATTTGCTGAAATATAATAGTTTTTTTTTAAATTTCACTCAATCGCTAATTTTTCAAGTTCCCATTGTTATTTACATTTGTATTGCTAGAAACATATGCAATAGTCATTATATCATCAATAACCTGTCCGATATGAGTCAATGAAGTAAATATTTGTTTAAAGGGAGATGGTCCGGGGCGGCGGCCATAAATAGGCTAAATAGTGGCAAAACTATTTTAATAAAAACCAACGTTTCGACCAGACTTTGCAGGTCTTCTTCAGGGAGATGTGTTCAGCTAGGAGTTTCATTTAGAACTGGAAAATCATGGTAAAAGGATAGGTATAAAGACCTGCAAAGTCGGGTCGAAACGTTGGCAATCACTGTTCACAACCAGATGACTGAAATTGTAATTGTAAAAAAAAATTAATTTAATTGTAAGTGAATTAAATTTTCTAAACTCGATAATGTTAAGCTAATTTTCTTGTTTGTATATTCACTAACCTGTCTTACATGAGTCAGTGAAGTAAACATTTATTCAATTAAATATTTTGAAGGAGGAGGATACATAGATATAGGAATGACGATGAATAATGAGAGATAGGGGATGCCCATTTTAGGGATACCCATCACCCCCAAGGTAGATGGCGCATAAACCTTCTCTCTCCCTCCCTTCCCCCTCCATCACAAGATATTTTTTCTCTCCTCTTTTTAAAAACAATGCAAGCAACAGTAGATTTTAAGAAGACCTAGATCGTATACAATCACATTTATACGGTCTATTCCATGTTTCCCCCTTGTTCCTTGGTTTGAAATTTTTTTTTTTTTCGAAATTCATAACCCCGAGAAAACGCGCCCTCTTAAAAAATTCAAAGCCCCATCAAAACTTTTGATGGCGCGACTTGACGCCACGAAACCCCCTTCTGGGCACCCCTGCCACCTTTCAAAGCTCTCCTCGGCATTGTTGAAGCCATAACCTGGCAGGTAATAAGCTGGACTCATTCGATAATAGCTTGTATTTGAAATAAATTATTTTTGACTTTGAGACCCAAAATTCTCACTATGTCGGAGCCGGCTGGGTTCGTTCGCGAGTTTATGTGGTGAAAGTTTAAATGAGGGTGACAAATGAATAGTGTTGGTGACAAAAAAAAAGGAGTTGAAACCCTAAAAGCGTCTAGTAGTAAAGCATTGGAAAATAGGGATAATGAACGTTTATCGAAACATTTGAATGAGATTCATGTACATACGGTATACCAGAAGCGTTACAACAATCCTAAATTGATCAAAGAAGCTGTTAAACGTGGAGACACAAATGTGACAAGAACTAAGGCTTCCACTGAGAAATTTAATTTCAGAGAGCTGTGTTACATACGTGGAAAATTCATAACAAAAGAGTTTACTAGAGAACAGAAGGAAAAAACTGCCAGAAAAAAGAAATTCTGTGATCACTAGGGCCCGGATTTTAAGAATTTGTCCTTCCTGTTCTGTGTAAGGGAAAACTGATATCTCAAAACATCTATTCCGATCTTGAGTAGTAGATTTAAAATACAAAATCCTATTGGAAAATGGATCGTTTTGGCAATTTTTCACACACAAAAAAAAGTTTTGTAATTTTTGACTAAAAAAGATCTCTCATGGGGTCTTCACTCAGATTTTGATTCAATTGAATATATTTACGAATTTCTATGTATGCTTTTGCGCTTAAACATCTAATTATATCAATGTAATGAAGAAAAAAAAAAGAAGAAAGTAAAACCCTCCCCTCGCTATATACGGATACTTGTCTAGAAAGTATTAGTAGGTATCATTCAAGAAAAGGGAACATCTGTGTTTTGAGTTTGAGGAAATTATCAATTTCCAATGTTGATTTACAAAAAGATTATCTGTCTTACACAGCGATGGATTCGATTCGATTACCGAAGTTAATGCAGTACAGTCTACAAGAATACATAACGTGGAAAATTATCTTTGTTAACATTCTGAAGTAAGTAAAACTGGATTCTCCCCATTATTGAATCTTCGACAACTTAGTAAGGGTTTCTTTTTTGTTCTATATGTTTTTAAAATAAGTAAATTATTCGTTTACAATTCTATGAAAAATTCCATCATATTTTTATTTTTAATGAATGGTACATTACCAATGCTTAAATTGACTTTTAAAATAGTTAAGATTTAATAGAATAGGGCTAAAGTCGGGGATAATACATTATTTTCAAGAAATTCAGCAAATATAATTTTCCACAAACATATAAGTATTTGTGAAATTTCCTAAATTAATCGATGGAATTAAGTGCGTTCATTTATTCATCGATTGAAACCTCAGTGTTGTTATATCTCAATTTACATCACATATTTATATGTTTACTGTCTTTATATATAGGAACATTGCTAAATTCAGCGCTAAGCTCATCGATGGCATCGAATCAGTCACTAAACTGGACGAAAGAACGCAATAGATGAGCTTAGAGCTAAATTTAGGAATTTGCTCTGTTCATATTTGTTTTTAAATTCAACAATCTAGTAGTTAAATATTTCTTTATACATTATTTTATTTTTCATGGGTTTACGAACATTTCAGAAATGTCAAAAAGAACAAGGAGCTTCACCGAGGAGCTAGGAGTTGATGTTGGGGAGCTTGCGATATTGGACGAGAATATTATTCTGGTCTCCCTAGGGATCATCCACTTTCACTTGTATAGCAATTGACTGTGAATTAAGGATGACCTATGTCATTTATCAATTCTTTTACTTAATTTAGCAGACACCCAATAATTAGTCTAGAAGCAAGATGTTGCTCTAGATGTTATACACCTAGATTTATTATAACATGAATTAGAAACTGACGATAGAGCACATTAGTTTTAAGCCATGCAGCCACAAGATCATTGGGATTATGGTTCTGAAGATGAGAGTAAATATCTCGAGACGTAAACTTGTAAACATGCAATTTTGATAATACAACAAATAAATTCACTTGTTGTTAATTGGAAGTAATCATTGCTAAATAACAAAGAATATCATACAACTTCCCAGAAAAAAGGGAAAAAAAATCAACTTAATTTTAATTTTTTTGTTTTGTCTTGTCTTTTTGTCTATATTCAAGGAATTGTGTTGATAAGTGTGTGCGATTTAGTCTTGTATTTTTAGCATTCGAATACTTTTTTTTTTTGTTCATATAATGGTAATTGTTTAATGTGGTATTGCTAATGATATGGTATATGGACTAGTGCTGTGAAAAGGGATAAAAAAATTATATGTTTATATAATAATGGAATAATATGATGTAAGACCTATGTCCATATGGATTGATCAGTATGCTGTGTAAAAAGTAACCCTATAAAGTAGAGCAGCACTACTTTCAATAAAGTATTTCTCTCTCTCTCTCTTATTATATAGATGAGTGATATAAAAAGAAAAAGATTTTGTGGAGAGGAGTTACAGTTCCTCATATCTCTACTTTTCGAAAAAGCTGATATTATAGAAAATATAGATAAAGATACTGTTTCAAATACAGAAAAAAAAAGGCTTGGGAGGAAATTCTTGCCGAATTCCATGCTAACGGAGAACACAGCTATGTATATATTTTCACTTAAAAGTATTTAAAACACAATTGACACGTTTGCTTTGATGGAGAGTAAAAGTGCCATGAATTAACTTTAAAAGAGGAAAAGACAGTTTTAAGGCATAACTTTATAATTGAACTTTATAATTCTTTAAAACATTAATTTCTTTTTGTGGATGCTCAAGTCAAAAAATAAAGTATGAATTTAACACACTAAATAATCAATTAATTATTTATTATTAAAATAACTTATACCGTTTCGTTCAACCCTTCCATTAATAAATATTTTTAAAAACCTGATTTATTAACTACTTCAATTTCTCTTTGTCTGAAAATACCTAAAACGTTGTCCGTTAAAATAAATAAAGAATCTGAAGTGTGAAACTTCACAAATTGGTGTACATTAAAACAAGCTTTAAAAAAATAGTAAACACAATATTTCAGAAGTAAACTAATAACCGAAATTATGAATCCAATAAGTTAAATATTATTAAATTAAATTATTAATTATCCTGTTCTTGCTAGTATGTTTCAACTTGTAGAATAATTAAGAGGCAATGGTCTAACTACCCACAGGGTTAAATATAAGTTGTTTTAAATTGTTGGATACACTTGAGACTTAATATTTTTATCACAAAAAGTAAGTTGTAATTCCTTACTAAGAAATTTATATAAATCTATACCTGCCTTTATAGTACTTCTAGTAAGGTATCAATATCTAAAAGCTTTACTTTTTTACCTACACCACTTCAAATGGTTCAATAATAAGTAGTTCTTAGATTAAAACTGGATCATTGTCAGTTACAAGGAAAAAATGAATTGAAAATGTTTGACAAATTTAATTAAATTAAATGATGAATTAATATTGTAACATTACAACCTGCTATCATCAAAGGAACTAATTCTATAAATGCGAAACATAGTTTGATAAGTTCTGACAAAACTAATTGACTTACATAGTCTTTCTGTCTTCTATTTTAGCTATTATCACATTACTATGAACACCAACAAATCAAAATATACGAGAACACTGATACACTTGATAAGGATATTGTAGCAAACTTGATACTTTCCAAGAGTTTTCTTGTTTTTCAGAACTGACACTCTTTCTAAAACTTCTGAAGTGAGAAAATGAATTTCCTCCACACTAAATATTTATTGATTCACCCATCGATAATAATAAAACAAGTTATTGTACGGTAACACAACCCTTCTACTACTGAATCATTGGAGTGGAGTAGGGAAAACAACATTCTCATTGAATTAGGCAAGAATTTTCTCCCCTTTTTTTTTGTATTTGAAACCGCATCTATATCTTTATTTTCTATAACATCAGCTTTTTCAGGAACTAGAGATGTGAGGAGCTGTAACTCCTCTCCACAAAATCGTTTTCTAATTATATCACTCATTTATATAATAAGAATATTTAAAAAAATATAACAATTGTTTATTATGTATTTGAACAGTCCAGTTACCTCCTTTACTTAATCGATATTTTAATACATTTTCGCGCCAATGTTTAACAAAAGAAGAAGCAGTTATATATCTTTACCTGGCTAATGTCAAAGTAATTCTATGAATTGGATTGAAAAAAATAACGTTGGGCTGAGTAAATAGTGTTGTCCTTTTGGACCAGGTGGCCCAATAGCAGTTTTTTTCGTCTCCCATTCCTTGCCTTTTAAGCTACACGGTTTTTTTTTCCAGGGTCGGGGGAGAGAGCGGGGAATTATGCAGAGTTTAAAGTCCCACCAGGCACCCGGATTTCAACTCATAATTATTTGTTTGCCTCAAAACTTCAGTTACCAGGTTGCCGGTTAGCCCGCTCTGCCACCCCACCCTCTAGGTCCAATAGCAACTAGTCCCCTTGGTTTTGAGGACTAGTTCCCCCCCCCCCCTCCACTAGTACCAGTACCAACATGTGAGTTGCATTTATATTAGGGCTCCTTGACAAGATTTTACCTTTGAATATTCAACAAACAAATATTTACATTCTATGCACTAGCAGATTCAGGATTTAGTTTTGGGGAAAGATTTTTTTAAAAATATATAACGATAATTACTTAAAAAGATAAAGAAAGAAACTAACTACCTATATGAAATAGAGAAGAAGTTGGTAGTGAAAGGGAGAGGTGGGGTCAAATAAATAATAAATTTTTAAAATAGTATTTCTATCGTAACGCTAATGTTTCGACCCACTTTGTAGGTCTTCATTAGGGCTACAAAATATAAAAGGTACATGGTGAAAATAAAATAAATTTATCATAAGTAGATATTAAATAAGAAACAGTTGTCTGATAAAGAAATAATATGACATCAGAGATATAGTGGGTGACAGTGTAGTTAAAATATCAAGTATTACATGTATAGAAGATACAAACAAAAATAGAAAACAAAGGTGAATATAGCATGTAAGTTATTCCTTAATTGGCCAGTCACTCAAAAAATGACTTGAAATAAATATTTTTCCTTAAATCTTCTTTTATAATCTAAATAAGTAAAATATATATGATTTTACTTAATTTTCTCTTTTCTGTACAAAAATACTGCATGGTGTCTTTAAGTACACTTTGGCCAATTGCCATAAAACAATAGTGGTGTCTTTAAATACACTTTGGTCAATTGCCGTCAAACATGATGGTATCTTTAAGTACACTTTGGCTAATCACATAAATCAATGGTGGTGCCTTTAAGTTCACTTTGGCCAATAAACTGACATCATAGTTTTTAAAAATGTAATTTAATGATTTATTAGGTAATAAAAGAAACATGTTGCAAGTAAAAAACAAGTATATTGTAAACAAAATATAATAAAATACAAAACATAGAATAGAATAGTTTATTTTATTTGTCTAAGGAAATTCCTGTACAAATAAATATAATGGTATTATTAACAATGTATACAGCATTAAGTATGATTAATATAATAACAGATTAGTAAACGATATATATATATATATATATATATATATATATATATAAACAATTAGTAAAACTTTTTTTTTCAATAATAAACTTTTTTTAAATATTCCAGAGGTATAAAACAAATAACAATGTAAATAAGCATTAATATATGTTTATATGATTAACTATACCACTTAACAGTTCAATGAACAGCCCTGTATGAAATAATATAGTTGATTTATTATTTTCATAGTGTCTATTTTCAGTATCTCTTCCACACTAACATCTTCCCTGGATTCAGTGATAAATGTCTTCAAGTACTTATTTCTTGGTTCGCTAAACTTGATACATTGAATCAAAAAATGAGTCACTGGGTCAGTTACAAGGAAGTTGCATGCATTACATACTTCACTAGATTTAATAGTAAAAGTAGCATATTTTAAGTATATCTTCACAAAATCTTTACTTGCTACTCTGAAATGACTAACGGCTCTTAATTTGTTTAAATTCAGAGCATTGAACTGAAGATAATCTTCTGGTCTAGTAACATTAAAGGAGTAGATTTTTCTATATTTTTGGTTTGATTTATAGTTTAACACTCTGTCGATGTCCTTGGATGCGTGATGGTTTCTCATTTTTTCAATGATTTCTTTGAACCTCATCAGACCTTGGGAGAAAACACATGAAAACAGCCCCTGACATCCCAGTTCCTCCACTATCATCTTTACCTGGGTAACCCAGTTATAAGTTGGATCAGGTTTTCCAATGGATGAGTCTAGAGCTCTAACCCTATTAACGCATTGTCTAGGTAGTCTTTTATCACTCATTAAGCTTAGCTTTGTCCAATAGTTGATCACTTTTTTCAAAACTTCAACATTTGATGGAGATCTCCCACTTTCAAGGCGAGCCACATAGTTGGGTATATTTCTTGGCCAATGGAGCAATGACTTGATAAATCAAACTTGCATCCTCTCCAAAACCTCCCAGGCTCCCAGATCTCTGCAGCATGAATTTCAAGGTGCTTCGAAACCAGTTGTACACCAAGTTGAAGTGGCTTTATCCGTCCTACCCCCGTCAATATTTCCTTGCTACCTTCCTATACCAAGCCATTAGAACACGGTGAGCTGCCTATATTCTACAGATCCTACAATTCAAACACTCCTTTCAATCCCGTTCCACCAGATCCTGTGCGTCCGACCTCTATCCTCCTCCTCACTGAACTGCTGCGTTTGATAAATCCTTTTTAATACAAGTTGTCTCCCTCTGGAATACTATACCTTCAGATATTTGACACGCAAAATCAATATCCTCTTTCAAATCTCTCCTCTTCACACCCCTACTCCATTCCCAATCCAATTGATCATGAAATGCACTTAAAAACCTAAGCTGTAAAAACCTCAAAGTACGCCCAGATACTCTGATTACTTTGTGATTCATCGATATTTCGTTTACTTAATTACTTTCTCTGTATATTTTATATTTACACATATTTATATCGTTTTATTACTTATAACTTTATTTTATTCCTAATCAACCTGTAAATATTAAACTGTATTTTATGGACACACCAAAATATTAATATATATTCTGTATTTGTAACTTGTTCTAAAGGGACACTAGTCCCAGAATAATAAAATTATTTTCATTCATTCATAGAGCAGTGTTGACGAGACCATCAAGACGAGTTAACGAGGCTGGTTTTTGTCTCCCAAGAGTCGCTTCTTCTATTTCTTAGGATTGCATCACTTTGGTCGCTGCAACAGATGATCTTTGTAAGAAATGCTCCACGGCTCTCTCAAATTTTCTAGAAGAAGAAAAGGGTTCACCCAGATATGTGTAGTTTCTGGTATACTCCAAACTTGTGTCTCGCCAAGCTAAAGTCTCAAGTTTTTTCATCTTTCGAGATTTGAGAAACACCAACACCTTAGACTTAGCTGGATTTAGGGTCAAAGATTTGCTTTTACAGTACTCGCTCAGTATATTGATGTTTCTTTGTACACAATGCCACGAATTACTGAGGAGGACAATATCATCCGCTGACAGAAGCATAACTACTTCATGGTTTTGTTCTATACTAATAACAACAGCTCCTCGGTCATGGTAATACTCAACTATATCCGACACAAACAGGATAAACAATGCAGGACTAAGACTCTCCCCCTGAAGCAGACCTCGGCTGATACCAATCTCTTCTGGGAGCTCTTGTCTTAACTTTATCTGCATCAATGAAGCATTATATAGTTTCTTGAGAAGCCTAATTAGTTTCCCTCCCCCCCATTCCAAGAGAAAAAAGCCTTCCTCAGGTCCACAAACACTGCGTAAACATAGCTGCCCTTTTATCTCAAATTAATGCTGACAACTGAGATCAATGTGAATATGTGATCAATGCATCCCCAAAATACAAAACAAAAAATCCATGAAAAATAGCATTACGCCTTCTCTTGTTTATGAAATTCAAGAAAACAGGGCCTTTCACAATTCTCACATTACATTTTTCTCATGAAACAACTGTTTAATTCTGGCAACATAGTATGCACCATGAACCTTCACTCATGTTACCACCCTTTTGTAATTAATACTTGCCAATGGCACATTTATCAAGCACCGGGTATGACAACCGCAGCTGTTCTTTTTTTCATGATTGTAATTGGTGGTGACCTGCCTCCACTAGCTCTTTTAGCTCCCCAGTACAGCAGAATATCCTGTCAATATGTATTCAAAATTGTTTTAAAATCAAATTTATTTTAGGGGTGTTCCTTTTAATGAGAGATATGTGTTGGGGAAAAGGGACTGAGCAATATGAAAATAAATTTTATTATTTTACTCACCTGCATTGTGGACTTGTAATTTTTCTTTTTTTTAGGGTATTTTATCATTGGAGGTATTACGCTCTTTTCATTTAAGGGGTTTAAATTTTGAGTTTAAAGTTTCTTCATGAACTACAGTGGAAATGCGATCTTCTACCTCTTCTTCACACATTGTCAACAATTCATTACACTGGATATTATTGAAAATTTCATCCTCAATATTGAACTCTTCCAATATTTTATTACTTTCATTTTTCAGTTTTTCTTCGGCTATTTTGGGACATTTGTCTACATTTTCTTCTTCATTGTCGCTCTCTTCTTCATCAGAAGTGATGTTAAATTTTGTTAGCAAACCCAAAATCTTTTTGTCCTGACTTTTATACATATTTGTGAATAAAAATAGTAAAAAAAAAAAAAGAAAGAATTTAAAATCATGTATCGCAGGCACATTTGTTGACATTAGGCCTGGGTGAACTTAAGTACACCATCATTAAAATCCATGCTAAACTTTAATTCTCTTCAGAATATGAAATGAAACACAGAAGAACTTGAATACATTTTAAAACTAATTCACCCATTTTAGTTCATATTTAAATGGAATAACATATATTTTTTTGCATTAGAAACTTGTTCACTGACTAACGTGAAACAGTGTGGTAAATAATGGTGATATGCTTCAATATATTCTTAATAATTAGCTTCCAATAACAATAAATTGACTTTAGTCACATGTACTAATGTTGGAAGCCTACAGGGGTGTGGACGGTGGCATAAAAAGATATGAATGGAAGCAGTTGCTCCCCTGCGCAAGTCAAATGTGGAAGGTGTCTTTAAAGACACCTTGGTCTATTAAGGGTTAAATGTAAATAGATTGAAATAAAAGATAAAAAATGAGTAGATAACAAAATGGTAAAGGCTACATTTGATAACTGTAGGTTAACAGATAGATAAATGATGGTTGTCGAATAAAGAAATTGAAAAATGAATAAGTAATTTAGTTACTTCAATAGTATTTTTCAAGGGTACTTAATGTTCTTATATATGATTGTGGGTTGATGGTTGACTGGAGTGAATAATGACGAGAAGGATAATTGGGGTGATCAATCAAAAATAAATATTATTTATTTTTGACTGATCACCCCAACTATCCTTTGTTCTTATATATGGTGTCTTCAAGGAATATATAAGCCCTTATATTTTCAACAATTTGTTATTTTTCTGCCGACGACATTTAGAGCTGATTAGCTAATTATCAAGTCATCAAAACGGTACTAACCAACTAGGGACATGCATCCATTAATGCACAAAAACTTAAGGGAGAAGGTGACAAGAAATACAGTTATTCAGTGACAATTAGTATACTACAAATAGTAGTTCATGAAATTAGTGTATAAAAAGATGTTTTGATGGCTTGATAATGAGATAATCAGCTCAAAACGTCGTCGGGAGTAAAATAAAAAAATTGTTGAAAATATAAGGACTTATATATTCCTTGAAGACAACATATATAAGAATAAGTAATGGTCTAGTAAAGATAAAATAAGAATAAGATAAAATAATAATAAGATATAAGTGGATAACAACCTGATGGAGGTTACACTTAATACACGTATTTAATAAAGAAATTGAAAAAAATAATAAAATAACATGAGTTGTAATATCTTTAGGATATATTTATTAAATATATATAACTCAATAAGAAAAAAAATAGAAGAGAAATTTAGAATGTAAGTAGAAATGTAAATAAGGTTATGATGATGAAACAATTTACAGTATAAATAAATAACAATTGACATTCAGTTTTTTTTTAAGTGGTAATGGAATAGTAGACTATAGAAACAGTATAATATGGTATATAGTTGAAAGATAGGTGTGTTAAGAATCATAAAACAAGTCAAACATACCACCACGTAGTACACGACAGGAAACATCTTGTAGACTGGCAGAGAGTGTTGGGTAGGGGTGGGGGAGAAAACGCCAAACGTTTTCCAAAAAGAACGGTTCTTGATTTCAAACGAATCCAAATCAATCCGTTCTTCCAAACGGATAACAACAGTTTTTTTTCTTTAGTGCACCCGTTTGCCACTAGTCGAGTTGCTATTTGTTTTGCTTTTTCAAAACGAAACATAAGCCCTTTCTGTTTTCCATCAAACCTACCAGTTCACCATGAAAATAACCCAACAGTTTTTTTTTTATAAGAGATGTTTCAACTGTTAAGTTTAGGGATGTAATTTTTTTCTAATTTTTTTTTGTTCTTAAGAACTGTTATTTTTTTGTCAACAAATAGTTCATTTACGTTTTTCAAAAGTAGCAGAGACGCCCATCTCTAGGGATGGATCGTTACAGATTTTTAGTGTAGCTGTTCTAACCCGTTCCATTCCCCAAATGGAACTATTCCAAATTATCGATGCCGTTCCAATGCCATTACTCTAGAATTCACAGCCTAGACATGGACGATAGTTGATAGTTTTTCCATTATCGGTAGTATATATAGCTCAGTAGTATATATACTTCCCACCACAGACTTAAGAAAGATTAATTTTCACTCTATTCTTTGTTCAGTTACTTTAAAATACTAAATAAATTTCAATTAATTTAATATAAACAAGTAAAATATAACGTTTAAAATTAAAGTTTATGTGAAATGTAACATTAATATGAAATAAAACATTTTAAATTATTAATTTAATATTTCGATTTTTACATTATTGAATTAAAAGATTGATTGAAATTCCAAAGGGAGCGGGGTAGCTCAGTGGTAGGGCACTAAGCTTCCAATGCTCAAGGTCCCAGATTCGAATCCCGGCTCATGGCAGAAAAAATATTTATTCTGTTTCATAGGCCGTGAGGCGATCCTGGGATAGGGAGGCCCTCCTGGGGCACACCCTGCCTCTATAAAGTGGGTATCCTTAATTAAATAATTGATTAAGGGGGGAAACCTGTCGGTTTAGCGTGATCCTGGACCGATCCCCTCCCTGCACAACCGTAGGCCTTGAAACACTACTTTCCCTAAATAGTACTGAGCCCAAGACCCTCGATTGGTTTTAGTGGTACAGGTTTTTTTTTTTTTTTTTTTTTTTTTTGAAAATCCAATAATATGGTCATTCTCAGATTACGGACAATTTTCATGACAAAAATTTTAATAATTTTGACGACATTTAAATACCATTTTTAAAAAGCCTACACCTTCTATTACCCATCAGCTGTAAATCTGAGGAAATGTCCAAGATCAAAAGCGTTAAATTTTAAAAGCGTGGTAATGACAATATCATTTTGGTAATGACAGCTAGCTTGAATTAAATATTTTTTTTTATCTAGAAGTCAGATAGTGTTGCCCAAAATCGGTCTTGGTCTTGCACTTTGCCTTGAAGACCAAGGCCGCCTAACTGTTGCAAGACCAAAATCAGGACTGGTAAACAAAATCGATTTTTTAAATAAAAATTAAGGCAAAATAGTTACTAATACTTGACAATCTTAGTTACTATATGTTAATATTTGGTATAAGCAATATACTTTTGCATTTAACTCCTCTGATTTTTCATTCGAGGCTTAGTTAGGTTTTTCCTATCTAAACAATTACAATAATATCTCTATAGTAATAAGCTAATAAGTAACTGCAAGACTGTTTCGAGACTCTTGTGCAAGACCAAGAGCATGACCAAGACTCGTCTCGGTCTCGCATTTGGGCAACACTAAAGTCAGGAAATATGATATATTATGAACTAGGATGCTCCACATATAGGAACTTATAAATAGCTGTTCAAACTCAAATGTTTTTATTTATAAATTTTAGAAAAATAAGATAAAAATAATAAATTACCACTATTTTTTTAAAATAAAAAATTGCAAGCAGCAGTAGCCTTTTTTATTTCTGAGGTAAGATTCTGATAAAAGAAACAGTACAAAAAGACAACACATTCTATGTGACATAGGGATCTTTTTTTTTCGGGACGTCTTTTTTTTTTTTTTGGTAGAATAAAAGTCTTAATTAATAGTAGCATCGGTCTATTTTTAAAGACTAGATTAAGAATCTTAATTATAATTAAGTATACATACAAATAATGTTGGTATCAAAATACAAAAATTTATATCGCTGTTACCACTTGTGGGGGTATAAATTTACAGAACATAGCATACCTCACATTGCACAACTTTAGATTTTTTTTTTGTGGAGTTTGTTTGTTGCATCAGTTAAACGCTGTTTTTGTAATTTTTTGTTTTGATATAACAAAGTCCTGTTTTCTTGGTCATAAGCGACTCTGTTTATCAATAGAGAATGTAAATATTCTCTTTTGTACGAACAACAATTTCTTAGCTAATAGTCTTTCATACTTCTAAATCAGTATAATTCGTTTTGGATTTGAGACTATTTAAATGAAAAATACTTTTTTCATGAGTAATCTGTATTTTCTTACTACATCTTCCCTGAGAGCTTTAATAAAAATTTGTTTGTTTATTTTGTTTTTTGTTGCAGTTTTTGTAACTTTGTTGGAACTATTGGGTTACTATTATAAAATAAGGCTGCGTTTTATTTCTTCACCATATTTATTTCAATTTTCATAGCTATGTTTCGGCCGATAAGCCATATTCAAGCCATCTAGAAGATAAACACCATTAATTTTATATTCTTATGCAATTCTACACTCTATGATGGTGGTATTGGTCCTATTTAATTTAATATTCTATGAATTATAACTCTAATTAGTTAAATCAATTCTTTAATTTGTAATTACCTGCAACCTCATTCTATCTAGTGGTACTGTTAATTTACAAATTAACTGGTATTGTTAATTACAAATTAAAAAATTGAATTAAAAAACAGTAATCATGGAACATGCTGGTTATGACAACAAAATGAATAATTTATTGGAGAATGATTTAATATATAAGAAAATTCAACATGTCACATCTAAGAATGTATACAAAGTAATAGAGCAAATCATAATAGAGAGTAATATATTAAATCATTCTCCAATAAATCATTCATTTTTTTGTCATAATCAGCATGTTCCATGATTACTGTTTTTTAGCCAATTTTTTAATTTGTAATTAACACTACCAGTTAATTTATAAATTAACAGTACCACTAGATAGAATGAGGTTGCTTTTTTATTCCAATACAGATTTATCAACGTAAGATCAACAGACATAAATTATTTAAAATTTTTAAAACATCCTTACTATATCCAACCATGCTTTTTGTATGTATTGAAAAGTCAAATTAAATTATAAGTGTGGTTGGGAGGTTGCACATTGTTATATCTTTGTTTATACTGCTCACTTATTGAGGGTTATTATTAAAACATTTGATTAATTAATATTTCAATTTTTTAATTATATTGGCATATGTCCTGTCTATTCCTTTTGTATCTGCTTTGAAATTACATACTGTGTCTAGATTTTTGGAAATGTAGATGGATTCTAAAACTTTTCTTTTAAAGCTATTTTTTTCACTTATTAGTATTTTAGTGTTGCTAAAATCAAAATTGTGTTTTTGTTGGGAGCTATCTGTTGATAGCCCAGTGCAGGTGTTATATATTTTTATTTTAGAATTACAATTACTTCTATGTTGGTTAATTCTATCTTTTAAGTTCTGTTTTGTTTGTCCTATGTAACATGTGCAATTTTTATTTCCACTATTGCTATTTTTACATACCTTACAATCTATTTTGTATATGTCAGTTTTTTAATTTTTATCTATTTTGTCTTTATTATTGTTTCAGTGTTGTATTGTTTGTTGTAAATGTTTAAAATTTTGTTTTTTTGATTTACTAAACTTTAAATCTGCTGTCATATTTCTTGAAAGTATTGGTTATTTTGTCAGTCAGACTATTAATTTGTGTTACTCAATAAATTTTTTTTAGTTTTTTGTGTTGGGATTCACTTTTTTTGTTTCATTATTTTCTTCACTTTTGCTAGATGATTCTTCATTATGGTTCATTTTCTTTAAAAAAATGGGTTAATCAATACATTTCTGTTATTTATGGATTTTTGTTCTTCTTTATTATGATTTTTTTCTAAGTTGCCAAGTTGTTTCTTTTCATGCTGTTCACGGGCGGATCTACGGGGGGGGGGGCTTTCGGGCTGAAGCCCCCCCCCAAAATGGTAAAATATAATCATGTTTTATCGAAAAAAATATTTAAAAAGTATCTCTTAAAAGTATTATTGTTCGTGTGATCAATATTAAAAGGGCTTTAGGAATCACTTAAACACCATTTCATACAGGTTGTTAGTTTCTTTCTTTTTTTCCAAAGTAATTATCGTTACTTTTGTGAAAAAAAAAGCTTTCGGGCTGAAGCCCCCCCAAAAATTAAATCCTGGATCCGCTAGTGATGCTGTTGACACTGGGCATGTGCATGAGTTTCTTGTTTTTTATATGTTCCTTTTCTCCATAAGTTCTTCATCATTTTTTCTGGATACCAATTTTCATTTAATAATGTATACACAATTCCTTTTATTTTTTTTTGTATTTCCTGCTAGCTAGTTTTATGGCCATGTCTATTAGATTTGTGGCTATATTCTTAATTTGATGAAAGGTGGCTATATTCTTAATTCTGTATGAAATTGTGTTACTAGTATCTTCTCTTTTTGTCCATTCTGTGGTCAACATCAAATTTTCATCTTTATGTATGAAAATATCTACAAATCTAACCACATTATTTTTTTCCATCTCTTTTGTGAATTATAAATTTGAAGCCAGAATCAAGATCTTCAGAAACTTTTCAACATCATATTTCTCTATTACCATTTGTATATCATCAATGTATTTGGTAATCATTGGTACTCCTTTTTTGTATATTTTCATTGCTCTGTTAAAAACCTGGTTCATCATCAATGCTGCCAGATTTGTGCTCATAGATGATCCCATAGGAATACCATTAACCATTTTGTAAAATTTTTGTTTGTATGTGAAGAAATTATTTTTCCTCCTTCTATGTATAGTCTCATATTTTTTATTTCTGTATGCGGTTCTATTTTTTCGCACTTTGTTTCTATGATTTTTATTATCCCCTTCATGTTGATATTTGTAAATAAACTTTCTACATCAAAGCTGACCAGACAATATTTACTTTCCATATTTTATATTTTTTCTTACCTTGTTTTTACCTCCATTGAGTTTCTCATATCATAATTATTTTCAGATTTTAGGTTCTTGAGCGTGGGATTAAGGTATTTAGCTAATCTCTCCGTAACACCATTGATATTACTAATAATAGGCCTCAGTGGAGCACTACTTTTATGTAACTTTACAATGCCATGTATTCTGAGAGTAATATAGTTGGGGTTAATTAATTTAATTTAATTATATTTTTTAATGAAATTGCTTTTTATTAGTTTATCTATATAAAGCTCTATTACTTTGTATACATTCTTAGATGGGTCATGTCGAATTTTCTTATACATTAAATCATTCTCCAATAAATTATTCATTTTGTTGTCATAACCAGCATGTTCCATGATTACTGTTTTTTAAGTCAATTTTTTAATTTGTAATTAACACTACCAGCTAGTTTGTAAATTAACAGTACCACTAGATAGAATGAGGTTGCAGTTAATTACAAATTAAAAAGTTGACTTAACCTAATTAGAGTTATAATTCATAGAATATTAAATTAAATAGGGCCAATACCACCATTATAGAGTATAGAATTGCATCAGAATATAAAATTAATGGTATTTATCTAATATATGGCTTGAAGATGGCTTACAGTCCTCAATGTACCTATGTAAATTGAAATAAATATGGTGAAGAAATAAAACACAGCCTTATTATATAATATTAAAAAAATATTTCACCTAAAACAAGCACATATAAATATTGGGCTACTTTTTCTCCAAAAAATAGCATTTTTTTTTTCCTTTCTTATTTACTATCAGGTTTTTATTACTTTATGTTTGGGATTGTTCAAGTTCAACTGGATCTTCAATTTTTTGTTTAAATCGTATAGTCTCTTCTGGTATTTTTCTTTTTGCCATTTAATTTTCACTATTACCTAGGACTCCATCTGGACAAACATCTAACTTGGAATCCTCATACCAGGCTGAAACGACAAGAAACAGCTTGACGTTTCCGACTACTTCAACACTTACTAGACAAACGCTCTAACCTTCCAATTGATTATAAAAGACTCATTTACATGACTATAATAAGGCCTATTTGGACTTACGGAGTTGAGCTATGGGGCTCCACCAAACCTTCAAATTCCTCTCGCATCCAATCCTTACAATCCAAAATCCTTCGTAAAATCCTCAATGCTCCTTACTTTATTACAAATAAAATTATCCATAATGACCTTAATGTTCCTTATGTATCAGATTTGGCCCAATCCAGATATCTGTCCTTTCATAATAAACTTCATAACCATCCCAACCCTCTTGTTTCTAATCTTGCTTCCTATTCAATTCCTGATAACCCTCCGAGGCGTCTGAAAAGAAAATGGCCACGTGATCTTCTAATATAGAAATATTATTAGAGTGCTACCAATGGGTAGTTTCTCAACATGTTGTTCATGTCATTATATCCATGTGCGAATTTACCAGATGTATTTTTTTTTGTATACAGTTGTAAATATCATATAAATAAATAAATAAAAAAATTAAAAAGTTTCACTATTAAGATTTCCGCTTTTGCTATGCTTTTGTTCTGTTCTTTTTCACCTTCTTCCTTCCACTTGACTTTCTACTAAAATGTGGGACCTCGGGAGCGATAAGTGGTAATAGGATTGGAGGAGGAGTATTTCTGTCTTGAATCATCGTTTTTACATGATAGGTAGCAGTTTTCTCCCTCCACTTTTTTCATTGGAGACGTTTTTCCCTCTTTGATTTATCTTTTATCAATTTTAAAGGAAGGAGATGGTCCGGGGTGGCGGTCATAAATAGGCTAAATAGTGGTAAAGCTGTTTTATTAAAATCCAGAGTTTCGACCCGAATTTGCAGGTCTTCTTCAGGGAGGTGTGTTCAGCTCGAGTTTGACTTCAAGTGAAACTCCTAGCTGAACACACCTCCCTGAAGAAGACCTGCAAAGTCGGGTCGAAACGCTGGCTTTTAATAAAATAGTTTCACCATTATTTAGCCTATTTTTGACCACCAACCCGGACCATCTCTACCCCTTATAATGCAACGGTCAACTATCAAATAATCAATATTTTATCAATTTTATTTGCCCTTCCGATTTACGCTTCGAAAACCGCGATTTTTCTTTTTGTCTATTCTGTTCTTGTAAATTATGGCCGTTTTTCTCTTTTGTCTTCTTAATCGATCGGACGCGTTTTTTTTCTCGTTTTTTTTTTCAGCTGCAGTTGATTTTGGACGAGCTAGGGTTGTTCATTCAAGAGAGCAATCAACGAATTTCAGGCAGGCTTCCAAAAATGTTTCATTACCGCGTAATTTGTGTCATTACCGGGCTAATAATTCAGGCGTGGGAATGACACAAGTTTTCAACTTGGTAAAGGCATTCTCACGTATTTTATTCGGCCAAAACCGATGTGTAACTAACATTTTTTTTTTTTTATTATTTTAATGGAATTTACATCTGTATTACATAGAGAATACAATAAGTAAATGAGAAATTTGTAACATGGCATGTGCAACATGAAGAGAAACTACCCATTGGTAGAACTCAAATTAAAGTTCTATATTAGAAGATCCCGAGGCCATCTTCTTTTCAGACGCCTCGGAGGGTTATCAGGGATCGAGGAGGAAGCAATGTTTGAAACGAGAGGATTCGGATGGTTCTGCAGTTTGTTATGGAAGGAAAGGTATCTGGATTGGGCCAGATCGGAAACATATGGAACATTAAGGTCTTTATGGATGATTTTATTTGTGACAAAGTAAGGAGCGTTGAGGATTTTACGAAGGATTTTGGATTGTAAGGATTGGATACGAGAGGAATTCGATGGTTTAGTGGAGCCCCAAAGCTCAATTCCGTAAGTCCAAATAGGTCTAATTATTGTCATATATACGAGTCGTTTATAATTGATTGAAAGCTTAGATCGTTTGTCTAGTAAGTGCTGCAGTAGTCGAAAACGTTGGGCGGTTTCTAGTCGTTTCAGTCTGGTATGGGGGTTCCAAGTGAGTCGTTTGTCAAGGTGGAGTCCTAAGTAGCGGATTTGCTCAACAGGAATAAGTGGAGTATTATTGAAGGATACTGTAGGACAAGAGGTCATAGGTTTACGACGGAGGGTAAAGGTGATTTGATGGGATTTGTTGGAATTTATTTTTATTCTCCAATTTTTACACCATTCTTCAAGGCTTGTGATATGTGATTGAAGAGTTTGGGATGCAATTAAAGGATCGTTATTAACTGATAGGATACACGTGTCATCGGCATAGGTGGTGATGACAGTGTTGGATTGGGTTGGGATGTCAGCTGTATAAACTGTGTAAAGGATAGGACCTAGGATACTACCTTGAGGAACACCGGCAGACTGAGTAAAAAGAGATGAATAAGCATTGTTATGATTGACTTTGAAGTATCTGTCAGTAAGGTAGGAACGGATAATGAGGAAGTATGTAGGTGGTAGGAATTCACGGAGTTTGTACATCAGTCCCGGATGCCAGACTCTATCAAACGCCTGTTCAACGTCGAGAAAGACTCCCGTGCAGTACATTCCGCGCTCCAATGCAGAGGAGACCACATCTACCACACGATGGCATTGCTGAATAGTGGAGTGGGATGTGCGGAATCCAAATTGGTGATCTGGGATAATGTGTTTAGAGTCTAGGATGGGATACAGGCGTTTTAAAATGAGTTTTTCCAGGATTTTGCCCATAATGGGTAAAAGGGAGATAGGACGGTAAGAGGATGGGTGTTCTGGCGGCTTTGTGGGTTTAGGTATCATTTTGACAATGGATAGTTTCCAAGAGTCAGGAAAATATGTGGTGCGGAGTAGTAACTAACATTAAAGTTTTTTATTGAAAGCCAACGTTTCGACCCGACTTTGCAGGTCTTCATCAGGGAGGTGTGTTCCTCTAGGAGTTTCACTAGAGGAACACACCTCCCTGATGAAGACCTGCAAAGTCGGGTCGAAACGTTGGCTTTCAATAAAATAGTTTTACCACTATTTAGTCTTTTTATGACCGCAGCCCCGGACCATCTCCTTCCTTTATAATGCCACGGTCAACCATTAAATATTCAATTAAAGTTTTTGTTTTGACTGTCTTACAACAAACGATAGTCAAACTTAAATTATAATGAATGAAAACATTTGAAAAGGTAGCGAGATAATATACGCGGTGGCATAGGCGGATCTACGGGGGGGTGCTTTCGGGCTGAAGCCCCTTCCCCCCCAAAATGGTAAAATAGTAACTTATTTTACAGAAAAAAATATTAAAAACTATCTCTTAAAGTATTTTTGTTCATGTAATTATATTTAATAGGAGTTCAAGAACCGCTTAAACAACATTTCATGTAGGTAATTAATTAATTTCTTATTAATTACTATATATATATATATATATATATATATATATATATATATATATATATATATAGTAACGAAGATTAAGGAAGCATTGAAAAAAAAAACTCTTCTCTCTTTTGTTTCCTGTGACTAATTATTAATTCCTATTTTAGAATGTGCATGAGCTCTGAGATCTTATATCTTGACTATCGTTTCTTGATGTTTCTATGTGGCACACGGGCGGATCTGCGGGGGAGGGGGGGGGCTTTCGGGCTGAAGCCCACCCCCAAAATGGTAAAATGTAACCATGTTTTCTGGGAAAAAAATTTAAAAAATACCTTTTAAAGTATTATTGTTCGTGTAAAAGGACTTAAGGAATCACTTAAACACCATTTCATATAGGTAGTTAGTTTCTTTCTGTTTTTCCAAAGTAATTATCGTTATTTTTATGAAAAAAAAGGTTTCAGGCTGAAGCCCCCCCAAAATTAAATCCTGGATCCGCTAGTGATGTGGCATGCCATACTATTGTATGTAGAATAAGTATCTTTTTTGTTATTTTTATTATCTTAAATATCTTCCTATTTATCTTTAATTGTATATAGTAATTATGTTTAAATGCTCTCTTTTTCATTTCTTTTGCTTGTACATAGTATTAATTCTGTAAATATTTCTTTCTGTAAATAGATCTCTTAACCTTTTTTTTGCTGCTTTATAAAAATATCCAACCTAACCTATTCTCACCTGAGCTAGCATGGTAGAATAAATATTTAATTATGGCCAAATAATGGGCAAGTACCTCATATTTTCAAGATTTATCTCTTCTTTAGAAATGAAAGGCTGGTAAAGCCAGGCGCCCAACAAGTAAAAATTCCGGTAGAAAATTATATTTACTAAAACGTATTTTATTATCTTTTTTTATGGTCTTCATATATATATATATATATATATATATATATATATATATATATATATATATATATATACATACATATATATATATATATATATATATATATATATATATATATATATATATATATATATATATATATATATATATAAAATCTTTCGGGCTGATGCCCCCCCAAAAATTAAATCCTGGATCCGCTAGTGCGCGATGGTAATGACAACAATAAATGTACGCGCTCACTGTACAAGAAGCACATTCGTAGATGGAGGCTCCCCAACTGGTCGGTCCATCCGCTGGTGGTTTTCCTTTATTTTCAAAGCTACTACTATATCTTATGAATTGTTTCGTAAGATTTGTAATTGGAACCCCGAGACGCTCCCGTGTCTCCCACCACTACACTGAGTTAGGGTGGCTCTTCCCCTCCTTAAGAAGACAATATTTCCTTGGCACTTTCCTTTATCAAATCATTACCGACCATCGTCCTTCTTATGCCTACAACCTTCTCCAATTTAAGTCCTCAATCCATTCACTCACTACAAGATCCCGACCCTCTGACCTATACATCCCTTCTCATAGATCTGCCTCATTCCAAAATTCCTTTATAGCCCGCTCTGTCAACTTTTGGAATTCCCTCCCGATCAAAATTCGACATGCCCCTTCCCTGTATACATTCAAAAACCTCCTATTCCAATTCCTGTTCCAAAAACAGTCTGATACCAGCTAACTATTGATATTATATATGTATTGTGTAGCAATCATATAATCATAACACTTGGTAAGAGATAGTACATGCATTTCCTACTATCGACGTAGGAATTTCAATACATACATTTTTTTTTTTTATTTTTTTTTTTTATTCAATTATAAGTAACTGTTTATTTTTATATATATATATATTCAAGTAAAGTTTTTTTTTTTATGAAATGAACTCATTGTATCTCTTTTTCGTTCTTCATTTCTCAAAGTGAATGTTTATGTTGTTCAACCCTTAAATATAATTTTGTTCATAGTTCAAGTGATTCGTTCATAGTTCTAATTGTTTTGTTCATAATTTTAAATGCTCTGTACATAGTTTTATCTGTTTGTATATAGCTTGTGCACCTAAGGTTTTCTTTACTTTTTATTTTATTTTATCAATTTTATTTATTGTTTCAACGTTCAGGCCAGTAATATTCTATTATTTTGTACATTATTGTTATTCTGAAGGGACTTAGTCCCAGAATAAAGTTTTTTTTTTCTATCTATCTATCTATATCCTGAAGAAATTTTCCCACCGTTCCCTCTTTTCAACACTAAAATTTCTGATGTTATGTTTTGAGCTTGGTAATAACATCAAAGTGATGGGAAAAAGTTAGGAAAATATATAAACACACTTTAATGTTGAAAAAAGTAAAAAAAAAAAAAAAAATATATTTCAGAATGCCTCATTTATTTTTCATGAACGAATATAAATTTCACTGTCATTTTACGGAGGTCTCGAAAGAAAAAAAATTACAAGAAAACTGAGTATGTGCCACTACGTGGTGATGACATTTTAGTAGATTTTAAATGATTGTAAAATCACATTATTCTTAAAGTTTTAATTTTTAATATTTTACTATGATGAAAAAGTTCTCCACCGTGTAGCAGTGGGAAAAAAAAATCAAGTTAGACTTAACTAATCACGTAAAAGTTGTAATGGACTAAAACTTGCCCCTAAGATGAGAATCACCCATATAGCTATAATAAAGTAAAGAAAACAAAGAAAAGAAACCTAAAAATGACATTAGTAAAGAAAAATAATTACAGGAATAAATATTAGTGTCTAAAAATGCGATTTTTCTCGTAATTTCTCGTAAAATTGTAGATATACTAGTAACAAGTGCTAATATATTTTTAATAATATAACCAAATTTTGAAAGGATTCGTTTCTATATGTTTTGGTTTATTCGCTGCAACATCATTTATATCTTTTGAAGGAGGATAATTAAGAAGAAATCAATATAAGTAAATTAATAATTACTACTAATAATTGCAGAATTTTCTACATATATAGTTTAAAAAAAAATTACATTTTCTTCTAGAACCGAATGAGCGTGAAGGATTACAGAATTATAGTTGAGCTCCACACCACCCTAAATCCTGAGAATTTTATATCTCTCTTCTCCCTCCTTCTCCCCTTCTAACTCCCCCATAGCCAGGTTAATTCCAATAGTTCAGTAACTCATGAATAGACTAAAACAATTTTTTTTTAAATATTTTATTTTATCACTTTAATAAAATTCTTTAGCACTTATAAATCTTATTTTTTAAATTACTATTTTATCCTGAATTAATAACTTAGAGATGAAGTTCATCTAAATAAATTCTAGTCTGTCAAGAAGCTTCGTTGTGTTAGATTTATTTAGTTAAACTGAGTCATTATATAGTTATATTATCAGAAAATATGCAATATATATGTAATATATTATAACTATAACTATAATATAGTTATATTGAGTCAGTTATCCGAGACAAAGTAATTTTTCAAATTCCAATGTTTTTTTTCATTTAAAAAAATATTACATTTTCTTTTTTTTATTAATATTACATTATTTTTGTATTCATGGTTTTAAACATTTTAGAACTAGAATTATTTCAGAAATGATTATTTAACGTTTTCGTAAATTAATTTGTTTTTAAAATAAAAAATAGTGAACAATGACCTCCCCCTCCTTCACAAATCTTTTCTCCTCCCCCATATCGCTTTTTCAAAATGTTTAGTTCACTGACATATATCAGACTGGTTATTGATGATATAAAAACAATATCATATGTTCAAAAATAACTTGAAATATTCAAGTTTGAAAATTTCCCAAAATTAGAAAACCTGTATCTCGAAAACTATTAAATTTAGCGAGTCTTTTCTCATCTTAAATTGAAGCATATTTAATCTAGTTTTAAAATGTACAAAATGTTTTACGTCGAAGACGTAGTTCTTCGTGATCGAAATGGGGAAAACCGGTAAAAATGCGAAAACATAGGTGTTTTGAAAATATTAAAAAATGATCCGGGAGGATGGGAAGGGGGGGGGGGAGAGTAAGTTCCGAGGTCGAAAACCTAGATTTTGCTAGATCTTCCAACATTCACAAAAGCACATATTTGTGTGGACATTAAAACATCCTCGTTGTTTGGGCTGAATTGATAATGATATTAGAGTGGTAATTTTCATATTCGATAGTTAGCATTTGTATCGACGATATATTCTATAAAAAAAAGCAAATAAAACTCAATATAATGTAAATCATAAATAATACCTATTACTGTAAGATGGTTTTTAAATTAAAATAAAATAAGAAGCTTATATTTATTTATTAAATTTTTATTTTTTTTTTGGCATCGTCTTATCTTTTTATCTATATTCGTGGAATTACTTCGGTATATATGTGTGCGATTTAGTGTTGAATTCCAGGCATTTGATTTTTTTTTTTTAAGGAAAACATGTATGTTGTGCAATGTTAATAGCTTGATATGGTTTGTTGTTGACACTTTAAAGGATTAGTGTTATGAAAAGGGAGGAAAACAAATATATACATACATACATATATATATATATATATATATATATATATATATATATATATATATATATATATATATATATATATAATAGAAAACTATTAATATAGCGTGTAAAACGCCCCTGCTGTGTATAAAGCAGCCCTATTTAGTAGTGCAGAGTTACTTTCAATACAGTCTTTCTCTCTCATATATTTTTGTTTGTATTAAAATTGTCTTTTATCATTGTGTTCTAAGTATAAATATTTACTTTGTTGACACATTAATAATTTTGTCTGTGACGGAATGGAGTACTTATTATTTTAATTTAATTAATTTCATGAGAAGAACTATTTGTTTATTATTTTATCAAGATTTATTTAATTTATTCTTTCATTCATCACAAGTTATATCCAGTTAGTTTGTTTTATCATTTATTTTCACTTCCTAAATCTAATTTGCGGGTAGTTAGTTGTGAATTTCAGTGATTTATGAATATTATTTTGTAAATATAATAACTAACTCGTGCGAGCTCATTACCGCGTATGAGGAGCGTCCCACGGGTGGCGGACGTGTGGATGGTCGGTGAGAGTTCCTTGGAAGTTCCTCCCGGCAAAGTCCGATGGACTCACTTACCAACAATGAGAGAGGCCCTCAATACTTTCTGGAGGGTGCGACGTAGGATTTAACGTCATACTCACATATCTTCAGCTCACTATACACCACAAATATTCATGGATTTCCCTAAAGTAAAACGCTTATTATCCGAAGACAAAGTAATCCCCCGTTCGGATCTCCGGGTGGGGACTACTTTAGGGGATTTATGGCTCAAGTTGAAAAATAGGGATTTAGGTATTGGTACGTGTAACGTAAGGAGTTTGAATTCAGCAGGTGGGTTAAAATCGGTCACGAAGCAATTTAATAATGTACAATTTGGATATCGTGGCTCTGCAAGAGATTCGTTGGCCAGGGATGGCTCGAAAAGGGAAGGAAAGTACACTATTTCGTACGGAGGAAGCGGGAATCATTGATTCCCGCTTCCTCGTAACCACTTTGAGGGACGTACAATTTTTTAGTGATAGAATTTCGGTAGCCATATTTCAGGGTCGTTGGTTTAAAATCGTGTTAATAAACATACTTTGTCCGACCGAAGACAGTGACGATGAAGCCAAATGAGAATTTTATGATGAACTCGAACGGGTTGATGATAAACTACCACGAAACTCCATGAAAATAATTAGTGAATGAAATCCACTAATTCCAACCCAATGAAATCCACTCAATGAAAATAATAGGTGTCGCAAACGCAAAAGTGGGGAGTGAAAACGTTTATTTTCCAACGATTGGTAAAGAAAGTTTGCACGAATGTAGTAATGATAATGGGATCCGTCTGATAAACTTTGCCATCTCGAAAAACCTGATAATTAAAAGTACTACGCTTAAACATAAGAATATTCATGAATATAGTTGGACATCACCGGATTCACGAACATGAAATCAAATCGATCATGTCTTCAAACAACATAGCTGGGAAAGCAGTATGATTAATGTACATTGTTATCGCGGAGCAGAATTTGGGTCTGACCATGAATTAGTAATTGCGAATCTTCGACAAGAACTTAATATAAAAAAGAGAATTTCAATTAGGTAAAATTAAAAAATCCATCAATTGAACTCAATTCGAGCTAGATGTTAAGAATAGATTTGAAGCTTTAGAACCTTCTGACGAGAACTGCGATGACATAGATAAGTTATGGAAAGGGATGGTTATGGCTGATTAGGAATAATATTAAAGCAGCCGGTAACTCGTGTCTTGGAAAAAAGGAATATAAAAAAAACAAACCGTGGTTCGATGAAGATTGTTTACACATATGTGATAAAAGAAAAGGTGCTGATTTAAAAGTTCATCATCTTTGCGAATACTACCTCCAATTCTTCCTAACCTTAAAGAATGAAACGACTAAGTTGATTTAAAAAAAAAAAATGAAAGGAAATATATTAAATTTAAAATAATAGAAATAGAAACTAATAGAATCGAAGATAACATAAGGGACATGTACAAAGGTATAAACAGAACACGTAAATGTTTAGGGCCCGTCACTTCTAGAATTAGGGATGAGAATAACAATATTCTGACCGATCCGGTACATATTAAATTAGTTTAAGAACCACCAATATTTTAAATACTAGAAATTATGATTTGTGTCCTCCTCCTGTATCCTAGAGTGCTGAACCATTAATAGAAGAACTCGAGTAAAGAAGAAGTTGAAGTAGCAAACGGAAAATTAAAATCGTATAAAGCAGCGGGATCTGATAATATTTGCAGTGAACTAATTAAGGCATGCGGGGAAGCTGGAGTTTCTAAAATACATTTGTTGGTTAAAAGATCTGGGAGAATGAGAAATTACCTGAAAAATGGAAGGAATCAATTCTTATTCCCATTCACAAAAAGGGTCCGACGACGGATTGTAATAACTATCGATGAATTTCATGGCCCCCCATTTTACAAATTATGTAACTGTTAATTTAATTTTACCACTCGTTGCTCAAATTGTACAGCTATAATTCACATTTATTCTGTAGTTCAGATTGTATTATTTTTTAACAATATAAAATAAGCTGAACGAAACCACAGTTCGGACAATTTTTTAATTTCTTTAAAAATCTATATTATACATCGCGCCTTATTGCCGATTTATACTATTATATAATTATCATTATTTTTATTGCCCGTTTGTAGCCTTAATATATATTCAACTTGTCAAGCTTCATATAAGCCCAACCATAATTTGAGCCTTTTGTTTCTAATATTTTTATTGTATGCTATACTGTGCATTCTTTTCTATTTCATAATAATTATAATTAAATAAAAATATAATATAAATAATATTATATATTATATAATAATTAATATATAGCAGTAAAGGGGAAAATATATAGATCGAAAAATAACTGCTGTCACTTTGCTAAAATCAAACTACCACCTCCAGATGTTTACCTGAACAAAATTTTAGTCTAAAATCTTTATTTTGTATTAGAAGAGTAGAAGGTAACAGGAGCTCAACACACATATAATTAAATGAACAGCTGCATAATTTTTAAAATAATCGTCATAGGAGAGCAGTACTATCGAGCCTAAAGGACTGGGTTGAAAAATTGAGCTCCTAATACTAATATAATAATAAAATAAAATATGAATGTCTTATGTTTTATCGATGTTTTATACGTTTTATAGGTCGGTCCTGAGTTATAATTTGAAAAATCTAGCTGGATAGCATTGTGTCTGGAAAACGCTGGAAAAAAACAAACCCAATGTTTTGCCAATACTGCCATCATGAAGAAAGCAGCGACCTAGTAAATGAACCTGTAGCTGACATTTATAAAGGAAATTTATATTAACGTGTAAAAACTTGAATAAAAATGTTATTATATTTTTCTTGTATCTTACAGAACTACTTTTAGCCTTACTCAGACATATTTCAAATCCATGAAACACCCATCAATATTATAAAAGATTGTTAATTTAGAGAATTTTTTTTTTTTTGCACCAGTTGCTGACACTGTTTGATTTGTAATGTTCCTATTGGATGAAAGGGACGAGAACAATGATGTAATAATGCAAAATAAATTTTATAATATTAATTTTACTCCCACAGACAAGGTAATAATATTTCTTGCAAATTTTTTGTCCACTTTGATAAAATAGAAAAATAGTATCTCTTGATCTGTCCATGAGACAAGTTAACCATTCGCTAGGGAAGTGGATCAAACATAATAGTAAATTGATATTTTTATTAAAAAACAGATAATATATTACTAATAAATTACGTAATGAAAGTGGACAAGCTAGCAACCTATTCTAGCCAGGGTAAGAAAACCTAGATTTATTTAGTATGACTGTAACGAAACCAAGTTTAACACGTTAAGGACGGATTCCGGTTTAAGAACCAACCGTCGATGTTCAGTTCCAAAAATTTTAAGTATCCTGCTAAATAATTTTTATGTCAATTACGAGTTCTTACAAAAGTCGTATTTAAAAAAAAAAATCAACTAGTTCTTATTCAACCTAATTGCCATTAAAGACCCTTGAAAAATTAATCAAAACATTTTTCAATTAAAATTTATATTCATAAATCCTTTATTTAAACCAATTATTTGTAAAACTTAATTCTGCGAAGATGATAAGAACAACATAACATGAAAATAGAGGGATGCATGTCAGTACAAATCATAAAATCTTAAGATATTCAGATTATGAAGCAGTTCTCTAAAATAATCCAGTTTTTTCATTCCATCACTACCAAATACAGTTAATCAGACGAAGGGTAACAATACTGTAACGAGAAACACGCTGAATTAAATTCTCACTGAATTCTATCCTATATTATGTCAAAATATATCTAATTTTTATTTTTCTAAAACAGGAAAAAAAACTTGTTTAATTGTTTATAATTGTTTAAAACAGATTATACATTAAATATAAAGAATTGAGTATTAATTTAGACCAATAATCATTGAATTGAGAAAGAAGTTCTTCCTGAAGTTTCTATCATTACTTAAAAGTAAAAAATTATTTTAATTTATATGACCTATCTTTTTTTTTTTTGTTACTAGAATATCGTTTTTAGCAAATTTTAAAATAATATTACATTCAGGAACTGTAATAGTTTGATTTTCGGATAATTTACATTTATTATTGTGTTTTATTAATAATGAGATTTAACTATTTGATATCTGTTGAAAATGTTTTACGCCGTGATCCTTCACTGATCAACTCAACCCGGAATCTTTCGTTTCCAATTTTGGTATTCGACGTTTTATAGGTTTAGATAGAAAGATCCATAAAAAAAACAACACAATTATTGTATTTTTTAATTGATGATGCATTGTAATTTATTTACCTGTATTGTATATTAGGAATGTTGAAAAATTGTGGTTCGACTGAGAAAAGAAGTGCACAATGCTCTGTAGTTATCTGATGTTTTTTAATTTCTTATTTTGTAGTCTACACTAAAAAAAATATTTGGAGGTATCGAAAAATAATTTTTAGTATCGATTTGAAAAATAATTTTTATTTTAAAATCATTAATTAAAAATTTTCGATTTCCTTAAATAAAGATGCTTACTTATTACGGATTCGAAATAGTCATAAATAATCAGTATAGTCATGATTTCAGTATATCGATTAACCTATAATATATATTATTGGTTTATCGATATACTAAAATCATGACTATATATATATATATATAAATTATTTCAAAAATATTTCTGGAATCCAGCTGTGAAATATTTTATTGCACTTCATTTTATTTCACATATTTTATTTTACTCAGTGACTTTTAAATAAAATACGTTTTAGTGGGATAGTAGACAAGATATGGTGTATGGTGAGTACTTCATATCGATGAGTGAACTTGATTTTAATCGGTCAACGAACTTTACCGTTTTATTTTTCAGTTTCCTACGTTAATGCAACTTTTTTTTTTAATTTGACTGAATCTCACAACAGTATCAATATTTAAAACATTTTACAACAATTCCAATATTCGAAACAATATTTCAAATATAACAATATAAGTTGTATAGTATATATGTATATACACAAAAACATTCAAATAATAAAACATTGGTTCGAATGCGATATCGAAACGGCACTACCCACACATTATTTTAAAGTGTTAATGTTCCATGTATTCCTAATAACATTAATCGAATATTATACTCTGATATGAGAATTCAATGTTTTTAATATAAGTTTTTCGATACAGGTCCTTTTGTGAAAAAAAAAGAATAATAATTTCGATAGAAATGCCGTCGAAGTTATTATTTTATTTACAATGAATGACGAGGATGTTTCTTAATTAATACATTGTCACTCTCACTAATAATTTTCATCTAGGATTATTAATCATTTATATTATTATAATTACTACCATTGGTTATCATAAATACTGTTGTTAGTATTTGATATAATTGATTTTAAATATTACATATTTTACTAATTGAGGATAATAATCTTGTTTTTAATGTGATATTTTCATAACATTTTTGGCATGTTTTTTAAAATGCATTTATCTTCGAAATTTTGTTCTTTACGATTATTTCTATTCTTAGTTGGTTGTTTTGATGTTTGGGTGCATAACTTCCAGGTCATTAGCACCCCATCAACAAAATAATACTTCTTTTAAACTATTTAGATGGCAGGTAAAAAAAAAGAAAAATAAATAGACTTAAAAATGGGTATGAAAAAAAGTAAAAAAAAAAAAAAATCGTAAAGGATCGGCAGGTGACCATTTATAAGATTATTATATATATATATAAAAAAAAATGGTGTGAATGTGTTCATGTATCAATGTAATTATTGTCCACGTGACAGATTATTATATTTCTAAATAAACAAATAAAAAAAAATGTATTGTTCTCTTCTATTCGGAGCGGTAAAAATGAAATTAGAATTATATTTACTAGATTGTATTTTTTTTAAACAGTTGTAAATATCATAATAAATAAATAAATTATAAAAATGTGCTTGATTTACAGTTACAGTAGCTGTGGTCTGTTCCATATGTTTCCCCTTTTTCCTTTGTTTGAAAATACCCCCTATCGAAACCCAATCAAAATGAGTTCCCCCTCGAGTTATATATATTTTATAAGATTTACAATTTAAGAAAATTGTTAACTCAAGTCACTTTTCCTCCTGGTTTCTCAGAGATGCTTATATATTCAGGGGCGTTCTAAATTATTTTAAACTTGTGATGTAAAACGGGCATTCTTCTAGAACTATGTTTTATAGTTGATATCTCTTCATATTTTCATCACAAGGGCATAAAATCATTTGTTATAAGATGGAGTTGTGTCAGTCTGACATGACCGATCCTCAGCCGCGTGAGGACAATTTCACTGCGACTGCCGAATTTGGAGCTGGTTGCACTTATTTTATATAGTCTTCAGTTTACTAGGAGTGTTATTGTCCCACAGTCTTTGCCATTCATGGAATATGATTTCTCTTAGGGTCTGCGGAAGTTCGGAAAGCTTTACCGCGGTCTGGAAGGGTGAGAGCTTCTTTTGCTGCTTTATCAGTCATTCCATTTCCCTCTAACGCCTACATGGTCAGCTCTCAAATTAAATAAAGGACCAGAAGACTATCAGCAAGAGCCGATGCCGTAGATGTACCTGATTTGGACCCGACGGTGAATATTAAAACGTGTTCAGGTATAAGGTGGCGATTATTTTATGGAACTTTTCTTTATATTCTGCATTGAAATTCCTCTATCCGATGTAATTAAATATTTGTGTTTTTACCTTGACAAAAGACTAACTTGGAGGACACACATCAGACAAAAATGTATGGAATTAAACAGACGATTCGGTCTTTTATCTAGGTTAGTTGACAGACGTTCAAAATTATCTTTGACTAACAAACTAACTCTCTTTAAAGTTTCACTTAAACCAATTTGGACTTATGGCATAGAACTGTGGGGTTCTGCTGAAATTTCCGATATTAAAAAAATCCAGTCTTTCCAAACCAAAACTTTACGAAGGATAGTTGACGCACAATTTTATGTCGCAAATGATAGATTACATAATGACTTGAACATCCCAACGATTTTAGACACTGCTAAAGAAAACTACAATAACTTTCACCAAAGACTAATATACAACATAAATCCTCTGACAGAAAACCTTAAACGCACTGGAAACCCGTACAGCCCACATCGGCGATTACGTAGGCGGTTGCCGAGAGACCTGCTGGACTGAACTATTTCCTGGATTGTGATGGGATGCTGTGAAGCTGCCAAAAAAATTGCTCATTGCAAAGAAATTTGCATATTGCAAATTTAATTGTTTATGTCCAATTTTATGTTTATGTATTAATAATAATAATATTTTGCTAACATCGTTGGTTCATGAAACTACAAAAAAACAAACATATAAAGGTTAGGGGAAATGTTGCTTATACGCAATAATTTTTTGTATGGTTCTGACTCTCCTCTCCACACTAACCGCATCCATATCATTTCTCTTATTAAATTCCTGGGTCAACTGTCACAATGAAACTATAAATTCCCCTGTAGAGTGGCTTTTTTTTATATGAATTCCGTTCCCGGTTTATTTGATAAGAAAATTTATTACGTTTTCAATAATGATAAAAGTATCATGATAGACTAATGATGCTTTTTTTGGAACGGGGATATCCAAAAGAAGGCACTGTGTCCCTAGTTGAGCCATAAAAATTTTAGAATTGAGTACATTTCAATTAGATTGTTAATTTGCACTGTTTGGGGGACTAATGCTGCAGTGGAGATTGGGAGGAGAATAGTGATTGCCAATCGGTGCTTTTTTTGGATTTCAGAAGCATCTTTCTAGTAATTTGATTACTAGACGAACAAAACTTATAGGACTCTCTTCTGTTCTGTACTATTTTATGACTCGGAGACATAGGCCTCAACCAGGGCTGAAGACCAACTTCTCGCATTTGGTTGTGAAGCTTTCAATCAATTATAAACGACCCATATATATGACAATAATAAGACCTATTTGGACTTACGGAATTGAACTTTGGCGCTCCACTAAACCATCGAATTCCTCTCGTATCCAATCCTTACAATCCAAAATTCTTCGTAAAATCCTCATCGCTCCTTACTTTGTCACAAATAAAATCATCCACTAAGACCTTAATGTTCCATATGTTTCCGATTTGGCCCAATCCAGATACCTCTCCTTCCATAACAAACTGCAGAACCATCCGAATCCTCTCGTTTCAAACCTTGCTTCCTCCTCGATCCCTGATAATCCTCCGAGGAGTCTGAAAAGAAGATAGCCTCGGGATCTTCTAATAAAGAACTTTAATTTGAGTTCTACTAATGGGTAGTTTCTCTTCATGTTGTACATGTCATGTTACCAATTTCACATTACTTATTGTATTTTCTATGTAATACAGTTGTAAATTACATTAAAATAATAAAAAATAAAAAAGGTTGTGAAGTGTAAGGCTGAATTCACGGCGACGTGGCGGACAATGAATGGAGGCGGAGAAAAAATTTGTAGCTGTATGGCTCAGATGGGCAGGACATCTAGCCAGAATGCCTAACGATCTACATGCCAAGAAAATTACAATCGAGCCCCAGTATATTCGTCGCAAATTTGGAAGGCCGAACTGAGGTGGGCAGATTGTGTAGGCCACGACGAAAGAAAATATTTGAAGGTGCGAAACTGGATGGCAGCGGCACAGAATATAGAGACGCATGGCGGTTGCTGATGAAAGAAGCCATGATACTTTACGGGTTGTTGTGCTACTGAAGAAGAAAAAGATTGGGAAACTCATTTTTATTGGTTTTCGGTAGTGGATATTTTCATACAAACGAAAAAGAAGAAACATATGGAACAGAACACAGCTACTGTAACTGTAAATCGAGCACATTTTTATATATTTTTTAAAAATTTATTTATTTATTATTTCTCATGATATTTGCAACTGTCTAAAAGAAATAATACATCTAGTAAATATAATTCTAATTTCATTTTTACCACTCCGAAGAGAGGAGAGAAATACATTTTATTTTAGAGTTAAGGATAATATATAGACCCATTTTTCTGTTATAATTAGTGTTGCCCAAATGTGAGACCGAGACGAGTCTTGGTCTTGCAGTTACTTATTAGCTTATTACAATACAGATATTACTATAATCTTTTAGATAGGACAAACCTAAGTAAGCCCGAATGAAAAATTAGAGCAGTTAAATGCAAAAGTATATTGTTTATACCAATTATTAATATATAGTAACTAAGGTTGTCAAGTATTAGTAACTATTTTGCCTTAATTTTTATTTTAAAAAACGATTTTTTTTACCAGTCCAGGTCTTGGTCTTGCAACAGTTAGGCGGCATTGGTCTTGGTATTGTAAAGTGCAAGACCAAGACCGATTTTGGGGAATACTAGTTATTGGGGAATACTATCTTTTTCTATTAAGATGGGTATACACCGAAATATTTTTATTAATATTATTATTAGCATAACATATTATTATTTTTATTTAGAGATATAATAATCTGTCACGTGGACAATAATTATAGTGATATATGAACACATTCACACCAACATTTTTTTTTTAGAAATGGGACATGTGCCACGACCCTTTTTGGAAAATATTTAATAGCTATGCTTTCATTAGTCAAAATGTAGAAAAAACATTTGAAATCCGTTTCGTATTAATTGCATATTATTTCACTCCCCTATTCAAAAATGCTTTTTATCATTCTCTTTTAAAGTTTTTTTTTATGATAATAAGGTTTTCTATTTACAAAACAATTCTTATCAGGGATAATTAAAGTATATTGAAAGAATCGGTTTGGGTATGAAACGAATTATGATGTATTAATTCTATAAAGCAACGCGCTTAGTTCAATATAATCCTTTTACTTTATTTTTGAGAAATATAACAACACTGCGTCCAGTGTATTTAATACTTAAAATCCATATTCTAGGAACAATTGTTATTTTTTTTTGTGTTATATTACTATTAATAAGTTAAGCCCTGATCCTAACTATTTTTAGTCCTTTCGAACGAATAAAAAATCAGTAGTTATTCATTATTAATATTTTAAAATTGTAGTCGTTGTAAACGACTTAAAATTTAATATAACTTATATCTTGACGCGTTAAAGTCCCTAATTGATTTCAGTCTTTGTTTTCCATATGAAATTCCCCAATTATAAATGCTAAAAAACAAATCCATCTTCACAATATTTATCTAGATTCTACTAGATTGCAATTAGAAGAAATTAAAATGAAATTGAAGCAAACGGTGATTGGACGATCGTAATTTGAAGTAAACACGGGTGTTTGTCTAGGTTCAATCAGTTAATTAATAAATTAATTATTCGGATTAGGCATTAATATTGTTTTAAAGAGGGCATTCATGTTTTCAAAACTAAATTTTATTGTATCAATTTCCACATACGTATTTTTTTAAACCTAAAAATGAAAACTGAACACATGAGTTCAAGTCTTGGTAGAGTTTATACTTTGAAGCTTTCGATTATTATATTTTCACTCGGTTTAATATTTATTTTCATAAATTTTCATCCGACTAGACGTTCTGTTTTACAGAAATGTATTCATTTCGAAGAAACTTGCATTCACCACTAAGTATTTCTTTTTCTATTAATATAAAAATTGAACTCATTAATGATCAACCATGACTTTTTTTGTTTTTTAAACTTTTATTATGATATTTACAACTGTATTAGTATGAATACATCAAGTAAATGTGTACAGAGGAATATTATCACATAAAACACGCTTGTTGAGAAACTACCCATTGATAGCACTCGAATAATTTGTCTACATGAGAAGATCACGAGGCCATCTTCTTTTCAGACGCCTCGGAGGGTTATCAGGAATCGAAGAGGAAGCAAGGTTAGAAACAAGAGGAATCGGATGGTTATGGAGTTTATTATGGAAGGGTAGGTATCTGGATTTGGCCAAATCGGAAACATATGGAACATTGAGGTCTTTATGGATTATTTTATTAGTGACAAAGTAAGGAGCATTGAGGATTTTACGAAGAATTTTGGATTGTAAGGATTGGATGCGAGAGGAATTCGATGGTTTAGTGGAGCCCCATAGCTCAACTCCGTAAGTCGAAATAGGTCTTATTATAGTCTTTTGTAATTAATGGGAAGTTTAGAGCGTTTGTCTAGTAAGTGTTGGAGTAGTCGGAAACGTCGAGCGGTTTCTTGTCGTTTCAGCCTGGTATGAGGATTCCAAGTTAGACGTTTGTCCAAGTGAAGTCCAAGGTATCGGATTTGTTCAACAGGGATAAGTGGGGTATTATTAAAGGATACTGTGGGACATGAGGTCATAGGTTTACAACCATGACTTGAATTTAATTATCATAAGTATTTAATGGTTGCGTTCAAATTGTAATATTTTATTGGTAATATTATTTTTTTCTAGTAAGGTAATATTTCATTTTATATATTTTTAAATAACTTATTTAAATCTTTAATATGATATTAATGTGAATCAGTAACGTTATTACGAATACTCTGAGGTAATATATATATATATATATATATATATATATATATATATATATATATATATATATATAAAATAAACAGTTTAAAAATAAGTTCATAAAAATGTTTCTTCAAATGTGTAATTAGAAGCTGCTTATTTTGTGATGGCGTTGAGAAGCCTGGTGAACACACGTGCAATAATAAAAAAGCGTACGATTAATCAAACAAAAGCTGAGTGGTTTTAAACTAACAAATTCATTTCGGTGTCTAGTGGACCGAATATAATATATTTACAGAATTTCTTTATGGGACTGTGCCTTGCACATTATTTTATTTATTTATTTATTTTTTTTTTTGTGTGACTTAAGTGCATGATGTCAGCTAATACCACTTCCACTAACTTTTTCAGTGGCGTCTAAAACGTGTTATCATTAGTAACGTCTGTAGCGTGACGTTTCAGAAGCGTTAGATAAAGCTTTCTGTAACAGAAATGAGAAAACAGTAAAATCGGTAAATTTTACATCTTAAAGTTTGACTACTCTATGTTTTTTTTATTTTTAATATTTCTTTATGACATTTACAACTGTATTACATAAATACATCAAGTAAATCTGGACATAATTGATATAATGACATGAATACACTTGCTGAGTAACTACTCAATGGTAGCACTCTAATGATATGACTACATTAGGAGATCACGGGGCCATCTTCTTTTCAGACGCCTCGGAGGGTTATCAGGAATTGAAGAGGAAGCAAGGTTAGAAACGAGAGGGTTGGAATGATTCTGAAGTTTATTATGGAAGGATAGGTATCTGGATTGGGCCAGATCTGAAACATAAGGAACATTAAGATCTTTATGGATAATTTTATTAGTGACAAAGTAAGGAGCATTGAGGATTTTACGAAGGATTTTGGATTGTAAGGATTGGATGCGAGAGGAATTCGATGGTTTAGTGGAGCCCCATAGCTCAACTCCGTAAGTCCAAATAGGTCTTATTATAGTCAAGTATATGAGTCTTTTGTAATTAATGGGAAGTTTAGAGCGTTTGTCTAGTAAGTGCTGAAGTAATCGGAAACGTCGAGCGGTTTCTTGTCGTTTCAGTCTAGTATGAGGATTCCAAGTTAGTCGTTTGTCCAGGTGGAGTCCTAGGTATCGGATTTGCTCAACAGGGATAAGTGGAGTATTGTTAAAGGAAACTGTAGGACAGGAAGTTGTTGGTTTACGACGAAGGGTAAAGGTAATTTGGTGGGATTTATTGGAGTTTATTTTAATTCTCCAGTTTTGACACCATTCTTCTAGATTTATGATGTGTGATTGAAGCATTTGGGATGCAATTGCTGGGTCATTGTTAACTGATAGGATACATGTGTCATCGGCATATGTGGTGATGACAGTGTTGGGACAGGTAGGGATGTCAGCTGTATAAACTGTATAGAGGATAGGACCTAGGATACTACCTTGAGGAACACCAGCGGACTGGGAAACTCTATGTTTAATAAAACTTAGTTATAAGATTTCAATCATATGCTCGTAAAATAGCAAGATTAAGCGAGATAAAAAATATTTTCTTTTACATTGTGGAAAATAAAACTTAAGACGTTTGCGGCAATAATAACTACCAATTTATGCAAGTAAATATTTTATCTGTTACACCTTATGAAATTTTTCTTGGACTCACTTATAGTTAATAGCTATACTATAAACTATAGTTAGTGTGCTCCTTTGTCTTCATTTAAACAATTTTATAAAAGTATTATTCCGAGCAACCACATTACTTGCCTAACAATTGGATACATGTGTTAGGCACTTGGGGTTTGGACCAAAACCCAAGTGGCTAACACATATATCTAATTGTTAGTGGTTGCTCTGAATAACACTATTATTATAAAAATGTTTAAATTAATACAAAGAAAAACAGAATAGCTATTAACTATAAGGTAATGCAAGAATACTGAAGATGGGAAAGATTTCCCAAATCGCAAACAAAAAGAAAATTTAATAAATACAATATTTGCTTGCATCAATCGGAAGATTTTATTGCCAACATCTTAATTAATACACAAACACTTCCCAACTAAAGAAGAGCGAATAAAAAAAAAAAAAAATTGTTAGATCGTCAATTATTTATTCAGAAATAACCGAGACGGATCGCATCACTATAAGTTAAAACAAAAAGATTAATAAATGAAATTTAACAAGGAAAAAAGTAACTGTTAGTCGGTGATTAACACTTTTCTCAATCAAAAATAAAATACTTATTCAATTCTCCTAGTTTAAATATTGTTATTGATTCAATTACAACTTGATAAAAGACGAAGGAATGACAGATCAAATAATAACCTTGTGGAAATTAAAGAATTTATTTTAAATTAATTGAATTAAAATAATCATTTGCTCATTTATCACCTATTGGTTAATAATATTATGATCCTGGTGGCATATTTACAATGGTCTGTTGTTTTTAAATTTATTATCTGCTCCAACATTATTTTTAATTAACCATTTATAATAACATTTATCGATTATTTAATTACAGTTTTCTGAGGATTAATATGATAATTCTAAGGGAAAATTAAATATTTTTATTTTGAGAAAAAATGTCTTTTTATAAAAAAAAAATATAGCACGGTGTTGAAGTTCTTTATTTTCCATTATATAGCCCATGAAAATAAATTTCTGATATTAGAATACCTGTAATAAAATAACAAAATTTGGAGCAAATACAATAATAATATTTAAATTAAATATGACCATCATAAAAAACAAAAACATTGCTAAAGCCGAAAAAAAATCGTTAATCTTACTGCCACGCCAGTTAACCCAACAAAAAAAAAATAGATTTTTAAGAAATAATATTAACAATAAGAATATTTATATATTTAAGGAGAGCATTAGCTGCTAATATTATGTCATAATTGGACCAAATTCGAGATAATATAATCCCATAATGTTGTTACCATTTCTCTAGTGATAAAAATGAAAATATGAATAAGAGTATTTTCCACCTTATGTATTCTGGTAGACTTAACAAATACTAAATACGAATTTAACGAATACTAGAGTACCAACTCCGTATTTCGAAATTTTTTTAAACCAAAACTTCAACTTTTAGGAATCAATCTGTTGTGAAATACATCGAGCAACAGAAAACTACTTGCTTTAATAAATCTAACTTAGCAAACCACTTTGAATTATGTTATAAGTCGTCGCATTAATTCTTCTTGTATAAGTTTAGAAGGCTGTAAGAATAGAGAACAATCTAAAATTAAATAAACAATAAAATTAGCGTTTTATCTCGAGCGTGGCAATAGATATTATTTTCTGGTTGTATGACGAGTATGTTATCTTTTTTCATCAGTTTCACAAACATTTTCTTGATGAACTCATTTTTGTCATTGTTCTAATTGGGAATCAAATATTAGCACAGTTTAATACAAAAATATTTGTCACTATACCGTAAGACGGGGTAAATTTGAGACTGCGGGTAGAATTTAGTTTGTGGTGACTCCGTGGTGGATACATAATATTGGTTCAGTCATCATGAACAGGGCACGTTACTACTTTGCGGCACACTACTCTTGAGGCCACAAGCGAAAGAAAGTAAAAGAAGGCCACAACGAGTGTAGTGAGGGTTCTCAAGCTGCCACAAGGTAGTAGCGCAGTACATGCCTACACAAAGTATGTTCTTGCAGACTGGACCAACAAAGTGTATCCACTACGGAATCGCCACAAAATTTTACCCGCTTGCCCAAAGTTAATCACCCAGTCTGAATGTTAAGTTGTTAGAGTTCCATAAAAAAAAAAAAAAAAAAAAAATGTGACTTACAGAGGAATCCGGAGTTTCACAGGGAGGGAGGGGATGTAACATCCCTGAATTTGTTGGATCTTTATTTTTATAATCAAAGTAATTTTTGACTCCATAAATCTCTTTAACCAGTATGTAATATTGTAAATTACTAACTTTTTCCTAGCCAAATATCCGATAACACTAGGATTTTACTCATGTTTTCAAAAGAAGAACACACACAAAAAAAACTCATCATATTCAAGCTCTACTAATTACAATTATTGTTGAGTTGAAGGGTAGTTTTTTTGTCAGGTCTTGTCTTCTGGGAGGACATTATTCCATTATGTCCCTGCTGTGGTATTGCAGAATATGCTGGCCAAGTCGCTACGATCTATACAGCTTTTTAAACAATAAGGCAAACTACTGAGGGAAACTGGACTCTACATCATCACGGAGGACGATTTCTCTAGCTAGCAAGGATAACCACCCGTACTAAGAAGCCTTCGTTTGTGGTTAGAAGGAATTATAGTGCGGTCATTTTAACCTCCTCCAATGAAAAAATAATAATAATTATTATAAAAAAAGAAAACAAATTTGAATTATAAGAATAACTTTTAGAGTGGCATGCGATGGTTCCACCAAAACTTCATATTACCGAGAAGCAGTGGAAGATCTTAAAGAATGCCCAGTTTTAAGTTCGAGATACGCCCAAAATTTAAAATCGACAATTAAAAAAAATCAAACTCCGATCAAAATTTTTATCTCGAATTTTTAAAAATCATTTAATATTTTTATTAAGAGCGATTTTTATTTTTGAAAAAAATCATAGCCAGATCATAATTTTTGAACAAAATTTTTACAAATAACAATTCTTGAGTAATACTTTTTTAAATGAGAAATATAATTTTTTTTTGCAATCTCTAGGATGTGCTTTGAGTCTTGATTAGTAGGTGGAGAATATTGTTATCAACTATTAGCAACAGACAGACCATCTTTATTTTCGAAATTCATTAGAAAATTTGTCGTACAAAAAAAAAAAATACATATATATATATATTGCAGGTACCACGTGCACAATTAAAGGGATTTCAGAAATATAATATTGAAAAATATGTACATTAAAAATAAACATATAAATATAATCATATAATATTTTTGATCATTATTATTTATCGAATCAATAATAATCAAAGATAGAGTTTAATTTCTATTCATAAATCATGCATGATTGTTAAATTAAAAATTAAATATAATAATTATAACATGATTTTGTGGAAAAAATAACTATCGATTTCAAACCCTGGATACAACTATTGCTGTAATTTTTATATGTCTTTTTACGATTATAGTACACTAAAAATATTATTAAATGATTTTTTTTCTAAAAATTATAATAAAACAACAACAACAACACAATGAACTATTAAGAAACAACTTCCTATCTATGATTTCAACAACGTTAGCTTACATTTAACGAGAGCACCTAATAGTCCACGGTGAAGAACCTATTCATCAAATTATTAACACTTGTCGAAAACTTCGTGAAAGGCTTCATTTGGTCATAACCTATAACTTTTATATTTTCGAAAATTGTCGGAAATGAGACGTTTTCAATTTAGAGAATGGTAAACTTTATCATTTTAGTGTGGTACTAATAACGCATGAATACCCATTTGCTTTCCACTTGAATCATTTGATAATTTGATCACAAAATCTAAAAAAAAGCTAACCTACAAAAATATTTGTGAAACGGGGTAACTTACTCTATCAACATCTCAAAATAAAGAGGTTATGTTGGCCAAACGGCACAATATTGTTGTAGGTCACATTTTCCCTAGATTTTGTAATAAAATTATCGTACGATTCAAATGGGAAGTAAATGGTTATTTATAAGTTTTTAGTACCTCATTGCATCAACTAATTTACAGAAAACGCCCTTTACAATTGATTATTTTATGATGTATCTTAAAAGTTTTAAAATGTCCTATCAATTCTCTTAGAATAATTAGATTGGTTGTGAATCGTACCTTAGGTCCGTACCTAAACAAATTTGGTATAGTGATATATAGAAAACGAATGTGTAACACCAACAAAAGTATTATATTTAAATATAGATATACCCCATACCAGACTGAAACGACTAGAAACCGCCCGACGTTTTCGACTACTGCAGCAATTACTAGACAAACGATCTAAGCTTTCAATCAATTATAAACGACTCGTATATATGACAATAATAAGACCTATTTGGACTTACGGAATTGAGCTTTGGGGCTCCACTAAACCATCGAATTCCTCTCGTATCCAATCCTTACAATCCAAAATCCTTCGTAAAATCCTCAACGCTCCTTACTTTGTCACAAATAAAGACCTTAATGTTCTATATGTTTCCGATTTAGCCCAATCCAGATACCTGTCCTTCCATAACAAACTGCAGAACCATCCGAACCCTCTTGTTTCAAACATTGCTTCCTCCTCTATTCCTCCGAGGCGTCTGAAAAGAAGATGGCCTCGGGATCTTCTAATATAGAACTTTAATTTGAGTTCTACCAATGGGTAGTTTCTCTTCATGTTGTACATGCCATGTTACCAATTTCACATTTACTTATTGTATTCTCTATGTAATACAGTTGTAAATTCCATTAAAATAATAAAAAAAAAATATATATAGATATGACAGTTATTGTAATTTTTGACAATTAGTGGCACATTACAAGGTCTAGGTAAATAATTAAACAATATATATATATATATATATATATATATATATAAGGTCAGATGTGATTAAAAAATATTAAAGATAAAAATGGAAGTTTAATTGCCTTAACCTTAAAAATATAAACCGAAGCTTCCTACAGAAAGAAAAACAAGAAGATAACAAATTTGTCCTTTTTTAAAGATTTTAATTAATTTATTAGATTTACAAATTTAATTAGTATGATATTCATTCTCAAAGATTAAATAAAAATAAAACCTACTACTTCTTTTTGCTTGACGGAATTCGCAACAGCCTATATTGGAAACAAGACTAATCCATGTTCTTAATTGATCCTTTGTCGACGAGATAGGTATACTGATTTGGCTACTGGAGGGGTTTGTACATTGAGTTCAATGGGATCCTTGAGCTGACATTTATAAGGCTATTGTTCGAAAGGGGCAGCTGCTGTCTGCACCCTTACAAATGACACGCGCCGTCTAGCCCAACCAGCTCCTGTCCACATGATGTCACTTCCCTTCGATCACGGGCGGATCTACGGGGGGGGGGCTTTCGGGCTGAAGCCCCCCCCAAAAAATGGAAAAATATAACCATGTTTTATCGAACAAAATATTAAAAGAGTATCTCTTAAAGTATTATTGTTCGTGTGATTAATATTAAAAGGGCTTTAGGAATCACTTAAACACCATTTCATACAGGTAGTTAGTTTCTTTCTTTTTTTCCAAAGTAATTATCGTTATTTTTGAAAAAAAAAGCTTTCGGGCTGAAGCCCCCCCCCCCCCAAAATTAAATCCTGGATCCGCTAGTGCCTTCGATTAATCATAGTGTCTTCTTATCTTCCTTCACTGCGATGAGGGCATCAATCTGAATTTTTTTTGATACCGCAAGATACAGAATGGTACTAGGAAATATTAAATTTGATATTGAATTTATGCTCTCCACCTGAAATGTTCTTCTACTAAAACCAAATTTTTAACCTGTTTCCAAATTTTATTTACTCAAGACGCTTTTTATCCCTTGCGGAGATTTCACTCGACGAATGTTGTCCATTTCTGCGGCTTCAGCCATAGTTCTTAGATTCCCGTTTAGGCCAATGAAGGTTATTGGTCTATACCTATACACCATTAGTTTCAAACGTTTTATTTATACTTCTTTTAGTTTATTAAAGGATAAACTTAATCTATAAATCTTCTCTATAATTATTCATTACGACTGTATGCAATTGTTGAAATTTTTTCTGATTTTTTTTTTCTAGTATAGAATCTTTAGAATAAGGTGTGTACTTCATTTTTATGCATTTTCAACATTGATTCCAAGACTTATCCATGAATACATACTTACCTTTATGTGTATCTTATATTTTAAAATTTTAAAATGTCAATATTTCCTTAATGATTAAGTTATATTTCCAAAAGCTTCCAACCTATAATTTTTAAGACATCTTGAAGAGTAAGATTTCTACTTAAAACAAAAAGAATCGTTTGCCCATGTTTGCCCCTGCGGTGTTTATTTACTGATTTATCCAAGATATGTACTTTGACACCTGCTACTTTTAACAAAAAAAAAAGTAAAGGTTTTATATATTTTTTTTTAATTTTCCGTGGTCTAGAGTTAAAGTAATGCTGTTGAGATAATCTCACGACAAGATCCAACAACAAGAAGGCCTAAGTATAAACAAGAAACTTTATAATAAAAAAATGTTGCTGATACAAGAGAAATGTACTGATTATGAAAAAAACATGTGCAAACAAGGATTTTCACTATTTTCAGCGCAATTTAAAGTAAACTGATCAGCTGCTCAAAGAAAGGGTGAGAGACTTAGAAAGACATGTAATAAATGGCTGGACGAAACTGTTCAGTTACCCAAAGGCACAACAACTAATCTTAATCCAGGAGCTGGTTGGCCAATTAAATCTTTTGAATGTTTTAGTGACCGAAGCAAAAGTAGGAACAAGGAACAACTGAGGATATCAGCTAAAACTGAAGAGCTTATATTTGCCACTTACATGAAACTCTGGCAAAGCAGATGTTTCAAATATTGTAAAAGATTTCTTTGCATTTTTCCGAAAAGAGCAACAAGATATCCAATTTCCAACAAGAAGACGCCATGTAGAAAGTTTAAAACCCTTTCTATGTTCGGCAATGTAAATTTAACAAGAAAACAATGGGAAGACCAGTTGACAAATTATTACAGACTCTGAGATTGCCTTTTTAATTATTGGTCTGAAAGTTCAGATCATTTACTTATGTTTGAAAGGTATATTAAAAGCAATGGATCTGGTGACAAAATTGACACTGAAAAGTGTGCTTGAACACAGCAAAACTATATGTAGCAATATCCATTATATCCAATGACTCCAGTAATGCAAAAGATATATAAATTTCAAACGTAAGTAAATGATCTGAATGTTTAGGCCGGTAATTTCGGATGGCAATCTTGGTATCTGCACATTGTCTATCTAATTCCAAAAAAATTTTCTATAGACTAATGGAATATTTACGTTTTGAACAGGCTATTTTTAATATAAGTTTCTCATTTGACTTCCATAGGATCTATCCCAAGAATAACATAAAGTTTTTTTTAAAAGTGACATTAGAACTGTTACTGTCTTTTGAAACTCCTGATATGGATAGAGGAAGCGAAACTAAAGAGATCAATTTGAAAACGAAGCGGAAGAAAATTATGATAAAGAAACCTTCCTAAAAAACATGAAATCTTATAGGTAAATAAAAGAGTTTATACACAAAATAGCTATTATTTAAGAAATTTACTTATATTTATTTATTTATAGAGAAAATATCTCATCCGTTAATCAAAATAGAAATCACAGTTTTTACACTTAAAAAAAGGCATTAAGAGAGTAATGCATTTTGATATAAAAATTTATATAATTATTCAGGTATATTTATATAAAAAAGCTACTTATATACTTATATCGCTTCATAAATTAATGATTTACAAACATTTTAAAGCAGAATATTTCATAAATACGTTTGGCCAGTTTTTTAGGTGAAATTTACCACTGTGCGTCGTGTAATTCACAAGTGCGGCATTTCTCTCACAAACTCAGCGATCAATCCGATATTCTCAGAGTTTTGTAAAAATAACGACGAGTGGAAGGCGGATAATCCATAACTCAACGGTTTCAAATTTGTCCCCTATCTGACAAATTGTATCCTATTGACGAGCATACATTTTTCGGGACACAAGGCATGTTTGAGGAATTGAGCTGCCGTTATGATTATAGTGTTTAACCATTTCATTATGAGTCATCTGACGAAAATTTGCGTCATTACTAAATCAATGGCTACCCTCAGGTATAGCAACTAGGTTTCTTTACCTTGTCCGTATAGAAATGAAAACCCTGAAATCTTAATCCGTTATAACATGTTACCTTTAATTCCATCACAACCGTTCGCCAGATAAAACAAACAAATTAATAAACAAAGTTAACATTTTCTCAAGCAAACAAAACATTTTAACAGCGATATGTATAATTTTTTTCCGACTTAATTGACTTGATTATTTAACCAGTTCATTGTCGAAAAAAAAAATTATATTATTGTAATAAATATGAAAATTATTGGGCAACCTTTGTACCTTGCTTTTCATTTATTAATTACACCTTTCTCCCTAAACTTAACATGAGCTTAGGTAATGAAATAGGATTTATTCGGAAATTATTAATTAGTAAATAATCTGAGGAAAAGTGTCATTTGCCTAGAAGATTTTTTAATTTTTTATTATTCATAAAATTTACAACAGTATAAAAATAAATATATATTCAGTTATTGTGATATGAAGCAACAAAACGACATGAAAAGACTTGTAGAGGAACTACCCGTTGCTAGCACTGTAACAAAGATTCTTAATTAGGAGATAATGAAGGCATCTTCACTTCAGACGCCAGGGATATCAAGAATCGAAGAGGAAGCCAAGGTTGGAAACGAGAGGATTAGGATGGTTCTGAAGTTTATTATGGAAGGATAGGTATCTGGATTTTACTAAATTGGAAACATATGAAACATCAAGGTCGTTATAGATGACCTTATTTGTAACAAAGTAGGGAGCACTGAGGATTTTACGCAGGATTTTGGATTGTAAGGATTGGATACGAGGAAATTCGATGGTTTAGTGGGGCCTCAAAGCTCAACTCTGTATGTGCAAATAGGCCTTATTATAGTCGTGAATATAAGTATTTTTAATTAATTGGTAGCTTAGAGCATTAGTATAGTAAGTTCTGAAGTAGTCAGAAACGTCGGGCGGTTTCTTGTCGTTTCAGTCTGGTATGAGGGTTCCACGTTAGACGTTTGTCCAAGTCATTGCTTTATTTATATTAATCCCCCAGTTTCAATACTATTCTTTAAGGTTTGTGATGTGCGATTGAAGAGTGTAAACACTTAAAAAATTGAAAATTGCTATTCGTTGATCCTAAATATCAATTATTGATGTGCAATATCAAAGGACAAAAGGAGCACAAAAAAATAAAACAGAAGTTCCTAACAATGGTGAATATGGTTCTTATGATAGTAATATTTTTCTCCAGACGTCGATAATGTAACGATATTAGGAAGTTAAAATTTGCAAACTCACAATTTATTTTCTTCCTCCTATTTTTTTTTTTGTCCTCAATTTTTGTTGTTGTTTTATTTATTGAATATTAACACAATCTGTGCAATAAGCATTCGGGCTAAAAGTATCCACTCACACAATATATACATACAAGAAACCAAATGAAAGTAATTAAGAACAAATTAAAAATCTAAAATAATGAATAAATAGAACAAAGTAAATAAAAATGAACAAACAAAATATACAATAATAATGAGTAATAGTAAAGAAAGTATACAGATAAAATTTAAAAAACATACGACTTCACAAATTAAAGGATATATATTAATAGATAATGGTTACAAAATCTGTAGATAAAAAAAGTAAGTTAAAGGTAAATACAAAAATGAAATAAATAAATTGAATTCTTCTAAAACTCATTCACACCTTGCTTAAATCCAATATTATTAAAAATAAGACTGATAAAGGGTGCAGGAACAATATAGACATAATTCGATTCAAGTATACACGGGCGGATTTACGGGGGGAGGGCTTTCGGGCTGAAGCCCCCCCAAAATGGAAAAATATAACCATGTTTTATGGGAAAAAAAATTAAAAAATACCTCTTAAAGTATTATTGTTCGTGTAATTACATTTAGAAGTACTTAAGGAATAACTTAAACACCATTTCATATAGGTAGTTAGTTTCTTTCTGTTTTTCCAAAGTAATTATCGTTATTTTTATGAAAAAAAAAGGTTTCGGGCTGAAGCCCCCCTCAAAATTAAATCCTGGATCCGCTAGTGCAAGTATATGAACTCAAGAATTGCTGATTGTGCTTAATTTGTAAGTTGCGTTGAGGTAAAAGCACAGGATCTTGCGAAAAGTCTAAACCATTACGAACTAAAAATTCAATTTTTAAATTTAAACTAAGGCAAGGACACAATATGACTACGACTAGCGAAGAAGCCATCCAATTGCGCCATTCCAATATTAAATCTAGCCATGCAACACGTCATTTAGAAAAGTCAATAACACTATTATAAGTAAAAATTTCTTTGGTTCAATCAAGGTGACCTTCTAAGATTAATATATCATCGGATAAAACCAAAAATGCATTGTCAGTAACGAAGCAATCGCATATAATAGACTACAAAAAATATATGTTTTTTTTTCATATTTTAGGCAATAAAACTTCCAATTTCCTTCATAATTTTTTATTTATGCTTGTTGTCTCTTACGTTTCGGGACAATTTTCCCATCATCAGAGCAATATTTTTATTTTTACTGAAATTATGCACATTTTCTATATTAATTTTAATTTAACAATATCATTCCAATTTATCTATTTTACAATTATTTACCATTCATTTTTTTGATGTGGCACCATTTGTCAAAAATTAATTATTTGTCACATTTTTTAAAAATTATTTGGTGTTACACATATTCACTGACACACTGATCAACATCTGGCTATTTTCAGTTTTATTTCTGTACTTTGTACCCATCCTCTTATTTCTTATTATGGTTGTTTGTTGTGTTTTTTTTGGCTATTGTTGTTTTTGTTTTTTTGAATTTTAATATTGGATATTATGTCCGAATAGTGTGTACCTAAATGTTTTGTATCTGTTTTATAGTTTACTGTTCTATTATTGTTTCCTGTTATATGTATAGCTTCCAGCAGTTTCCTATTATTTGTTTTAGGTTCTATTGCCAGTATTTCTGGGTTTTTGAAATCAAAAGTGTGTAATGATTTAATACTGCGGTTTGCTAGTGCTGTTATGTTAATATTTTTGCAGTTTGATGTACGTTGTGCTGTTCTAGTTTTTAGTTTTTTTGAAGTTTCACCTATATATATATTTGTTGGCAATGTTGGCAGTCTAACTTATAAACAACATTTTTCTTGTCCAGTGGTTCTATCTTGTCTTTTGTGTTTGTCAAGCATTTAATTAATTTTTTGTCGTTATATATACCAAACTGGATTTCCGGTAGGTCATAGTTCATGAATACTTTTTTAATTTGTTTTATAAGTTGTGGTAAGCTTCCTAATAAAAAAAGAAAAATATATGGAATTATACAGGGTGTTCCATAAGTAAAATGAAGCACAACTCAAGAGACACAAAAAAGTTTATATAGGATTACGGTTTGTGCTTCAAAAAATATTATAGCATTTTTAGCATGCATTTGTTGTTAAATTTTTTTTATTTTTATTTTATTGAATAATAATACAATCAGTCACTGTTGGAGGGCTATAAGTATTAAGGCTAGAAGTTCTCATTTGTTAAATTAATAAATACTTATGAGTCATTAAGATAAATTTCCCTTTTCTAGTCGTGGAAGGATTATTTTCATCATTGATATGCCATTATCTATGGTGGAAATAATTAATCCACATCTATGAAAGGTGAATTGATCTAATAGATACTCATATAAATCAAGGTCAGATTTTCGGCAGGTTAGTAAGAAATTAATTTTTGTGTTTTTTTTTTTTTTATATGTCACGTTCATTTTTTAATAGGAAGCTATAACTGAAAATATTTTCAATTAATAATTAAATCACAGTAAACAAGACAAAATTTACTTAAAATGAAAGTAGAATTTGTAAAAAAGAGGAAGTGATTTGATATCCCGTCACCAAAAGTACCAGCATTTGCAGTAAAAATGATTACAATAAATTACTGAAAACCTTTAATTTATTTATTTTTTTCATGACCCGGGATGTATTATACTAAACATAAATGCATAAATACACTTTTAATTATTAAAAAAAATGTTAAAAATAATGATTATTCAAATATGTATCTTCTAAAATGTTAATGAAACTTTTTCTTACCCATACCTCTATTACAGGAATTGTTCCGTATTTAAAAGTGACCGAATAATTGTTTCTGATACTATTATTTACGTTTTCATGAAAATAATTCAAACGATTGGCAAGTATCATTATTTTATTATTATTTTTTTTATAAATGTTGATTCATAATAATAAGATATTACCTTAAAATGGTATACGGTACTTCTATACATTTAATTTGAGAAGGAGTTAGTCGGGGGTGCGGTCAGATAAATACTAAATTAAAATAGTAATTATTTTATATTAATTATTATTATTATATTAATAAAATAGGGGATTAAAATAAATAAAGCCATGACTTAGACAAACGTCTAACATGGTAACTTCATACCAGACTGAAACGACAAGAAACCGCTCGACGTTTCTGGCTACTTCAAAACTTACTAGACAAACGCTTACTAAAATAATTAAAATAATAATTACTATAATAATTATTATTTTAATTATTATAATTAAAATAATAATTACTATTTTAATTTAGTATTTATCTGACCGCACCCCCGACTAACTCCTTCTCATATTATATCAACGGTCAACCATCTCTACATCATTATGTATACATTTGATTGTTAGGGTTTATAATTAATATGAAAACTAATGCCCGAGGAATAGATTATCGATTAATATAAGAAAGAAAGGTATTGTACAGAACTTCGTGGATATTCAATACAACCTCTACAGAAATACTATCATCAAAGGAGTGAACGAAAAAAAAAAAAAAAAAAAAAAAAGAAGGAGTGAAGTTATTATAGCATTGTATTTCAAAGTACAGAATGGACCGGGGGGGGGGGGCACCCTAAGGGTGTAGATATGGATTTTTGGGGTCGCACCCTCACAAAAGGGGATGATGACTCAACTCGGGATGATGAGTCATGAAACGTAACAATCCTCTTGTAATGGAGTGTGTGTTATTTTTTTTTTTTCAACTTCAAAATCAAAATATTATACTTTTACCATTCTGTGGCATTCGCATCTTTCTTGCAACACACCAAGAATTTGTGTGACGTATAGGACGCTTTCGGGTCCCGCTATTATAAACGAGCTCTGAATATCTGTTTGTAAAGAATGGGTTTTTATATTGAAGAATTACAAGCGCTTGGATTTTCCGTAGCATACATGGATGGATGAATTGAATGAAAAATTAAAGGAAACACAAGATTAAAAAATATACTTTTAACAGCATTTCCTATTCTTGGCACACTTAGTACAGAGTACCGAGTACCGAGTACCAAGTATTTTACTGAAATCGAATCACTATTGGGAATTCAATCACTATTTTATTTAATATTTTGGCATCAAATAAAGAAGTATTTAAATTCTTTGGTAACAAAAAAAATGCCAGTATTTGAGTAAAATACTTGGTACTCAGTACTCATCGTATCTTTTGCCCATCTCTGAGTAAAGGCGATTTGATCACTAATTTTTTCCTTTATTTTATAATTTTAAAGATAATGTTTCGGCCAAAACTATATACATTATGAAACCTAATTATTTACAATCTCTATGCCAATAGGTTTCTTCATTTGTTTTAATATAGAACAAGTACGTCTGATTGTCAAAAAGAAAAACATGGAGAGACTTCGTTACATTCTCTCCATGTAAACCTAATGGCTATGGTAGACCTAATGCATTTTATCACCAATTTATTCATTTATTTTATAATATCACAGAAGATGCTTCGGCCAGGACTAGAGATATTATCATGTACTTCAATGAAAAGTTCTATGTAAATATTTTTCTTCATTTGTTTCAATAGAGTAAAAATACGTTCAATTATTAAAAAAAAAAAACACAACAACAAAGATACGTTGTATATTTCATCGCCATGGAGTAATAAATTATCACAATGTATTTTTTAAAATAATAATAATTTATCAAAATCGAAAACGTCATCATTAAAATTATAGTATAAATAAAGAAATTGGTGATCAAATGACTTTTTCTTGAAATCGAAATTTACAAATATATTAAATGTAAGAAATATACTTTTTTTTTCTGTGAATTACATTTATATTATATCGCTTTCAACGCAGTATATATATATATTTTTTAGAATAGTCATTATGTTAGTATAGTATAGTATTAATACTCTTTTATTTGAATACAGGATATCACGTAATTGACAAGATATGTTTAAAGAACTAGTGCCTTATCTCAAGAGCAACAAAAAGAATTATAGATAGACCATGGTCCAATTCTACGTCCAATAGAAGCAGGAAATTATCTTTTTTCTTTATTGGTAACTGCCGTTTTGGTTCAACAGGAATCGATAATTAATAAAATGTTTTATAAATAAAGCATACGTTAAATTTTTGATGTGGGTTTAACAAATGAAATGTCCCTTTGAAAAATAATGAAATTTATAAAATAATAATTGCATTATATTAATTGATTTATTATGAAAAATCTCAGTTTTCAGAAACAAAATTAAAGTTTTTAATTGAATATTTAATAGTTGACCATTGCATTATAAAGGAAGGAGATGGTCCGATTATTAAAATATGGCTTTTAATAAAATAGTTTTGCCCCTATTTAGCCTATTGATGACTGCCACCCCGGACCATCTCCTTCATTTAAAGTTTTTAATATATTTATTGTTGTTATTTTTGCCGAAAACAGTAGAACTTTTAGAAGACAGAATATTTAACGATATGTTGTTTTTCAACAAAAATTAAGGAGAACCTCAACTTATTCTGTGACAGACCTTAACTTAATATAGGCTCCAAACTTATTAGCCATCTAAGTTTTATTTAAGAAGGGGATTCGAAGTTAAGGATGAAACTGATATTAGTTCGTTCTGATATTAGAAAACAGAACTTTTCGTAATTCAGCCACATGAAATCCCTAAACAAATGTTTTTGCGAATTTCTTATATAGAAGAAATTGGGGAATGAAAAACGATTCAGAAATTCATAAACGTAACTGTGATAAACGGGTCCCGGATTATTATGCGATAAAAGACAGAAGAACATTGTATAAAATATGCAATTAAACCTCATAAAATATGCAGTAATTGCTATCTCATAAAACTCCAAATTTATTCTTACTAGTGACCCTATAAAAATGTTTGAATTGGATTGACGAAAATGATTTCTAATTATGTCTTATTTTTTTTCCAAGAACCAAAATATATAAATAATTAAAAAATAATGCGATAAAAAAGAAACGGCTAATAAACTTGTTCTTAATATAGTTGGTTTGTTTTTCTTTGAAACTTGTTTTAAAAAGATTCGTAAAAGAAGATACTTCTTTCAGTTGTAAAAACCGTTAAATCTATGATGTTGTAAGGATCGAACTAATATTTCAATTTTGAAGAAAACTATGTACTTACTTTCGGGATTTTAAACACAGATCAATTTTAACGATTGAAAAAAATAATATGAACTTGCTAGGTTTAGGTAAAAGCCAAGACGAATTTGAGATATAACAAATGTAAGGGAAAAAAACATTTCGAACACATTTTTTATAAAAAAAATACATTTTTTTAAGTACTTCTTTTCCGCCCTAATTTGTTGTTCGAAATTATTGTTTCATTATTACAAGAAATAGTAATAAAAATATTGGATTAATTTCTGGTTGCATAATAACTTTGCAGACTTAACCGACTTATTTTTTGCATCAACTGATTTTCTTACGTTTCGGACGGACTGTCAATTTCGAAGAAACTTACGTCAATTATATGCAGCCAAATATTAATATTTGTATCTACTATTTTATTTTTATTTATCCTATTGTATCTATTTTATTTTTTACTTATTACAAACTGCTTACTTTTAAATTATAAAATATACTAATATAACTATTCGCTGAATTGCTCCCATTTTTTGGTCAGGGGCGTATTTTTGAAAACCTACTACAAAATGCTAAAATTGTAGTATAACTTTTTGTTTAAATAGATGCTAAAATTTGAAACTAATACCTTTAAATTAAGAAATATAATTTAAGTAACAGATATGATTTTAAGTTAAGATAAAATGATTTATCGATCCGATGTTCAAATAGCTTTATACATGAAATAGAAAAGAAAATTATTGTAGAAAAGTCGTTCATAAATAAATGAAAAGTTCAAATCCAAAAAGTTATGAAGACTGAAGTATTTCTTTACCAAAATAATTATATCTTAAATTATTATATAATTATATTTTTTATATAATTATTATAACATTTATCTCCCCTCATTCTTATAATTATAAATTCAGAACTTATTTACGAAAAGTAAATTCTAAAAAAAAACTGTGGACCGTCAACAAATTAAATATTATTTTAACTTTACATCAAATATTACACATTTTATTCCTTTTAATAGAACACCCTTCTGTCCACTGGACTCAGTGGAGTTATCGATATTATAAATGTTATTAATTATATATGCCCTTGAAAATTTAGAAGATTTAATAATATAACTATTAAGTTTATAATAAACATAATTAAAAAGGAAAATAACAAATAATATGGACAATAATCAAAGGTGATGAGATTCGTAAGACAGTTATGAGAAGTTATAACTATTTATCATTGAAAGAGTGGTTAGTTGTTTGATTGTTTAATATGACAGAGAGAGTTGGGTTAAACATTAATTGAATAACTGTGCAAGTGCACATACAAATTTTGTAGCTTATGATAATTGAATAAATACGAATAGTGGTTGTAAAAGATCAGAAGAAATAATAAGTATTAATTTTTTTAAATAAATTAAATAGTGTGTAAATATTTAAAATATGAAAAAAAATGTGCAACAATAGCGCATAACATGTATTTATAATTAAATATATGAAAAACAGATGCAATAATTGTTCTAAGAAGTCTCTTGAAAATGGACAATCCGTTCGATACGTCAAGAATTATTTGGTTGAATGAGAATTTTGCTTATGATAATTGTTATTATTATGATCATGATTTTCTAGAATGATTGAAAAAAATAATTATTTTGATGCCCCTACGGTGAATGCGAATTACTTTATTGTCATGTGCACCCTCTTACCCAACCCCTGCTTAGTCATCCACCCACCCCCTTAGGGCTGCAGCTCCAGATGGGGTCTATGACCCTTCGCTCAGGGCTGCCCAGTCGAGTAAATTTCCAACCCTAAGAATTAATTTCAAAGTTATTATTTATTTTAGTTTAAACATTAAACAAAAAAAAAAAAAAAAAAAAAAAAAAAAAAAACTGCAGACTGAGGAGGAACTGTATCAAGTAATAATACAAGTAAATATGATAAGTACAATGACATGGATAGAGTTGCAAAGAAACTACCCGTTGGTAGTACTGTAATAGTATTTCTATATTAGAAAGGCCCGTGGCCATCTTCTTTTTATACGCCAAGGAGGATTGTCAAGAATCGAAGACGATGCAAGGTTAGAATCGAATGGGTTTGGCTGAGCCTGATGTTTATAATGGAAGGATAGGTATCTGTATTGGGCAACATATGGCACATTAACGTCTTTATAAATAACTTTATTTGTGACAAAGTAATGATTGTTGAGGATTTTGGATTGTAAGGATTGAATATGAAAAGAATTTGATTATTTAGTGGAACTTTAAACCCTAAAGCTCAACTCCATAAGTCCAAATAGGCCTTATCAAAGTAGAGTAAATGACTCTTTTATAGTTAATAGTAAGCTTAGTACGATTTTATAGTAAGTGTTATAGTAGCCGGAAATGTTTAGCAGTTTCTTCTTGCGTCAGTCTTGCATTTTAATTCCAATAATGCGCCAAGAATGGATAGATTCGTACGTAGAGGATCTGATAGACAAGGATAATTGGAATATTAATAAAGGATACTATAGGACAGGACTTCACAGGCTTACAATTAATCCTCCTATTTTGACATCATTCTTTAAGGTTTGTGGTATGTAACTGAAGGGTCTGGGAAACAATAAGTGTGTCATTGTTAACTGATAGAACGCATGATTCATCAGCATATGTGGCAATTGTGGTGTTGGAAACGCAGCTATATAAATTGTATAGAGCATGGGACCGAGGGTAATATCTTGAGGTATGTAGAGGATAAGAATTGACGGATTTTGCAAAGCAGTCCTGGGTGGCAGACTCGATCGAAAGCCTTTTCTACCTCAAGAAAGACTCCCGTGCGGTTAAGTACGCTCTCGAATGCCGAACAGAAGTTTAATACACGAAGATAAACATCGCTGAACAGTAGAGTTCAAAATTCAAACTGGTGATCCAATGAAAACTTACTAACCAATCAAAATTTTTTAACATTACAAAAGAGAAAGATTACAACCGTATACATATGTGTTTTTTTAACTTATGAATTTGTTTAAATATTTCACAATGATGATTTATCATTACATCTAGTTTTGAAAAGTCGGATCAATGGAATTTTTTAATTTACTTTCACGAGGACTATTTTAAATCCTTTTATTAAAATTAAATTATTACATTTTCATTCATAAAAACATCTGACGACGTTACAGTCAGTTTTCCCATTTTCAAGTCCAAGTTTTTTTTTTTAGAAATAGAAAATAATTTTATTCTAGGACAAAATGCCTTTAGGATAACAATATAGTACAAAATGAAAAGATTTCATATGGCCTAAATAAAACAATAACAAAAAAAAAAAAAAAGTATATTCAATATAATGTAATTAATTTTTGTCAATTTATTATTGATTCTAAACTATTCCATATGTTTATTCCTTTTTATTATATTTTTGAAGTTTTTAGGCGCAATTAGCACTTTTTTTTTTGGGTAGTGAATGAGACGAATCCATGACGCTCGGCTATGTAACGTTCATTCGGGTAAAATCGGCTCGAGTCGACTAATCGTTCCATTTGGATTAAAAAAATTCAGAAGCTAAAAATCAGAAATATGCTGTAAGCCTGAGAAATGCTCATTTCATCCTCTTTGTAATGAGGTATTATTCAAAATTGTATTTTGACGCGACGCCGTGTTAGAGAGGCAAAAAGTGAAAAAAATAAATCAAATCATAACGAATTTCATACTAAACATTGCCATATTAAATATTACAAATCATACAAAAATAATGAGAATATACGATCATTATATATTTTAGTTATCATAAACCTATTGTTTCATATTTAGAGTATGATACAAATGACCAGTCAAAGTAACGTTTATCAGAGTTATACATACACAATTATAATTGTATATATTGTAAATGTTATTATTTTGTGAATATACAAGAAAAAAATATTTATATTTCATATTATTAATTCCGCTATGTTGATATTTTCACTTCTATCATGTGATCTTAAACACACGCTGTCTTATATAATTGGTCCACTTCCATATAACTATAGCAAAGTAATAAACTACAATAACGTCGTCAGATGTTTTTATGAATGAATATGTAATAAATTAGTTGTAATAAAAGGGTTTAAAATAGTCCTGATGAAAGTTTAAAATATTTTAAAATTAATATATCCTTTTTGAAATTTAATATTAAGGCATTTATGAAAAACAATTTATTTTTTTTTTTTTTAATATTTACCTTTCACCTTAAAAAAAGTTTTATAAATTTTAACATTAAAAGGATATTTATAGAATATTATTTATTTAATGTAAAATAATAATGGAAGAAAAAATATATAAAGAAATAACGGATCTAGAAACTGACGCTAGAGTGGGAAGGCTGAGGTTTTATGGCCATATGATAAGGATGAATCCTGAAAGACTTAACCATAAAATCTTTCAGCGCATCCACAGTCATAAGAATGTAAGCGGGTATTTTAAACAGATTAAGGATGATATGGACCAAGTGGGGCTAAGAGACCAAGATTGTTTAGACAGAGATGAGTACAGAAAGGCGCTCAAGAGAATAACGGTTCTTGCGGGGAAGAAGCGCTCCAAAAAGGGTGTTGCGTGGTCTGAGGAGAGAAAACGTAAGCACGCGGAGCTCACGAGGGGCATATGGGAGAAGAGGAGGCAGATGAAGAGGAAGCATTCACTTCATGGTATTCGCGTGGTCTTTAAGGCCTGTTCGTGAAAAAAAATGGAAGAAAGGTCTTTTCACCGCCATTCATATTTATATTTCCTTCTAGGTCAAGAACTTGACCCTTGGACCTAAGGGTGGTAGACAATTTCTTAGGGCGGGTAGCAACAGGTTCATTCATAAATATTACAGGTACCAAGAAAACCCAATAGTGAAGTTGGTATTTACGCCTGCCGACTGATTGATGTATCAATTGAATTTCGATTAAATTTTTTAAGTCATTGACTGAAAATTGCTTTCTAATAACTGGTTACAACCCGTCCAATTCTAGCCTGACTTCCGGATTCCATCTTGAATTATTAACGCTGACGGATTAAGAAAATCGATGGTGTGAATAAATCATTACTACGCTTCCCTTTTGCAGTGAGCATCAACTTTGACAGGAAACCTAGGAATAGCTGAGGATTCCTAGCATGAAACATTAAATATATGCTTGAATAATTGAGATTTTTTTTTCGATTAATAAATATCTGTGTCATATTATAAAATTTGTAAGATTAAATTTTTAAAAGATTAGAAAACTAAATCACGAATTTTGCTCAAAAACGGTCCAGTTCTTGTTCTAGAATTTTCGCAAGACCAAGACCAATACTGATCCTACAAGATTTGAGCGAGACCAAGACAGGTCAGCTAAACTCTTGCGTCTCGCAGTTAAGTCAAACTGAGACTTAAGCTCTATTGAGTATTTGGTTTCAATATCAGTATTGACAAATGGTTTCTGGTTACCGTATGAATTCCAAGATTTCTTCCATCTAAAAGAAAGATGGTCGTTATAACACTAAAAGCTGTTTTGAAGAGAAGAATAGTTGGGGTGGTCAGTCAAAAAATGAATTTATTAACTAAAGGAACTTCAGGTCGAAACTTCGGCATATATAAAAATAAATATTATCATTTATTTTTGCCTTCTTTTTTGACTGACCACCCCAACTATTCTTCTCTTCATTATCCACGACAGTCAACAATTTACCAATTATAAAAGCTATTTTATGGATTATTATATTTTGAGATATAGTAGTACAGTGCTTTGACATTTTAACCTTCTTTTAAATATAAACAGGTTTTTTTTTTTTTAAGTCGAATCGTGTTTAATTCGATTAGACTTTGTCTATGTCAATATAAGCTCAAAATGTACCAAATCTGTTGCGTTGTTCTAAGATCTAAAATAACGCGATTAATAAATAAGAATAGGCTGATAGTTGATTGCAAGACTTGCGGGACTATGACTAGATGTGTTGATGCGGACCAAGACCAAGACTCGTCTTGGTCTTGCATTTGGACATTATCAATTACTGACCTGAAGGGAAAAATAAAAGTGATAAAAGAAAAAAAACTAATTGAACAGACCATAGAAACCGTAAGATGGAGTACAAATGTCAGACTTGTCCAATAAGTTACAAAATATAACAAAACGGCACAAGAAAAATATAGAAAAAAATACAGATCTGACCTACCATATCATATTGAGCAATCATGAATTTTATTCAACCCTAAAATATTGAAAAAAATACAAAAAATAGACAAATTACGAAAGGAATATACATCAATAAAAATATAATTAATGCAGTGAACTTCAAGAAAGATGCAGTGAATTTAAACATCCACTAAGCGGACGTAATAAACGAACTTAAAATTAAATTATAGCAATAATTAATTAAAATATGAATTATAAGTAAAAAAAGTTCATTCACATAGGCATATGAAATAGAAGAGTATTACAGAAAGAGATAAAAAGAAAAACAAATGATGAAAGATATATGTAAATACGTGGTTTGATGGGAAAAAAACAGATATGAATTAGTATAAGGTTAAAACCTAATAAATTTCAGTGCAACTAGGATATCGTATAAAATAATGGAAGTTCCATGTTATGTTATATGAATTAGGTACTTTGATTAAGAATTAGACGAAATAATGTTAGGTAGATATTATAGATTTAGGGAACTGTTTACAACTATTAGATATATGCAATTGGAATGGTTTAATGTAAAAAATTATATTTTTTTAAATAAAAAAAAAAATTAAAAAAACACTGAAGACGTGGACACACCGAAACATTTGTTGAAGAATCATAATAAATGTAATGACGATAATAAAATATGATGGAAAGTTGATTTTCACTAAATATATATATATATAATTAAAATAAAAGAAACCTCCACCACTAAAACCCGTGAAGAATTTTGCTTTAAATGCTCGGTCAGCTACTACTGTTTTATAACAAATTTTTATAAAATAAGATGGCGCGAGGTCAGCATCTACGCTCAACTACCAGGTTCTCATCGCAACCCAATGAATGGCCTGGCACTACTCATTTTTTACAGGATGGATATGCCTCAAAATATCCTCCCGATCCCAGATTTGTTTTAAGGCTGATAAACCTGAAAATGGGTTGTCTACTCCAGCCGAACTCGTACCTGGGAACGAGAATTTGGAATCTGGCGTTCAACCACACTCCACAAATACAGATAATACAATATTGAAAAATCTTGACAATCACAAGAACATTATATGCAGAACAAAGGATGGTGTGATAAAGTAAGAAAATTGATTTTCAAAATTTCCCCATACCTGACTGCTACTCGTAAAACGCATTGTATAGAACCGATTCTTCCAACTTCTCGAATTAGCAGCAGAAATTGTAGAAAGGAATCAAACCAGTTGGATAGTTTCTGCAAAACAGAATAGTCAAAATTTTGAGATGTAACTTTCAGAAATATCTTATAATTGTTTTTGTTTTTTTAACTAATTGTTTTAAATCTTTTGATTCCATCTTTAAGTTTGTGCAGTGAAGTAATGACCTAGACTTGGTGTCGCCAGGGAAAGCTGCATTGCAGTGATGAGTTAGATGGGCTAAGCTGAATGTTGTTGTTAAAACACATGGCAACAATACAAAACAACAAAGGATTGGGATTTGGCAGAACAATAAATAACAGACAAAGATTAAATACAAAAGCAGTAACAGTTTTGACAACTAACTGTGCCTAACTCTTCTGTGTTCCAGAAATAATATCAGTTGTTTGTGAATTCTTTGCGAAAAGTGCGTAAAAGAGTGAGGATTAAAGGGGGTAATATCGAAAGAGGGGATTCATATCTTAAAGTTGTATCATCAAAAAGCAATTAAAAATAAATTCATGTATATGCATATACATTAATAAATAAATGTGACAAAATATGTATTTTTGATACAATTTTTTTGAAACAATAAATCACTTCTTATTTCTAGCTAGTAGAAATATTTCTAATAAGGTATGGCCAAATGCTACTTTGACTACCGAGTACCACGTATTTCACTCAAATTGAATAACTGTTGGGAATTCAATTACCATTTTAGTTAATCGTTTGACACCAACTGAAGTAGTTATTAATTTTTTTGGTACTCAAAAAAGGTCAGTATTTGTGTAAAATACTTGATACTCAGTGCTAAGAGTTTTTAATGCATCGTTGGCTTTTTCATTGCCTTATGATTTCTTTTAGTAGTAAAAAAAATATTAGATTATTTTGTATTCTACTTTGTCATTCATACAAATGCATCAAGTTGGGAGATCTTAATTGTCCCTTCCGATGTTTTATTCTTAAGAATGAACCAGTGGAATTTTATATATTTTAGCTAGTTTGATGCAAATGATCTCAGAATGCATATCCTGATTGGAAAATTTTTCATCAGTACGCCTTATATTGTATTTGTTGTTGGTTGTTGAAAATTCAGCAAAACATTGCGAACTATTGGCAATACATTGGTTTAGTTATGTCATAAATAGTTTCTAAACATAATCAGGATAAGTAAATAATGACTTTGAACTGAAAAAGAAAAAACCGACGTTAATTATCATAGTTTAAGCTTAAAATTGCATAAAAACCAACTTAAGATGTGAATTATTTTTATTCTTAGATTAAATTAAATTTATGTGTTTAATTTAAAATTGCTTTAAAAAAAAAATTTGTATTTCATATAATTTTCGTTTTTTAAATAAAGCCATATTTATAACTCAAAGTTATTAAAATAGCATTGTTTAATTTAGGATAGTTGAGAACGGAATGCTATGTACTTATATATTATTGTCGAACATTATAATATTCACATTGTTTTTGGAAAGCGTGAATTTATCACAATACACGGACGGATACCATTGAAGAGAAAAAGGGAAAGCATGTATACAATGATTAATTTCAGTTCTTATCAGCCCACTGATAAGAAATATTGGCACATTTATTAATTATTGACACGTTGGAATAATTATTACTGATAAAATCATATATCAAAAAAGTTCATAACATCAAAATCTACTAAATTAGAAAATAAAAGAATTCTCTAAAAGGCATGTTAAGGAAGTACTGTTTTTTGATCAAGCTATGAGTTGATGTGGTCAAAAAATATGCTTAACCGTTTTTTCGCACAAAGTTTTAGTCTCTGGTGCAGAACCTCCATATTAAATTATTGACATCCGCCTGAAACTTCGTTAATAGATTCACCTTATCGTTATCTTTAACTTTTTTATTTACAGAAATTCTCGAAAATGGGGTGTTATCAATCTACGGATCAGCAAACTTTTATCTATTTATTGAGGTACTATAAACTCATGAACACCTATTTGCTATCCACATGGATCGCCAGATAGTTTGATCACAAAATCTAGAAACAAGGTGGCATACAAAAATATTGGACCGTTTGGCGTAACTTCTATCTCTATTGCTTATGCATCGTGTCAAAATAACCAGATTATATATGCCAAAAAGCCTAATATTTTTATAGATCACCTCTTCTCTCGATTTTATAATCAAATTATCTTGCGATTCAAGTAGAAAGTAAATGGGTAGTCATGAGTATTTAGTACTTCATTAAATTAATTACTTTAATTTGAAAACGCCCCACTTCTAAGAATTTCCATGTTTAAAAAAGGTCTAGGCTACGATAAGATGAAACCATTCACGAAATTTTAGACTGAGGTTAATAATTTGATTAAAAGAAGGGGTCTCAACCACGGACTATTCGTCCTCTAAACGGATAAAGGGGCAAGTACACACTTTATAAAAACATTTCCGACCCCAAAATCGACCTACGGCTTCATTTACATAGTAAATACATTATGTGTCATATAAATAGATAATCCGATCTCCAAGCATTCACTATAATAATAACCAACTATAATTATACTTCATCCTTGAGAAGATTTTATTTTTAGTTATTTGTATATTGCTATTGGAGTTACTGTATTTAGTCCTGTCATACATATTGTTACAAGTTACAAATATATACAGATTTCAGCAGAAAAATTATTTTTTTCAAAACCTTTATTAGAATGTATATCTATAAAGAGTAAAACAAAAAAAAAAAAAAAAAATTACTCAAGATGTCCCCCTTTTGCCTTGACACAGGCATTTAATCTCCGTGGCCAGTCATCAATAGCTGCACGCAGCACTTCTTGAGGACAGCGCTCAACTGCTCGCACCAGAGATTGTGGCTTTCCAAGTTAGTTAGGGTGGATTTCCAAGTTAGGGGTGTAGGGAAAGTTAGGGTGTGCTCTGTGCCATGTCATCCTCTCCAGTTTGAACCAAAGCCAATAATCAAATGGGTTGAGATCAGGGCTTCCTAAGGGCCAATCCAAAGCAGAGGTGAACACTGGAATGTTCTTTTGCAGCCACTGCTGAATTGACCTGGCCTTGTGAGCTGGAGAAGAATCCTTCTGGAAAACCCGATGACTTCCAGCGAACAGATTATCATTTAGAGGCTTCCACACAGGTTCCAAAATATCGTCCTAATAGTTTTTAGTGGCTGTTTTAACTCATTTTTGACTAAAATGAGTCTTTGTGGTGCCATCAAAGCAAACTCCCCCATAAACCATCACTGAGGAAGTGTGATGAAGGAAACCTTTTCCACTTTTCCAATGACTTCCTGGGCTTCTTTAGGAGCTGTGTGCGTACACACGATCATTTTGACGATTCAATTTTTCTTGAATTGTAAAAATTTTCTCATCGCTAAACAAAATATTTCGATGAGGACCATTGGTGTAACGGCCTAGGAGCACTTTGCATCTGTCCATTCTAATTCTCTTTAGGGAAGTGGTTAGCCTTTGTCCTATCATTCTTCGAAATGCACCCATTCTAAGGTCACTTTTATTAAGCAAGACATTAATCTGACAGAGATTCCCATTTACCGAGACATGATTTGTTGTTTCTACTGATTGAAAAATCCATTGCTCTCACTGCATATGCCGTTCTCACAGTGCGGGGATGGCCCGGTCGAGGTCTGTCACATACAGACACGATCTCATTATATATATTTATAGTGCGGTACACGAACATACGGCTGATACCCAAAGGTTTCAAAGTGTTGAAAATCTCTGACCTACATTTTCCAACTTTGTGTAAGGCGATCACCGCTATTCGGTTTTCTTTAACGTTAACTGAGCGAAAGAAAAATACAAACTAATTGCGATTATTATCCTGACACGTAAAGAAAATAACCTGATAGAGGTAAGGATTAGCTAAACAATACCCAAGGATGTAAACAAAGTTCAACTTTTGTAAAAGTATTTAAGTAAGCCGAGATGGAATATTCAAAGTAAAATTTACTTCTTTTCCGTAATAATAAAAAAAAAAAAAATACTGAAGCGAAAGTAACAAACCCTCTTGATAAGAGATTCTTGGTTTATTTTTAGCACCGCCCTCCCCCACCTTCCTTCAATAGAATTAATTAGAGCTTTATTGAGAATCCCATTCTTCGTCTCATTTCCTCCAGAATAATTTATTCTCCATTGCCAGGTGAATTCCACTATCTCATGGGCACAGAGCGCTCCAAAGATTCTTAATTCTTACTCCCTCTTTGAAGTGATAGTAATTTCTCTGTGGTTCATTCAAGATTATTTTTATTGGCATCAGTCAAGATTATTTGGGAGGAAACATTTTTAATTTTTAGAAAAATTAAAAAAATATTTAATAAAACATTAATACAACTCGTAGGCGTATAATTTTCATTTTGAAAGGAGAGGGGGGGGGAACAGCTCCAAAAAAAAATGGCGGTAGTTTATATTATGTGTAAAAATTCAACATAATTATTCTGAATCGAACGGGGGACAGCCTTCATAGCTGAGTTACATTTCTATAACATTTCCAGCTAAAAATAAGTTATATTAAAATACTGAAAAATATTTTTCATTTCTTATTTTGCACAACGTCAAAATAAAAACACAATGTTTTCACAGTCTAACTAGTTATGTCAAAATGTCTATAAAAACATTCTATACAAAATATATTTATAATTGTACTTAATAAATATATTTTTTACAACTTTATCGCAGATAATTTATAAGAAAATCAAGTGAAAATTAAGGTGCCCACATGAGAGGTAAATTAATAATAAAATCCTAGATTATTTTTCTGTATTATTGTCCCTGAATATAAATGAAAATTTGAATAATAATAATGTTTAGGTCTTGATAAAATAGTTACCTATCTACTTATAGGCCTTAGGCTAGCCAGCAAATCAACTTATATTATTTCCTTAATAGATTTTAGTTTCCATATTTCATTCATTCATGTAGCTTATTTGTTATCAACTTTAACTTTTTTTAAAATTTAAATTATTGGGGGGGGGACGAAACGATATTCTCGCCCCCGCAACATTTTTATTGTGGGGAGGGGAGAGGGGATAGCCGCCCCCCGTAATCTGCGCCCATGGCACAACTAGTTTTGAAAATGATTTAACGTGGTCAAAATTCAATGGTTGATTTATTTTTGAAGCAGGAAGTTTCTTTGCGCTATTTTCATTCTCTGTTTGCTTACAATGTTATATCAACATTGTTCTAAAAATCCTAAAAATGAAAAACGATTGCCTTAGTTTGATCACTTTATATGCCTACATGTCTTTATTATTTACTGTTCATTTCAAGTTCAGCATTTATTCTTAATTATTATTCATCCTATTATATTATCTGAAAAAATAATATATATATATGTGCATGTAGTAGTAAAAAACATTATCCGAATCATATCAGCAAATTTAATTTAAAAAACGAATACTATTCTGGATAAAATATATTTTTTCTTGAAAAAAAAATTATTTTATGACGAATACTTTGAAGTTTATTAGTTTTCAATAAGTTCTGCAATTGATAAGTACTTTAGCACTTTCTGTCTTATTAATATTAACCGTAGGGCTATTCTAGTAATAAGAGATAAATGCTTTATGTGTTATGGTTATGTGTTATGCTTTGTGCTAAATAAAGTGATATCAGCTATGATTAAATTGCAAAACCTCATCGGATTTTAATGAGTTATGAACAATAGATTCTCTCGTACTGAAAACTCTTAATAATCTTCTCCGTGCATTTACGGAATTAGGTACAGTTTTAACCAAACCCAGACATTTTTCAAATATAGTGTGATAACGACCATGTTCAAGGCACAAATCTTAAACAAGTTTCTCGACTTTGACACATTCTAGAAATTTACAACATTTAGTACTGGCTGTACTTAAACCAGAATCGCATGGGTGGGGATACTAACGGATCCAGGATTTCATTTTTTTTAAGTGAGGGTTGGCTTCAGCCCAAAAGTTTTATATATATATATATATATAACAATAATGACTCTGGAAGATAAAGAAAGAAACTAACTACCTATATGAAATGGTATATAAGTGATTCTTGAAGTCCTATTAAATGTAATTACACGAGCAATAATACTTTTAGAGGCAATTTTTTCATAAGAAGTGGTTACATTTTACCATTTTGGAAGGGCTTCAGCCCAAAAGCCTCCTCTCTCCATCTCCCCTTGATCCGATTGTGGATAGGGACAACAGGAATAACAGAAAAAAAGTATAATTATATAAAATATTTTTGAAAACAGTGCTATTTCTATCCATATCCTACATTCTGATTCCTTCCTTTCATCTTTGTTTAGATAAACGACAAGTTGCCGTATAGGATTTATAATTTTCATCATTAGTTCTCAATAGTGAAGTATTTATGTTAAAAAAATTAAATCAAGCTGGCTAGGGAATCGAAATTTATCGTAATAGTTATAACTCCCTAATATAGTAGTCGCAAAAATAGAAGTTACTCGAAGATTATATGCCCGATTTGGAGGAGTAAGTAAGACAACAAACGCGATGGCACAATATTTATCCTTAATGCAAAACATTGATAAATAAAATTTTCACTCGATATTGCACATGATAATGTATACTCGATAATGTACACAGTATCATTAAGCGATGTATGTACTATAGGGGGGCATCAATGGTAATTTGATAACTTTAAGAGCTTTTGGAATTGTGTTAATATTACGTTTGGGAAGTTAATCAGGTAAAATTAAAACATCAGAGTTTATTGAAACATAGTTTATTATTTGATCAAACAAAGTCAACTCAATACTAGGTAAGCCAATTATTGATAATCAAACCTCTTGTAAATTTCAGAATTCAACCTTTTCCCATGAATCCGTTCAGTCACAAATGGATCACTAATGGATCAGATAAATCCATATCTGCGATTACAGAGACATTAATAAACGTTTGATCAACGTTTCAAAATTTGTTTGTATAATCAGTTAGTAAGCAGTTCACTCGAATATTCTTAAAATTTTGTTTTCTTTGTCCTTTGTCGCTATTTTAAATTACAGTGTTGGTAAAGAAACCTAATGATTTTAAGAAAAGTTCTTATAATATAATGAAAGTTTCAAGATAAAATCTCCAAAAAAGAATTAAGTATAATGATATATTGTATAATTATAATGAATAACCTTTATTTATTAAGGTAATAGAACGACAACTCAAATTAGGTAAGTATAATATTTACTAAATTTGATTTTTTTTACACGATGAATACGAAAAAATACTGGGGAAAAAATAATCATATCGATATAAATAAATTGAAAATTGAAAACTGATAAGAAAATATCTTACTTATGTTTATCGTTGTTAATCCCACTTCTGGAAGTCATGTATAAGGTAACCTTATCATTTATTTGTTTATGAGGCCAGTATTAGGGAAGAGCAATGGAGAGGGGGTCTCTTGTCCCTAGCAATACACTTTAACGTCATATTTCGGGAAATTATTTTGTTAACTCAAGTAAAAAAAAAAAAAAAATTGTTTCTGCTTTTATCGAAATTCCTTCGATATAAAATGAGATAATATCATGCGATGATAATATTTATTTCCAAATATATTATCTAAATTGTTGATTTTTAATTAAGGGGGGGCGAAGTGGGAGGAGAGGAGTATGAGGGGGTGACTAAACAGCTCAACCCCTTCCTGTTACGAACCCTAGATCCAGCCTTGCCTGGAGAAGCATAACTAGCGAATCATTATAAAAACAATACGTCTTTGTATTTGCTTAAATAACGGTTTTGGAAAAAGGTCAATAAACCAACGAGTGAGGCCACCCTAAGGTCAAAGACAAAAAACAGTTAAGGGAAAGAAGAGAATTATTCAAGTCAGAAGTTCTTGAGGAAATAATCCCTACAAAAGTTAAAGGTGCTCTAAAAGTTTGTTTAATCTTATTATAAGAGGCTTTAGGAAACAACCTGGTAGAGTAAAAAAGACCTTGAAATATATAAGAAAATGGCGAATTCTCTCAAAAAGGGGCACTTTTCCTTTAACTGCTCTGGTCTCACATCAGCACTCTTCGACAGAATCGATTTTTATATCGTAATATATGTCACACACCAATACTTTATTAATATTTAAATCTCGAAATCGCTAAACACTGTTGTTTTAATTCATCTTAAATCATACCGGTGAATGTAGTGTTGCCCAAATGAGAGACCGAGTCTTGGTCTTGCAAACTCGGTCTTGGTCATGGTTTTGGTCTTGCTCAAGAGTCTTGCAGTTACTTATTAGCTTATTACTATAGAGATATATCTGTAATTTTTTAGATAGAAGAAACCTAACTAAGCCCGAATGAAAAATTAGAGGAGTTAAATGGAAAAGTATATTGGTTATAGCAATTATCAACGTATAGTGACTAAAATTGTCGAGTATTAGTAACTATTTTGCCTTAATTTTCATTTAAAAAATCGATTTTGATTACCAGTTCTGGTCTTGGTCTTGCAACAGTTAGGCGGCCTTGGCCTTGGTCTTGGAAAGTGCAAGACCAAGACCGATTTTGGGTAACAATAGGTATAATCTAGTGATTGATAATTGATGAGTCCAGTACATGAGTAATACATATGAACCTTATTATTATTATTTTATTTAGGTCGACAAAGAAATTAGATATTTTACTAAAACCTAAAGCCAGAGAGAATCACTTTATTTTCATAAAACTGTGCTGCCAAATTACATTGGGTTGCTTCAATTCACAGCATACTTATTATTCACTACAGACAATTTTTTAAAACTAATATATAAATATATAATAGTAATATCCCCTCAGCTTAAATCTAATAGGCGATTCCAGGCTCAGTCGGAATTATTCATTTAAAAAACAATTAATGACGACTTTTATTATAACATTTAGAAAATAATTAGTTATAATTTTTTTGTTCCGAATCGTTTTAATTTTAGTACAATTTTCTTGGATTTGAGAGAAAAAATGTGTTTTACTATAAATGAAATTTAGTGGATAAGTATTAGTGAACCAAATGATTTTGGTTAAATAAAATATTGACATTTGATTTTAAGAAATTATGATCTACAAAATGCCCTTTTTACTCTAATTCCATTTTTCTAAAATATATGCGATAGTGCAAGCCAAGTTTCTAACTGATTCCTTAATCATAAGCAGATCCAGTTTTTTTCAGATCCAGTTTAAGGCTAAAAAGACAATTTAAATCATGGAATTTGTAGTTATTATACTTAAACCATCCATTTATTTTTGGACGAATTGGACTTTTGGACAAAGGTCGCCAAAAAATTCCTCTTCTTTATTGTAGCCGACGTTTAGGCTTCATGAGCTATTTAATTTAGGAAAACGAATGTTCAGTCGAGGAAGGATCAGCATATTTACTTTATTATGATATATTTATAAAAATATTTAATCTTATCATCTACAAAAACAAAACACCGATAGCTTTTAAGGAACAGATATTTTTGTACTAATTTTTAACTCCGTTTGAGGAAGTCTAGATACGTCCTTTAAGAAGGTAAATAACCTAAGGAATACTTAAAGAATACCCATGAAGAGTACGGTATGTTCTGATATCGGCGATTCTAAAAATTGATATGTACAACGAATCACATGTTCTTAATTTAGTTTCTTAAGGGAATAACACAAAGTTCCTTTTAAGGGAGGATAAAGATAAGACAAATGCTACGAGACTTGTGCGCATGCCCAGTGCGAGGGCGAAGGCCTACCCCCCAGATCAATATAGTGACCTCCCCCACCCATTCAACTTTACCACGAACCACGCTTACCATTGAGTAACACATTCCTTTAACATAATCCCCCTCAGTATATCCATTCAAACTTTTTAAAGGTTCATGTGTACCTACGCAGATAATCTGCGAGCATTTTTCATAATCAGCGAGCATGTAAGCACGAAATCTATAGATAACAACTATTTTTAAAAATCCTGTTTTGTCTTTTTTCTCCGAAATCAGCTTTAAAAAAAATGGCTTAAAACATCTAAGGCCATTTGGCAGTTTTAAATATCATCCATTACAACCTCATGTATTTTATTATTTATAATTAATCGTTTACGTTTAAGAGCAACATTCCCCATCTTCAGAAATTAAATTCTATAAATCGTGATATTTTAACATTTTACAATAAATACTTTAACATAATTTACACATATTCTTGTTTTAACTATTTATTAATTTATTAATCTAGATAAATAACTTGCCATTATAATTTATTTAATATGAGATATCTTCAAAGCTTATCCCAAAAAAAATACATCATTATATATAAATTGTAATGACAAGCTATCTAGATTATTATATTAAAAAACTAAAAAAAACAAAAACAAGAATACGTTTAAATTATATTAAAATGTTTAATGTTGATGATTTATAGAAGTTAGCGTTGTGATGATAGAGAGCATTAATTATAAATAATAAATTATTTGAAGTAGTAATGGATGCTCTTTAAAGTAGCCAAATGACCTTAGACATAATCAATATCATGGCTTCCTAATAAATTTGAGCATGGCTTAAAACATGTTTATCGATTCATAAAATCGATTATTCACTTAACTAATAATGCCATGGATTATTTGCAATAGTTCTATATTCAGTTTTTATCTCTCACGCCCAAAATTATTCTAAACATTATAGAACAACTTACTAAATAATTAACAATGTCTATATGTACTCGATACAGAGCTTAATCGAAAAAAGAAACTAAATAAAAAAAACATCATACTGATGAATTATAATATAAATAATAAAATAAATTTTTGAATTCTTGACCAATGGAAATGCTTATAATTGACGATGGTCTTTATAATTAAAAAATAAAAGTATAAATTTTCAGAAAAAAAAGTTCTCTTCAATTTAGCGATGTAAACATTTCCATTGCAATAAGGTTTATTTGGTATTATAGATGAAATTAGTTACAGATTTCAAAAGGGATTGAATTTGAAAATTGTCATTGGAGAATATAATCAAATCGTGACTAGATTGTTATTGTTATAATTTAAAAATCATTTGTTTTTTTTATTTGTGTCGGAAATAACTCTTATTTATTCAAAGAAAGATAGAATAATTAAAAAGTGTTTTTTATTAGTGAAAAAAATTAAATAAAATATATCACCGGTTTATTGCAAAATGTCATCAAGTATATTTGTGATGGTAATAGATTTTAAATGACGTTTTTGAGAATTTCGACCATATTTATCGATGTGCACTGAAATGACGCAAAACATATAACATATATCAAATACAGTTATAATAAACGCAAAATTTTCTAATTACACAAGCGGAAAATTCATCAAAGTTAATAGGGATTTAATGTAATGAAATGTCGCTTAATGACTTTATACTATAAACCCATAACCCTTATTTTTTTTTCGCTTGCAAGTATACTCAAAATATTATATTTTTGCTATAAAATTGAATAATTATTAATTATTTTTGGGGTTTCATTTAATCTATTTTTATTATATATAAGTTCGATATCTTATATAATTATTCATAAAGTCCTTAATTGTAATAGAATGTGATATAACTAATATGCTGTTAAATAAACTTCTGTCAAACGAAATATAAATCCAAAAAGTAAACAATTATATTTTATATAACTATTTGTTATTCAATCTGTTGTTATTTTTTCAAAATATGTTTAAAAAAATCTGTTTAATTCAATTCATACAAATTCTATTTATATTTTCCTTTATGCAATATTACTTTAATTCTTTCCTTAGTTCAATTTTTTGTCTTCATATTGTCTTGATATATTGGTTGACCACGAGAATGTGCCAAATGATACGTTTACAAGCTTGTTCAGCAAAAAAGGAGAGGAAGAAGGTAAAAAAATGTTTTTGAAATCTTAAAAAATATAAAATGAAATGAACATTGAAATTAATATTATGTTGATTTACTTTACTGGGGCTTGCGTGTAGCACCCATAATAACATTCTTAAACCTATAATTTTCTAACAATTTTCGCTTTTACCTCAAATAATTTCGAATCATGATATAAATTAATAAGTAGGGAATGGCATCGTTCTAACACGAACTACCAGGTCAGTTGAGCAACGTTTGAGCAATTCAATACACAATACTTAATAAAATATAATAGTATTACTCTTATTTTTTTTTCCAGAAAAGTACTGTAAAGTTTTTAAACTCTAAAATTACAGAAATTTATAAGATTTAAATCGTTAAAATATTATAATAATTCCTTATTTATTGTAAATTATTTTTTGTTTACAAATTTTTTCAGTAATAAAGTGATATATATTTTTATAATGATTTTGTCAAATAATAAATTGTGATCTTTTTTTAAATTTAAATTTAATATTACCAATAATATTGGTTATATTTAATCACCAAAATACCTTTTATTTTTTTCACTTATCCACTATCATTTATCCATTAAGTTTATATAAATATTATATGATTTATGTTTTAGTTTACCTTTGGAATTGGGTAAAGTTTAAGGCTTCGAATTCAGAGGCCCAGGTTAGAGCACGGCTATCAGTGGATTCATTTTTATAAGTGGATACCTGATCCTTCAACAGGTTTGATGAGAAATCTAGTGTTTGTGTTGTGAATTATGACTGGTGTGAATTATTTTGGGTGTGAATTATGACTGGTTTAAATGTTTTTTCAGGAACAATACTTTCTGGCACAGGGGAGGGGGGGAGGCTTTCAATCAAAATACTTATTTCACTAATATTCAATCACAATTAAACAATCACATTCCTTTTCCTTTTTCAGCTATAATGTATATACAGCTACTGAATATGAGCACGTGTCAAGCGATATTTTTTTCTCCAAGAATTTATTTTTAAAAGCATTTTTTTTTTTAACATTCGAGAACCACTTAAAAATCATTTGACATAGGTATTTTTTTTTTTTACTTTCACTTAGCTATTTATGATATATATAGTACAGTATTGCGATAGTGAAAATTTTCGAATCTGAGTTTTAAAAGGTAATACGTGTTTTGAGGTCCCTTAAGTCTAATTAACCAAGTCCCGCAAAATGGTTTGTGTGTGTGTGCGCATGTGTCTGTGTGTACGTATGTGACAGGTCTAGCCGTATGAATAATGAAGAAATAGTCGTATGAAAGTGAAATTGCATATTTGAGGTTTGTATATACTTGAGATGTTACAGCAACTTTTTCGTCAAAATCGGCTAACCGGAAGTGGCACTTTATTTCATCGAGGAAACACATTTTTACTAATTATTTATTATTTATATAAAGAACGGCTTTGAAGATTTGGTTAAATTTATTATAGCAGTGTAAAATTAAACAGTTTTTAATATTATGTCGGTTTTATTCTCATTGATGTTGTCTAACAGGGCTTAAATGGCTAATTTTCAATATTAGCTTCCTCTAAAGTACCTTTAATTTTTTTTATTTGAAACAATTAACCATTTCACATTGATCTATTATATAAAAAATATTTAAATATATATTATGAAAGAATTTGATAATTAGCTAAAGGAGAAATTAGAGATAGTTGTAATGAAGGAAGCAAAGGGATGCGAAGAATAACATAGAACAGGCTTCCATATTAACATGAGCTTAATATAATTCGGACTCCAAAAATATTATGTACATATGCATATGTGGTTTTCCTAAATTTTTTCGGAGGTATTATTTAATATTTCATTGTATAGATTACAGCGATATAAATATTAAAATTTGTATATATGAGGGTACTTAAAAGTATAAATCAATATAGCGTTTATAATTTTTACTTTCACTTCCCCTTTTTTTTCTGCCAAGAAGGTGGTAAGTGAAATTTGTGCGATGTGCGCACATCACCAGATTTATCTTTTCCTTTCAGATAAAAAAAAAAAACATACACACAAAAAAATCCTAAGTCCTGGATCCGCTATTACTTCCTAGTCAAGTATCTGAATCCATTATGGTAAAACATTCGATGGATTGTGGTGGTGCTGGGTTTTTTCTTCTATTTAATTAAATAATAATGTTTCAAGATTTATGTGGTAGCTATATGCTATATAGCTATATCCAAGGTGAACGAATTATTTTAAATTTCAAATGAAAGGATTATGTTGTAGTTTAATTTAAAGCAGGTTATTTAATTAAAACAAAAAATAAGAAATATGGTTAAAAATATTTATTGACATAGAATCGCGATTATTCGAGTTCTGTCAATTATTTCAAATTTGATACTGGATGGAATAGTGAATACATTTTTTTTTTTTTTATTAACGTTTATTACTCTGGAATAAATAAAAAAAACAAAAACAACACTACCAATATGAAATCATGTTTAAAAGATCCTTAACAGGTCTGTTAAAAAAAAAAAAAAAAAAAAAAATTGTAATTCGTTTAGATTTTGGTTGACACATGCTTACCTTTAGTAGCTTTATTTGTATTAACATTTAAAAACAGAACATATTGGGATTGTTTAAGAGTTAATTTACCTCAGATTACTCACAAAAAAGTATGGACCAATGAAAACAATATTGTTGTTCTATTTTCGGGGTGCTTCTGTCCGAAAGCCGCCCTACCTCGTACACCAAGCAGTGGCTGGATGAACATAGAAATGATAATTCAAGGAGTTGCTTTTTGAATTTATAAAAACCCGATACCCTTGAATATTTATTTCATAAGATCTTGACAATGAATAAGCATAAGTAAATAAGTAATAAGAATAAGTAAAATATTTTTTAATTTCCATGAAATATATACGAATATATGCAGCCTGGCATGCAGACGCATACACAATGGCCGAGACACCCTTTGTGTGGAATATAGGTCGCTTCATGAAATATGCGGTCTGCCCACCCCCATGGAAAACAGGGCGTCGGACAACCGGTTTAATGAAATAAATTTTGATTTTTTTTTTTGTCCGGGAGCAGGTGATCTCATACGGCACGTGGCAAAAGGGGGCAGTTGCATAAATAAAATTCCTCCACGCGAACGCTGTACGTGTTAAAACATCTGCTGAAATAACGAAACGTAATTCAATAATCATTTTAAAAACCGGTACTTGGTAGGATTTCCTTTGATAATATTTTTATTTACTATCTTTTATTCATTATAACGTGTTTTTGGACTAATAATAAACCATAATAATAATAAATAATGGAGTAATAATAACGACATTCTGACTTATAAACAAAAGTAGAATTGAGTGGAAACCATTAGCTGTAACGAATAGAATTTCTAACGGTTACACGATAAGTAACCGTTAAGAGACCAGTTATGGATATGCCAAACTATATGTCCTAATGTATTGATTTATTTCAATTTACTTAATGTATTAATAAGAAATCTATTAACAATGATCCTCTGATTGTCGAATATGACAACTATTTGTTAAAAAAATTATTGAAGTAATATTTTATTTATCTATTTTTGCTTTATTTAAAATGTTTATTTCAGGAACGGTACTGAAGTTTATTGAAAAATTCTATAAATTATTTATACATGTATGCATAAAGTAAAACCTTTCTGAATTATCGACTTTGGTTCAATAGTTTAAAAGCTTTTTTCTGTAACATAAAAGCTTTCATGAAAGTTTTTTTTATCAATTAATATCGAATAAACTTCTGAGCGTTAAAAGCTGTTTCAACTTAAAATGTATAAAAAATACCATGGGTCTCTTTTTGTTAATCCAATAACAACACAAAAGTAAACTATGAATATTTATATAATAGAAAATATTATTAATAATTTGATATATATATATATATATATATATATACACACCTATCGAATAAGATTTACAACTGCGAATAGTATGCCAAATATTTTTTATTTTAAAAGTTATTTTACCTTATTTTTACCAATGGTATAACTAGCGACCTAGTATTACTATATTAGTATATGTGTGTATTAAGTGTATATATATATATTTAGTACTAATTTAGTTGAAATGTTTTTTTAAGAAACCTGATTTTTTTCTGAGCACATTATTCATAGAAGGATAATTAGGAGAAAAAACAAACAATACATTGCAGTAATAATGAACAGATATGTATTTTATAGATTTTTTTATCTTTAAACATTTAAGAAAAAACAATTTTAGTTTTTTTTTATTTATAAAAATCATGAAAATGTCACATCTGTCGTTTCTGAAATAACTGGTTCAATTATGAAGAACAACAGCTTTATCGAATCAGTGAAAGAGAAGCTGGAGTTGTTGTACATGGTAAAAATTCAAATAATAAATTAATTCATTTTTTATAAACACGGCATATTTAAATGAACAATTATTAAAGATTAAATCCATCCAATTGTTGGAGATAATATTTAATGAATTATTAATATAAATAATGGTTATAATAACCGCCATTGCATATTGTATAATGCAATTTTATAAAAAAATTATTTTAAAAAATTACGAAGAAGTTTCATCAATGTGATGGGAAAAACAAAATATGTGTAATATCTCAATTATAATGTAGTATATAGCACGGGCGGATCTACGGGGGGGGAGGGGGGTTTTCGGGCTGAAGCCCCCGCCAAAATGGTAAAATATAACCAAGTTTTATGAGAAAAAAACTTTTAAAAATACCTCTTAAAGTATTATTGTTCGTGTAATTACATTTAAAAGGACTTATGGAATCACTTAAACACCATTTCATATAGGTAGTTAGTTTCTTTCTGTTTTTCCAAAGTAATTATCGTTATTTTTATGAAAAAAAAAGCTTTCGGGCTGAAGCCCCCCTCCAAAATTAAATCCTGGATCCGCTAGTGGTATATAGTAAACTATAATTGTATAGTTATCTAGTATTATTCATTATGAAATGCAAACAATAATATATGAATGTAATAACATAATTAACTATAACAATAATTCATAAATGTAATAATTTATTGCAATGTGATTTTTTTAAGCAACTCATGACTATGAGAAATGAAATAAATTTGAATTCATGTAGCAATATTTTATTAATAATGAAAAAGGCAACCGTTTGATCAGATAGAAATGTCGTTCCGAAGAAAATAAAGTGTTAATTTATTGGAGTTTAATTTTAAAATATAGCGAAACATTATTAATGATTTTCATCGATGAACAAAAATTATATTTAAAAAAATTGAATATTATGTTCGATCCTCTAAGTAACAATTTTGGTCATTTTTTTATTTTTTTTGTTTGTTAGGCATGCTGCTATATTATGTTATAGGTCTCTGTGTTTGAAACATATTGATTTAATTTTTTTTTTTTTCCTTTTCGACACGATAAGGATACAGGAAGAGCGTTTCGCCTGCGTCAACATTAATACAGACGCATGGTGGGAGGGCAGATGTGGTGAGTTGGAAAGGGTTGGTCACCAGCTGAACCTGCCAACAGCTGCCCTTATCGCCGTAGGACATATATCACACGCACTTCTCTTATTAATTATTTATATTATACTGGTTTCATGCCGAACCTAGGATCGTTCTAAACCAGTCAGGAACTAAATCTGTAACCGCCAAAAAAAAAAAAAACTTGCCATTCTAAAATAAAATAACGTCGTAAACCAATGACTTTCTGTCTTTCAGTTTCCTTTAACAACACCTCACTTATTCCTTTTGAACAAATCCGTTACCTAGGACTCCATCTGGACAAACGTCTAACTAGGAATCCTCATACCAGACTGAAACGACAAGAAACAGCTCGACGTTTCCGACTACTTCAACACTTACTAGACAAACGCTCTAACCTTCAATCAATTATAAAAGACTCATTTACATGACTAAAATAAGGCCTATTTGGACTTACGGAGTTGAGCTATGGGGCTCCACCAAACCTTCAAATTCCTCTCGCATCCAATCCTTACAATCTAAAATCCTTCGTAAAATCCTCAATGCTCCTTACTTTGTTACAAATAAAATTATCCATAATGACCTTAATGTTCCTTATGTATGCAGATATCTGTCCCTCCATAATAAACTTCATAACCATCCCAACCCTCTTGTTTCTAACCTTGCTTCCTATTCAATTCCTGATAACCCTCTGAGGCGTCTGAAAAGAAGATGGCCACGTGATCTTCTAATATAGACATATTATTAGAGTGCTACCAATGGGTAGTTTCTCAACATGTGTTCCATGGCATTATATCCATGTGCGAATTTACCAGATGTATTTTTTGTATACAGTTGTAAATAAATAAATAAAATAAAAAAAGAAGTGATAATATAATTTTAAAAAATTCATAAATATAGCATGATCTGGAAATAAAAACTATTTTCAATTAATTTGTCAAAAACGAATCTCTTACCTTAATAATACATGGTATACAAATTTATATTATGTAAAAGCAGATTTTCGTTTGTTCTTAATATCAAATTTTGATATTTCTTTTAATATACATTATATATATATATATATATATATATATATATATATATATATACACACACACATGAAAGACCTTAGATATGTCATAGCGGGATACACAAGAAAATCTTCCTATATTTTTGTTGTGTAAAATATTATATTTAACTTCTTAAAAATAATATTAAAAAAAATTATAAAATTCAATGACGTCATTATGCATTTCTCGAAGCGAGAATCTATCTATTTAATTTTTTTTTACTCACATACACTTCATGTAAACATCAGGTGATTACCATAAAAATAGCGGTTAACATAGAGAAGGAAATCGACCGATCTAGTAGTCTCTGGGAATGTTACTACCGAAAACAGGATTCTCCAAGACTAAAATAGAGATGAGACTAGTGCTTTTTCATTGTGTTTACTTCAAACACGGAAATGTAGAGTTAAAACGATTTGTACTATTGTGAACCAATAATACCTACTGGATTCCATTCTATAATAAATAAAAACAGTGATTTGTACAGGTAATACCGAGAATAGTGATGTAGCCAAAAATATCAACTTTTTGTACTGTTTAATTTTTTAAACTAAACAATCGAATATTAAAGTGATAAAAAAAAATATAATTAAAGATAGAGATATATTATTGTTTTTTTAAAAAGTATATATATCACTTATATAAGCTTCTTACATCGTAATTGCTATGTGGTTTTATTACTTGAAATGTATATTTTTTGTACGTTAAACTAAATAAATAAATAAAAATCAATCTTAAAATAGAAAATCATTAATGGTGTAAGAGTATTGGCCCCTATATAATATTTTAAATTAATATTTTGCTTAAATAATTAACCATATCATTTTTAATTATAATTAATTAACCATCAACGGCAATAAAAATCAATCTTGAAATATATAAAGAGATAAATATTAATAGTGTAAGAGAATTGGCCCCTATACAATATTTGAAAGTGAATTTTGTTTGAATAATTAACTATCGCACTTTTTATGAAGATTTCTCTTAAAACTGATTTTTCCACATTATTTAATTTAACTCTTTTTGTTGTTGTTGTTGTTGTTGTTGAATATATGACATAATGAGCAACTTCCCATCGTTTATACCATGTAATTTCATTCTTATCTTTTAAATCATCTCCATTAAGGAATCAAAATTTTCCAGATGTTAAAGCCCCTAGGGCATAGATTAATACAACACATGTGTTCACTAAACAGCTGTTACATTCGATCACCAGAGCGTAACCTGTGCACACAACGTAACCCCTCCCCCCTCCCCCCCTCACCTCCCCCAATCCTCATTGTTACTCAATTATTAATCGAATTCCTCGTCAGTACAGGGAATAGTTATTAAAAATTATAAACTGATGATTAAACATTAAGAAAAAAATGTTAAAATATATATATATAAAATAGACTGAAAATGAATTTTTCAATATGATACAATTTATTTTAAAATGTTTTTTTATTATTTTTATTAAAGCCTTGACGTTAAAATTTTCAAATTGACAGTTATAACAATAAATGAAATAAATTCCCTCTTAAATTAGCTTGTATAAACAGTTATAAATGTCCAAAGTTATTTTAAAAAAATTGAAAAAAAAAAAACCTGACCTCATATTACACCATGTTATGCAATGAAAAAAGTTTATAACATTGATGTATCATCAACTTCCATCTGTATTACGGGGCCAGGTTTGTGAGTACACAAGTTGGTTTGGTTATCTTGGGGCAAAGGCTAATGGTTATAACCTAAGTTAGGTATTAGTTTTATTTTTTTTATCCAAACTAAGACTTTATTATTAAAAGTCACTTTTATTTTTATATTGATGGAAAATATACGTATTTGTAATGAAAATCTTCAAGAAAATAAGTTTCTGAAGAAGTAACTTTGATAACTGTAAATTAAATACTTATTACCCATAATGCTAAGGGACCAACCTCTTCATCAATTTATATTCATGCATTTATTAATATAATATACAGTTGTATAAAAAAATACTTATTGATATGTTAAAATTTCGAGAATTTCGTACTGCAGTCATTGGATATTTTAAATTTTAACCGCACTCAACAAAGTACTTAGAAATAGTTTTATTTCGATTGGAGAGAGTATTCGAAGTGATATTTAAAGTATTAGAAGTCAATGATGCCATGATGAAAAACACAATTCGTATCTTTATCTCCGGAGAACAAGATGACCAATGTATTGGACCGAAATAATTTGAAACTTTTTAGAAAGCTAAATAAAAAATTTACTGTTTTTTTTACTATAATTTGGAAATTAAGATGAAATATTTCATTCATCCAACGATTTATAACAACTTATTGTAACAAATAAAATCGCTTCACAGTAAATGGTGTTTTATTTATTTTAATCTATCTTAGCGAACTTGAGTTGAACTATGAGAGAAAAAAAACTACGAATGAAGGAATTTTTTTATGAACATTTGATCACAGCCCTCAACTAATAGACACACATACTGAATTTTGCACTTACGACTAATAAATGCTACAATCCATCATTCCTTATTTTATAAAGAGCACAGAATAGTTTTCCTACCTCTATTTCTATCATGTCGTACGGAAGGAAGGACAAGTTTTTATTCGCCTTTAAGGGCAGGCGAGACTCCTGAGGCGATTGGTATTGCAACATTAAGAGACGGGTTGTTGAGTTTAACGTCAGCGATTGACTGGCATTGGGGGACCTAACGCATGCAGAACACTTTTATCTTCGTTACAAAGTACGAGATTCTAATCCCACCGAAGACGAGAAAAAAAAACATCACAACGTCTGCGCTGTTGTTATTGATAAACAGAAAGTCTTATCCTATCAAATTAAAATGAAATTTATATTAGTTCAAACATTTTCCCAAATTCAATAAATCTTCTGACTTGAACAGATAAAAAATATTTCTAACGATAAATATTAGTTTGATTTTGTCATATTCATTATTATCATAATCATTTCCAATGATATTTAGGTAATAATCAATGGTATTTACTACGGAAAAAATTATATATAATTCCGCTTATACATATCTATATTTTATAAATTAAAAAAAAAATCGAACTATTATTAATTTTTATTAAGTTGTAGATAACTATTGTATTAAAAACAAAGTATTTTTTTGTTACTTTAGTTTATAGATTTTATTGTGAACGCAAAGATTTTTTTTGGTAATAGTACAATTTTATTTAATAAAATAGTATCAATTATTAGATATTGATTCTTGATAAACACTTTTATCGTTATTTAGAATATTAAATAAATGTATACTATTGAGTGTTTTCTTAAGTTTTTTTTTCTAGATAATACAAATCCAACAATATAAAAGTCAGCATTAGTGTTCATCATTGGTAAACAATTTACTTAATCAGTTAAAAGAAATATTTATTTTTTTTTTTTTTTTATTATTATTTAAGAATGTCTTATTGTATAAAGTAGAGAGTAGCTATTCACTCACACAAGAGCTGACATGGTAGAAGCATGTGATTATTTAATACAATTGAGCTGATATTTACCTACTGTATGTTTACGAATAGATATTCATGAATCAGATCTGTTTATTTTTGTTAATGTGATTGTTTACTGTCATCGTACCATACTCGTTTATTTAAACATTGGATTCATAAATTAAAAAAACATAATTATCCTTAACAAATGAAGAGAAGGTGATAAAAGATGAAACATACTCACCTCAGTTCCTTCACACCAGTGAGGAGCGAAAGGAGATAGGTTAGCGTTGGAGCGGTTTAAGGCTACGTTTCAGCTAGGGACTACGCCCAGCGAACAGGCGCAGAACCGCAGCGCGCCAACCTTCCAGAGCGCAAACCGCCCACTGCTGCCAACGAAACCTACCCGTCCTTCCGTTCAATGAAAAGCGGAATTTTGGGGTATTAATGTGATTATTTCTAGTTATCATAACAATATGCCATCTTCTCAAAGTTCAGAGCGTAGAATGACATTACTGATACCATTTTCGTTTGAAACGTGAAGCTTTAATATATATATTTTTAAATTATCTTCCAAATCTCAAAAATGTATCGCGATCTTTCCCGGACTTGGCCAAAATATATCGAATTGTTACTTCAAAACTATAAATGCGAAAATGTGACTGAATATCGTTGAGCAGCTTGCTAGCTGATAAGGCTGTTTTCGACACACTGGAACTAAAAAACAACAACAAAAAACTGATGTTACGATAACAGCTATCATCTTTAATAAAATACAGTAATCAATTAAAGCTGACATTGTTAAATTAATATTTACGGTACGGTATCTTGCTATGATGTGAACTATCTGAAACTACGATCGTAATAAAACTTACACTTCATTATAGGAAGAGTAAATACGTGGATTTTGAACGATTGAAGCTGTTATAGTTTGGTCAATACAATTGAGATGTTACTGCTTTGAACAACCAGGGATTCTCAGAATTGCAAAAAGTCACAGTTCACTAGAAGACGATTTTCCGAAACCTTTATCAAATCATGAGGACCGTTTTATTTTGGAAAGCTTAGGTTAAAACCGAACTAAAAAAATAATTTATACTTTACAAAATGACTAGTACATTTATAGAAGACGAGCTAAAACAACTACGTAGAAATATACTATATTTTTTGTTCAAAATTCAATTTGGATAAAATACCAACAAAAGTGTTTGTAAATAGATTGGAGTATCTAATGTTGATGTTTTTTAACGTTACATATTTCGGAAGTCGTAGTTAGGCTTCATATGAAAATATTAATTAAAGAAGGAAATAATAGTTTCAACCAAAAGTTTAAAAGAAAGAGAAAAGAATAAAAGATCTAGTTACAGCAAAAACAGCTCATAAAACATCTACATAAACACAACTCAATATTACAAATTTTGAAGGACTAAGGTGGATAGAGTCATACTGTAGATTTAATAACTGAAGAAGATAAAAGAAACTAAAATATATTTGTATATAAAAAGTATACAGTTTATTAAAAACCCTGTAGTCTTCCACCGGGACCTCCGCACACGATTGGAAAATAATGTTGAGGGAGAAATAATGTAATAAACAATAAGAAGATTTTTGTTGTGGCTCTTTTTTTTTATGAATATGATCAAAATAGATAAGCCGCAACATTAAAAACAAAGTGAAAAGAAATGCAAATAAAATTTTATTTGAATAATTCGAAAATAACTTGGTAGTCGTTGAATATATTATCATGAGAGAACAGACTATTCTGCTATTATAATCATTACAAATCAAATTTCATCATATTACAACTAACATGATAATTACTATGTCTGTAGGTACCTTGGGCTTCCTATCTTTTTTAGCTTGTTGGATCATGACAATCTTTATTGTTTATATATATATTTTTTTTTAAACAAACATTTCAAACATCAATATTTTCGTTCGTTTCCTCTGTACCAGGTCCTGCTCGAATTATGAACACTGGAAAATAATATATTTAGAACAATAGTTTGATATTCCTAATTTTGGCCACTGAATCGTCCATACATAAGCCAAATCGCAACAACTATTGTATAATGTCGGTATGCTAGATATAACTATTATTTATTCCAGAGATTTTAGGGCTGTAGGGAGAACTCAGAGCCAAAATCAATTTTGAAACAGAATTTTCAATTGACAATGATTGATGCTCCTAGAACGATATAAATACTTCATATCTATAAAGTACACAATATAAAAATACATTTCTAACTCAAAATTTTTAACTTACAACTAACTAAATAAAAGGTATTCAACTGATATACAAACTTATATAAAAAAATAATTCAGATCTAATAAAAAAAAAAAACACCCTCCATTAAAATAAAAAGAAACAAAAGAGGTAATCGAATAGGCAGTTGCAGCACTTGAGTAGATTAAGTAAAAACAACAGTACTCAAAGGTATTTGCAAAACAATAGTTTTATAATAAACAATGTATACATACGCTAACACCGCTGTTTCAAATAATTTACTCAATTGTTACATATTTATGTGCAATACCCCATTCTTACATAAATTGTAACAAAGCAGTCTTCTTAAATTTTTATAGAAGGCATTATATCTCTTTACAGCGAAATTAATATAAAAAGTAGACACAAATATTTAAATATTGTATAACAATTTTTACCATTTTTTTCTATCTCAATCTGCCTCAAATGCTCTTTTTCACATTTCTGCAGCAATGGCGTTTCAAATCTTATTCTCCATTATATTTATACAGACGTCATATTATTCGATTATTAGAGGATATTGAGGAGTTCTATTTTTTTTCGATTTTTCTACACTTTCAAATTAATCCCATAGAGGAGATATTTACAATAGACAAATACAAATTGATCAAACAAAAAAAAAAAAAAAAAAAAAAAAAAAATAGGCATAGAAAAATAGGGTCTCTAAAGGTGCAAGGTCTCAATTTAAAATTGAATTTACTTTATAGGGGTCATTAATATTGGACGCTTTACCTGGCAGGGGTTTTGATGTGTAATACCTACAGGCTTCATTCCTGAATCCTTGGGACAGCCCATATTTTGCTAATCCCCTTTTTAACTGGAAAAGATGCAAATGGCATTTTAAATCTAATTATTATTTTCTTTTTTCATCTTTCATTCTCTTTTAAATATAATAATAATGTTACAAAGTCTTTTTCTCATTTAACAAAATTTCATCTTCAGCTTTGATCTGTACAAACATTGACATGGAACCATTATGTGTGAGAAGCGTAAGACGTGTAGAAGGGGGGATATCGGCAACATTAGTATTTTTCTTTTCATCATATTATTTTCTCTTTTTTGCTATTTGAATTTATTCATATATAGTTTGTAATACATATTGTCAAAACCTCCATTTCACCGCAGATATGGGCTTTGTTTTTCGTCTAATAGTTATGAAGACCCTTGGGCCAACGTGTCGAAATAGATAGAAGTTGTTAGACATAGATGAAGAATGAAAGCATTAAATATATTACAGTGAGAGGATGCAGTCACATGCATATATACTTTTACTATTTAGCCTTGTGTAAATGTAAGATATATGTACATATGACGGCAGCGAAAGCGGGATGAAGGGGAAAGTAGGTGGATGAGTGGAAGCGAAAGGAAGAGGCGAATAGAGATAATAAAAGATAGAAATGAGGAGTGAGTAAAGGAGAGATGAGCGTGCCAAGCGACTCACGGCCGAAATCTACAACGCACAACCTCAATCGATAATTTGAATGTTGATTTGCCGGCGAGTGTTGTCAGGATTGCCTTGGCAACGCTTCATCCTTCCCCCTGCCTCACCCCTACTCACACTTTTATACAATTATAATATTCCATACATCATTACACTAATTACAAGGAAAACAAATAAAAGTTTACAAAAAGAAATCCTTAATAACAATTGAAAAACAAAACAAAAGTATACAAAGTAAAACCTGTATAAAGCAATAAAATAAAACAAAATTAATACATTTAGAGCATGGTACGACAGTTGTATAAAACAATACAAAAAAATACAATTTTCTGTAAAAATCATCCAAAATTGGGGGTGTTATTGTTTCAAAAGTTCATCAGTGAATCCCACTACAGCTCTTATGAACCAATAACACTATCAGCAACCTGCATCGTCCATTGTATCTTTCAACTGATGCGATCACAGCAGAAAGAGATAACAATTAAACAAATCATACAGACAGTAAATAAAACAAAACATTTTCAATCGAAAAAAAAAATAAACGAAAAGGAAAAAATAAATAAATCTACTACTACTTACATTTTAAAACGGTAAATGGCAATAAAATTACTGTAGATCAGGAGCGAAACACAATTGAAGATGTATAAAGAAATGAGAACTTGTGCTGAACTACTATAAACAAAACACAAGTCGGTATCTGAGTGCGACAACTAAATGGCAGTAGCGGGGCTGTAGGCCCGGCTTTAGGGGTTGTAGTGGGGGTAGGGAGGGGTGGGGGGTTCTAAAGATTTTCCAGATTAGGAATTAATCCATCCAATTAATTTGTCAGCTGTAAAGAATAATATAACTAAAGAATTGAAAGGTACTGTATCTAAAAGAAAAGGGGAGATTTATCAGGAGTATGGTAAAGGAGATGAAAAGTTTAGGGACTATTTTGTCGTAGCGAAGAAAGGCGGGTGGAGCACTCGGGGGCGATCAATACACTGACGGTGGAGCTCCAGGATGGCCGACTCAGGTACAAGAGCCCGGAATTATCTAGTAGAGCGGGATAAGCCTCCACTAGCTCTATTACTAAACCATTTAGTATTTAGTCGAGGAAAACTCACTGTATGGCCGATAGGTCGCCAAGTCTCACCCTTCTTTATTCAATTCACCCTCCCATCATTTCCGGTTGTAAGTCATTGAGGTCATAAAATTCATTCGCGGTGCAACCGAAATTCCAATCCAATTTTGTTGACAATTTAAAAATCTTCCATATTTATTAATTATGAATCGCTGGGAACAAACCAAATACGCTTTCCCGAAAAACACTTCCTTGACAACTGTCCAATTCCTCCATTAGCTTTTTTATTTAAAGGAATACAAAGCAATTAATTAAAACTCAAAAATTAATTTATTTGGAATCTGCCATCAACCGCATATAAAATTATTGCTAAACGATAAATATATTAACAAAAACTTGTAAATGTCTTGGGTATCCTAAATAGGAATCTCCATAGCCACTCTATAGATATAGATAAACTTCACTATTCGTAGATCAGATGCTATCACAGAATTTAAGTATTATGTAGTTGCTTAAAATTCACAGTATACATTTATATAAGGTTTTATTTATTTATTTCGCACAATTTTAAAATTTTTATTTAACTTTCCATTGTATTTATTTACTTTTTTTTTTAATTTTTATTGTTGGGTTTTTGTTTGATACAACACTATTTCTCATGAAAAAAGTTGAACATGTGGTGCAGTAACAATTACTTTGCCTCAGCAGCAATAGCTGTTGAGAAAGGAGATTAGTTGTTTTTTAAAGATATCACTACAACATTAATCATAAAAATAATAATGTTATTAATTGACAGTCATTTCTATTTATTCAGCTATCAGTAGTTTTGTTATAACAATTTCAATTAGAGCCAGTCGAAAGTGACTCAGGAAAATGGTGCACCTGCATCCATGGAAAGTAAATAATTCAACTCATCCTTTAATTTGGAAGAGATCACTTTTGAAATGAAACACTTTCACATACGAAATGGCCATCAATAACACGCACATTTATTCTATTTATTCAAATGATCTAAATAAAATATTTTTCATGATTTCTAATTTGTTTACAAAAATAAATTGTTTCTTGTACTTGATCTGCAGCTCGCTTTTAAATAACTGGATATCAGTTATTCAATTTAGTACAACTATTTTGATAAACATATTTAATTTAATAATAATGCTTATTTATTTTTTTATAGATTTTATTTATATATATATATATATATATATATATATATATATATATATATATATATATATATATATTAATTTATTTATGAGAGAATTATTTTAAATCTAAAAAAAAATTAATTAATTATTTTTTTTAAGATTTAAAATAATTCTCTCTCTCATATATATATATATATATATATATATATATATATATATATATATATATATATATATATATATATATATATATATATACATATATTTATGAGAGAATTATTTTAAATCTAAAAAATAATTAATTAATTATTTTTAATTTTATTATTAAATATATATATATATATATATATATATATATATATATATATATATATATATATATATATTTATGAGAGAATTATTTTAAATCTAAAAATAATTAATAATTTATATATATTATGAATATACATTGATTATTAGTTTTTACAAAAACTGTTTGAACTAAATCAATACGTATAAACAAATCCATATCTAATTTAATCAAGCCGTCTTTAGAAAAGCTATATATATATATATAGATAGATATATATTGTATATAAATATACTGGGAGGAATTTGGAGAGAAATTAGAGGTTAATTTCAAAGAAAACCAACTTCTACAAAGTGCTAAAATGCATTCGGAAGGAGAGGTTGCCAGTTCTAAAATAAAAGGACAGAAGTGGAAAACTTTTGAATAAAAGCAATGATATAATAGACCGGTGGAAAGAATACTTCCAAAAACTACTTGGTGGAATTGACATTAGGAATAGGACCAATGGTGACAACCAAAAACAGCAGAGAATCTGGGAAGAGGAAGATTTTATAGATGAAGAAGAGTTGGAAGAAGCAGTACAAAATATGAAGTTTGGAAAAGCAGCACGCAGAGATGTTATAATACATGAAATCCTCTGATACATGGGAGAACATGGAAGGAAAGTTCTTATCAACCTAATTTGGAGGGATAAAAGAATACCAAAAGATTGGGAGGTTTCCACCATTGTTCCAATATACAAGAAAGGAGATAATAGAAGATGTGAAAATCATAGAGGAATTTCTCTACTAAGTGTCTCATGCAAGATAAACGCACGGATCCATGAAAGAAGACTGAGAACAAGTTTCGACAGTAGCTTAGGAGGAACAATATGGATTCCGCAACCACAGAAGTATTCAAGACCTTATACTCACTATGAGGCGAATATCCGAAAAACTGATCGAAAAGAGGAATAAAGTAAGTTTTTGTTTTGTGGATTTGACGAAGCGAGAAAGAAGATTTAGCGAAGGCCCTGGAGTAGATGGGAGTGGAGATGGAACTAAGAATGGCTATAGAAAGCTTTTGCAAAAGGAATAGAAATGTAGTGAGAACGACCAATTGCACCTCTGTGGAATTTGAAACTGTCCCTGGTATTCGACAAGGCTGTTGTCATAGCTCTGAAAAAAGCCAAACCTAAAATGAGAGATTTTCACCTTGGCTACCAAAATCAAAGCCAAGTAAGTTTTAAGTTGATGGCTTATGCTGATGACCTGATGTTATTCGGGAAAGATGGTAGAAATCTTCAGTATAACAAATTGATTCTAAGAGACGAGCTTGCTAAAATTAATATGCAAAAAAGCAAGAAAAAAACGAATGTGATGAGAATTGGAAAGCTCCGGGATCACAACTTACGTTTACTCCCTATAAATGGAAAAACAATAGAACACGTGGATAGCTATAAGTATCTAGGGGCAAACGTAACAGAAAAAGGACTTATTGAAACGGAGATCAGGGAAAGAATAGTTTCGGCTGGAAAAGTTTTCAATGCTGTTTAAAGGGGCTTTATTAACAGGAGAGAAATATCAAAAGAAACAAAGGTGGCTATATACAAGAGTACATTCATCCGAATACTGACATATTCCAGTGAAACTTGGACACTTACAACAAAAGATAGGAGTCTACTACAGAGTTCTGAGAATAGAATATAATTCCTTCCGAGAATTGAAGGTAAAACAAGACGAGATCGAACCAGGAATACTACAGTAAGGACGAACATCAATGTAAAACCTGCTAGAACATTTTCGAGGAAAATCAACTCAGATGGTATTGAGATGTCATTAGGATGTATGAAAATAGAATCGCCAGAGCAGCCTATGAGACACTGGTCGACTGTCGTAGATCGAGGAGATGGGAGGAAGGTATAAAGGAAGCATTTACTGTAATATGTATAATTAATTAGTAAAAATACCTTTAGAACAAACGTAGGTGTGCTTTATTATTTATTACAAAATATACCATCTGTCTTGTCTTTATCTAACTAACATGTGTAATCGATTATATTATAATTTATAAATAGAGGTTACAGTCTTATACTACACCCTTCCCTTAATCCTCACAAAGTCTTTTTGGTGGCTTCACCAGGCGGCCCGATCTGGTGCGCATACCTTCACTAGTTGGAGATGCTTGCTGAGCTTGATCATTGGAAATTGACAGTCCTGGTAACAGCAGGGAAGAACCATTCTGCGGGTGAAGCGGAGACTGGCTCTGTTCCTCCTGAAATAAAGCATTAGAGGGTTGGAGTAGAGGATCAGAATCAGAATCAGTTGGGTTGAGTAGAGGATCAGTGTTAGGTGTGGTGAGGCGTCTTAAGTGGGATGAGTTTCTTCTATATTCGTTGTCATATTGGTCTCTGACCAAGTATGATCTTGGTTCAGGGAGAACCTTTGTAATAGATCCTTCTTTCCATCGATCCTTCCATTTAACATAAACTGGTTGTCCCATCTTGAACTCCTCTGATTGACGAGAAGTTGAGTCATAATATTTTTTACTTTTGAATTTTAGAAGCTCCATTCTTTGGCGCACATCATCGTCTGGTATTTTGGGAATAAGAAGATCAATGCTTGCTGGCGCCCTGGTTCGCAGTCTTCGACCCATCAACAGTTGGCTTGGAGAATACTCGAGCCCAGAAAGGGGAGTTGTTCGGTATTCTAGAATGGCTTCATAAATGTCTCCTCCTGAATAAGAGACTTTCTTTATCATTTTCTTCGCGACACCTATCCCTTTCTCCGAGAGACCATTAGATCTAGGGTAGTGAGGACTAGATGTACAAATTTTAAATCCCCAATGTTTGGCAAAAGCTGCCATTTCTGCACTACTGAACGGGTTGTTATCACAACGTACAATTTCAGGCGTGCCATGATTACTAAAAAGAATTTTTAGTTTTTTGATAATTTCAGTGGATGTTTTATTCTTGAGCGGTATAATATCCAACCATCTTGAGTAGTAATCTTCTACAGCCAGAAAAATTTTCGAATTACACTCGCCTATGTCCATACCAATAACTTGAAACGGAAATTTAGGAATTTCATATGTTATAAGAGGTTCTTTAGGTTTATTGTTTTGGAAGGTTTGACACGTGGAACAAGAATTTATGAAGTTTGTAATGTATTCGGACATGTTTGGCCAATACATAAGGCTCTTAATACGGGAAACGGTTTTGTTTATTCCAAGATGAGCTTTAGAATGAATTTGGCTTACGAAGTGACGTCGGAGACTCGGTGGTATAATAATTCTATCATTATAAAATAAAATTCCTTTATTTTCTGAAAGTTCGTCTCGGAGCCCATAAAAAACCTTTATTTCACGTTCCAAACACTTTTTATGAACTCCTTCCCAAGCATTCCTGATACAATTTCTAAGTTCACTGAAATCATCCCTGGTGGCTTCTTGCAAGATTTTTATATCCTCTGATGGCACCGGCAACAATTCTTCTAGCGTAATGGCATGAACCACCTGAGAAAAGTCTACGTCTTCCGGTCCCTCTTCTTCAAGAAAGGCTCTTGATAGCATGTCCGCTATATACATTTTTGAGCTTGGTATATAGGATAATAAAAATTTATATTTTAATAGCTTCAGTTGCATTCTTTGGAGTCTTGAAGAATTTTTATACAGCTCCTTATTGAGCACTGCTAACAACGGTTTATGATCCGTGAAAATCTCAACATTATTATGACCGTAAATAAAGTGGTGAAATCTATTGACCGAGAAGCATAAGCTAAGCATCTCCTTCTCTATCTGACTGTAATTCTTTTCTGAGTCATTAAGACTTCTTGATGCAAATACGACTGGTTGCCCGTTTTGGAGTAAACAGCTTCCAAGCCCATCCTTACTGGCATCACATTGGATCTCGATTTTAAGTGACGGATCAAACAGTTTGAGAGTGGGCGCATTACAAACTAAAGATTTTATAATAGAGAAAGCTTGCTTCTGTGAATCAGACCATTGCCACTGAGCACTCTTTTTCAATAATTCCCTAAGAGGGGCGGTGACTTGTGAATAGGCTGGAATAAATTTGTTCAAAAAATTTATTGCACCTAAAAATCTTTGAATTTCCTTCGGAGACTGAGGTTCTTTAATATTAGAAATGGCTCTTACCTTGAGAGGATCCGGTTTGATTCCATCTGCTCCAAATACTAGTCCCAAATATTTAACTTCATTTAATTTAAACTGGAGTTTCTTGCTATTAAATTTAATGTTGGACTGTCTGGCCCTTTTTATAACCTCTTCCAAGCTTTTAGCATGTTCAATTTCTGTTCGGCCCGAAACTATTATGTCATCGAACATTATTTGCACACCCTACTAGATACTCCCCCTCAACAAAGACTACAATTCCCTTATCACCACACACTCTCCGTACTACTCGCCCACACCTGATACGTTCACTCAACTAACTCCCTACTCTCACTCCCCCCATTTTACTAACCACTCATTCCACCCATCCAATCCAAACCACTCTCGTTCCCATCATTTCCCCCAACCAACCACCCTTCCCTACCCCCCCAAAAAACCCCCACCTCAACTCTTAACTAACAACATCTACTTTCATCACACCATAACCCAAAATACATACAAACAACCAAATCTTCCATTTCAACCCCCCCCTAGCACTCACTCCACAAAAAACCCCACCCCCACATACCATCCCCCACCACATACTTGTCACAACCCTATCATCTATATACACACACACTAACCCCCACAATCCGACTAAGAAAACTAAACTCAAATCTCTCCTTCATTCGCTCCTATACACTATTCCACCCTACTTTACCCTCATCCGAATACCTCTACCACCACAACCTAACACTTTCTCACAAAACCCATCCCTACCCCCCACAATTCACAAAATCCACCTCCAACATTTAAAACAAGAACCACCCAATAAGTACCACTACCCACCAACCAAACTCACCCACTACACCTCCTCCCCCTAACCAAGACTCCCCCCCAAAAAACCCTAACTACTCACTCCTACACTTGCTCATCTTCCAACTCCCGAACACCAACCCCCAACCCCTACCACAACAAGACAAAAACTCCACCAAACCCACATAAACCCCTTAAACTCTCACCCACTCACCCCCACCCAACCCAACCATCCTGAAACTCCCCAAACCCCCCCACCCCTAACCATACAAACACAACTCCCAAAAACCATTTCCCCCCCCCCCACCCACACCCCCTCTCCCTCCACACCCTCATATCCCCTACGCTTCCCCTACAACTGCCACACCCCCAAACACAACCGCACTTTCACTCATGACCCCTCCCATCACACTTCAAACACCCTGCTCTATGTTGACACTCAAAACCTGTGTTCAATGCCACAGTGATGTCTCACCCCCAAATCATTCCTCATCTAACCCCAAAACCACCCCAACCCATCCATCAGACACATACATTAGAGTGTGTGCTCGCTTGCTATATGCCTCTCTAGAGAAATAGTAGCAAACCCTGTCTCTCTATCACCTCAATACTCCCACGTATAGATCCGTTGCACCACACACTCACTCTCTACTACTCTCTCTTCTCAACTCCTCACCCCACACACTTCCCACTCACCCAAACCCATATACACACCCATTACACCCTAACGCCACCCACCCACAATCTTAATCCCACTATATCCATCGCTCCTACACTTATCTCCCAGTCATGTGTGTGTGCGACCCTACGCTCATCATCTGTACCAACTCTTCCGACTGACTCATAGATATAGAGTGAATCACCACGCTCGTGTCCTGCTCATAGAAGTAGTAACTCTAATTGTGTTCAGAAAGATGCCACTTATTAAGACTATTACTTAACATATCTATGCAAAGTTCAGATCATCTGCAATGACTCTATTTGCCTGAATAATGATATCAAGAGAAATAGAGAAACACTGAATATAGATTTTATTCTAACCTACCACTCACATCCTGTCAACTAGTATCTCTCACACTCCTGTGATATATCTAATAACTACATCCTGTCCGAGATCGAGAATCTGACCTCCCTCATTCACTATCTAACTGTATCTATATGTCATATATGCACTAATGTTCTTCAGAGATGCACATCTGCAATCCTAGTCAGAACAAACTAGTGTGCAAAAGCAGTCTCGTATAGTAATTGAGTATACTACACATACAATACCACACCATCATAAAGTAACTTGTCTCACAGTGAGTGAACAATATCCATGTGTTGTTCAGCGTCAAACACATATTACATTCCTATACCTCTCGTCTTCTGTTGTCCCAGTCTAACTCATCTCTCACAGTACTTCTTCTACATCCAATAATCATACGACGTAGTGTATCTTGCACGCCTGCCTACGGTACGTCCCATCCCATATGTCGCGCGCTAGTATCGTGTGTATTGTCTAGACTTAAACTCTCTGTTATAGTTTACAGATCCTATGACAGACCACTACTCACGTCATTCACTAATATGTCAGCGCTCTCAAGTAATGAATACTTATATCGTGTCATCCTAAACTCATCTCTGTGTACGCGATAGACGAGACCAATATCATAGATAGATATATAGAGATAGAGACCTATCACTTTGATATAGTTGAATCATAATACCATCTCCTCACACAGAACATCATCATCAACTAAGCTGAATAGCGCTCACCCTCTATATGTCAATAACTACTCTATAACTACATAATCTTCACTTGTGAGTCATGCGTCTTCCTAGATGAATATCACGTAATACTTGTCATTCGTGCCGAGGTAAGATCCTCACGTTAATTGTATAATTACTAAGTGCCTTAGAGTGTCATCTAAATCACCTCTAATATCTCCACTACAATCAATAGTGCCTAAGTCCCATACACCTCTACACTAAGAAAACAATCTACACTCTGTCGCCTCATCAAAATTAAAAGAAACACATCACCTCTCAATATATACTCTTCACTCCTCCTCTGCTCCTCCCACATACCCCCTGTCCCCCCCCCCCACCACATACCGTGTGTCTCTATCCTTCTCATAACACACTACACTATATCCAATCCCCTCCTACTATCTCCCAACTTCCAAATCTACACACACCTTAATCCCTTTACTCACTCCCAAAACATACCCCTCCCACTCATCCCAATCAATCTTGTACCCCCACCCTCACTCCATTACCACCCCCAAATACCATCATCAACCACATCCTACAACAACACCATTACCACCCTACCTTACTCCCAACCACATAAAACCATACACATAACCAAATTACCAATACCCCAAAACCCTAACCACTCCACAATACTAACACTATCTCATTCACCAACCCAAACACACTCACACCAACACACCAACAAATAACCAACCATAACTCACAACCACCAACCACTCACCAACACAACACACATCCTCACACCCCACCCCCCTTCACCACCCCCCCACCCCACCCAACACCAACAACACCCAACACCCACCCAAACACTCCACACAATATACACACACACACCCACCAACCACACCACCCACACACCCCACCACAAACCCCACCCCCCAACCACATACCCCAAACCCTACCCCACACACACCCACCCCCACCCAACCCCAACACCCCCACCCCCCACCCCCCTCACCCCACACCCCCCACCACCACTCCATACCACACCCCCCAAACCCCACAATACCAACCCAACCCACCCCTACCCACCAACCCCCATCCCCAACCCCACCAACCAACCCACACCCCACCCCCACCACCACCACCCACCCAAACACCACATCCCCCACCACCCACACCAACCCCCCCACACCCCATCCCCCAACCCACCACACCCCCCCCACACCCCCCCCCCCACCACCCCCCCCCACCCCACCCCCCACACCCCCACCCCACCCACCCCCCCACCCACCCCCCACCCCACCACCCCCACCCCCCACCCCCCCCCACCCCCACCCCACCCCCCACCCCCCACCCCCCCCACCCCACACCCCCCCCCCACCACCCCACCCCCCCACCCACCCCCCCCCACCCCCCCACCACCCCACCCCCACCCCCCCCCCCCACCCCCACCCCCACCCCCACCCCACCCAACCCCCCACCCACCCACCCCCACCCCCCCACCCCCCCCCCCCCACCCCCCCCCCCCACCCCCACCCCCCCCCACCCCCCACCCACCCCCCCCCCCCCACCCCACCCCCCCACCCCCCACCCCCCCCCCCACCCCCCCCCCCCACCACCCCCCCCCACCCCCACCCCCCCCACCCCACCCCCCCCCCCCCCCACCCCACCCCCCCCACCCCCCCCCCCCCCCCCCCACCCCCCCACACCCCCCCCCCACCCCACCTCCCACCCCCACCCCCCACCACCCCCCCAACACCCCCCCCCCCCCCACACCCCCCCCCACCCACCACCCCCACACCCCCCCCCACCCACCCCACCCCCCCACCCCCCCCCACCCCCCACCCCACCACCCCCCTCACCCCCACCCCCCCCCACCCCCCCCCCCCCCCACCCCCCCACCACCCCCCCCTACCCCCCCCCAACACCCACCCAACCCCCACACCCCAACCCCCCACCCCCACCCCCCCCCACCCCACACCCCACCCCCCCACCACCCCCCCCCCCCCACCACCCATCATCCCCTAACCCCTCGCCCCCACTCCACATCCCCACTAACCACCACCTCCACCCCACCCCTCTAACCCACCACCCCAACACACCCACCACAACCAGCCCCTCCCCCCCACACTCCCCCACCACCAATCCCACCACCCCACCACCCCACCCAACCCTCCCAACCCCGCACCAATAACACCCACCCACACCCCACACCCTACCAGTCCCCCCCACCCCCCAACACTCCAATCCAACCACTCACCCCCCACACCCCCCCCCACCCATCCCAACTACACCACCCCCACCCCCAACCCCCCCCCCCCCCCCCACACCACCTCCCACCCCTACACCCCCCACCCCTACCCCACCCCTAACTACCACAACACCAAACCCAACCCCATCACCCCTTTACATCAAAATCATAACACCCCCATAACCCCCACCTAAACCCAACTCACACAACCCCTACACCCACACCTCAAAGACCCCACACAACCCCCTCCAGATGTACCCCCAGAGAAACAGCAACACATAAATGTCTTTCTCTTGTCTCTAACCTCCACAACACACATCCACCTCTCCACCTCTCCAAACTCCCTAACACTGACATGTACACTCCCCAACCAAATAACCACCCACCACTAAACACACCATATACACATAACTACTAGAAGCATAACCACCAAAACCATCATCTCATATCTCACAATATCTCTCCCTCCTCTCTCTCCAACACCTAATCATTCACCACTCATCAGACTCCTGAGCTAGACCACCTAACCAGACTCTCCTGTCATCGACAACCAACATAACATGAACACTCACGTCTCATCTCCTCCTCCAAAATCCACACTCCTTTTAACTAACTCGTCATTGTGATTCAGTACATCATATCATAGTGTCAATACAACAAAACCTCATACCTCATTAGACGTCTGTCTCTACCTACTTCATCAACAGATGTACCTTCTGAACCAGTGTTCTCTCTCTAATCCGCACTCTCACACTCACTTTCACAACGATTGACTGAACACATAGTTTGAATGAGACATGTGTCACGAGAGAAAACTCACTCACTCCCCTTTCTTATGAGCGTCATGTACTTGAAGTAGATCACAGATATCTGTAGTCAGTTATGGTAATATCATTTTCATCATAAGAATACATCGGCTTCCTGAGTCTCTCCAGAGAGACTCCCCCTCAATCAATCCCCTTGATCACTAAAGTTCTTCATACCCTCACCATAAAGCTCACTAACTAGACACATATAGACTCCAATACCCATGCTGTCACATGAAGTTCATTAGATAGAGATAGAGTCCAGATGCATGTCACCACGAGGGTATGTATATCGGCTTTCCGCTTGATGCGTGATCACTCTTATGTGAGTATAGTGGAGTGTGTAGGGGGGATACTAGTGTCCGGTGTGTGTGTGTCAGTCTAGTCGAATCTCGATGATGTCATACATAGCTTGTGTCGTTCGAGATGATCTAACATTTATTGTGTAGCTTGTGTCACTAAGTGTGACGACTGTGAGGCGAGACTCATGTAGAGATCTCCGTTCGTAAGGTGCATAGTTGTTGTGTGACGGGTGCTAAATAAATAAAGAGAATTAGAGCTGTAAATTTAGATACAACAAAAATCAGTCCTACTATTCATGATTTGTTCCGTGGTAAATAAGGTAAATGATCCAGAGAATGGATTTCTATGTTATTCCATATATATATATATATATATATATATATATATATACTTTCCCTCATATTCATAAGTGAGAAATATAAATATTGTAAATATATATGTATTATGAAAAGGAAATATCTAAATAAGTGCAATAGTCAGCTTCAATATCCGTACAGCCGAGTACTTATATCATACTTAAGATTTATATATGTTAACAATTTGGTTCAAATTAAATTGGCATCATATTTTTGTATAATTCAGCTATGTTTTTGTTATTTAAAATTAAATCCATCGAATATTCATAATGTCAAAGAAACAAGAAATATACTAAATTGATCGAAAAAAAAACAGCTATCTCGTTTGCCGAAATATAATGCAAAATATCTTGATGAGCTTGGAGTTACATAGTTTAATCGTTCATGATATTTCTTAGAGAGGTTTTCAGCCTTCTTAGCGGACTAAATCTCTTTTCTGCGCAGGATGCATAGGGCATAAAATCAAGAATAATATTAGTTTTTTTCTTCGATGCGAAGGTTATGTTCTCAACTCGTCTCTCAGTATTTGCCTATTTTTCAGCGAAATATTTCTGATTATTCACTGAATACAGTTCACGTGTACATGAGAGCAGTTGATATTTACTTTAATTAAGTGATGTCCAGTAAGGTGACCACTTCAGATCCAGAACCTCAGCCTCAACCTGGTATTTCTTCGCAAGAAATAGTTGAAGAATACCCTTTCTTTACTACAAATGCTTCAGGATGATAAAGAAGTAAAGGATTCTGCAGCAATACAGAGGGAACCAAGGCCTCTTCCGATATTTGTGAAAAATATAAAGAATTTTCAGTTGTTGTGCACCCAACTAAACAAAATCTGCTCCGGCAGTTATTCGTGTATCAACAGGACCAATGCCACTAAAATAATACCAGATGCTGCTGAAGCGTATCGAAAAATAGCGAAATATTTATCAGAAACAAAGGTGAATTTTCAGACATACCAGCTAAAGCAAGAGAGAGCATTACGAGTTGTAATAAGAATTTTGCACTCCTCAATCCCACCTGAAGTGATAAAGGAAGAACAAATGACATCTTGATATGTCAGGTAACCAACTTTTTGAAGGAGAATAAGGAGCAGCCAGGGGTGAGAAATAAAGTCCCACTACTTTTGTTTTTTGTTGACCTGGAGCCATCATCAAGTATCGAAAAATGTTTGATATCACCAGAATACTCTACACAAGCGTGACAATTGAGAAACCCTATCCCAAGAGAAAAATCGCCAGTGCCACTACTTGTCGTGTTGCGTGAAATGCGGTCACTAACATAAATCAGCAGAGTGCACCAAACCGATACGAGATACTGCAGTTTTTGCCCTATGCTTGGAGGGATATCCGACGAACTATAAGGGTTGCCAAATCTACAAGAACCTCAAACCAGATACCAGAAGACCCGGATTCAAGACGAGACAACCAGGCCAAGAAGAGAACCTGCAAGAATTGTGAACTCTATTATTTCATTCTCCTATCTACTTGGAGATAAGAACCAAACCGTACATTGTGAAGCCCTTCCGCAACAACAGCCTCAACCTCATCCTCAAGAACCTATCCATTCTAATATACCTAATCAAAATCATCGCCAACATCAAATTCCTCATATTCGTCCACCTTCAAATGTCACAGATCTCACCAGTCTGTTGTCA